>WBMZ01013459.1:0-13800 GCA_013400975.1 Atrichornis clamosus | reverse complement strand
GCCGAGCCGGGAGCGGGGCCGGGGCCGCCTAAGGCCGCCCTGGGGCGGGGCCGCTGCGCCGAGCGCCACCGCCATAGAGACGCGCGGGGCAGAGAGCCCGCAAACCATAGAGCCGGGGGTGGACGGGGTCGGCGGGGAGTGGGACCAGACCGGGGCAAGACCAGGGCAGGACCGGGGCGGCACCGGATCCGAGCAGGGTCTCCGGGAGGTGCCGCGGCCCTGACGGCCGCCCCGGTTCGGGAGGCCGCGGGACAGAGCGCCGCACGCGCCATAGAGATCGGGGAAGAGGGCGGATAGAGCGCCACGCACGCATCATGGAGACGTGCGTGTGCCCGCAGCGTGCGGACGGCGCGAGCGGCGACATGCTCAGGGCATCGAGCGGTGCCTAAAGAGGTGCCTGCCCCCTGGCGGGCGGGCGGGGCGAGGGAGAGCGAGAGGTGACGCGGCGCGGCCGCGTCCCCGTCACTGTCATTGTCCCTTTCCCTGTTCCCGTCTCTATCCCTGTCCCTACCTTGCCCTAATCCCTGTCCCTGTTCCCGTCCCTGTCCCTGCTCCTGTCCCTGCCCCTGCCTTGCCTCTGTCCATGCTCCCATCCCTGCTCCTGCTCATGTCGCTGTCACTGTCCCCTGTCACTGNCATCCCTGCTCCTGCTCATGTCGCTGTCACTGTCCCTTCTCCTGTCACTGTCCCTGCCTTGCCCGTGCTCCGTCCCTATCCCCCTCCCTGTCCCCGTCCCTGTCCTTACGTTGCCCCTGTCCCTCTTCCCGTCCCTGTCTTGTCCCTTTCCCATCACTGTCCTCCGCCCTTCCCCTGTCCCTGTGTCTGTCCTGCCCCGCTGCAGGTGATGGGGTGACCGGGGTGCGGACACCACCTTTTGGGTTATAAACCGCTGATTCTCATCCAGACGCACCGGAACAATGGCGTGTGCGCCGAGCAGGCAGCGGGTCCCCGCTGGAGGGCTGCCTCGGCCCGGCGCTAGCGACCGCCACCCCCTGGCCCCCCTCACACCACTGCCGGCCCCGCCGCCCCCCCGGCCCTGCCCTCCCGCCGCCTCCCTGGAGTGCGTTCCCAGTCCCGCAGATGCTCTGGAGCATCCCGGGGAGGACCCGCCGGGACTTTAGAGACAGCGGCTCTGGTTCCCGGTGCTCCAGGTTGTTCTCCAGCACGAAGCATCCACAGGGATTGAGTTGGTGGATTAGGAGGAGCCCCGGATGCGAAAGTGGGAGAGGCAGGTGGCACTGGGGACACAGGGCTGGCCGCGTGGGGGAGAATGGGCGACACGTGATGACACTGGAGCCCTGGGTTGTGGCTACCTGGGGATTAGGTTGAACCTGTCAGACACAGAGAATTCCAGAATGGATTGGGTTGGAAGGGACCTTAAAGCTGATCCAGTTCCGCCAGTTGCCATGGGCAGGGACACCTTCCACTAGACCAGGTTGCTCCAAGCCCCGTCCAGCCTGTCCTGGAACACTTGCAGGGACATCTTCCTCTGTGTTTAAATGTGATGGTGCCTGCCTGTGCTGGGAATGGGGCAGGAGGAGAACTCGGTGGTGCCTCTCTGTGCTGGGAATGGGGCAGGGTGAAGTCTTGGTGGTGTCTCCCCAGTACCTGCACAGACAAACTGCCCCAGCGAAGCACTGAGGAGAAACCCCGGAGTTTCCATGCCTGTTTTTCCAAAATCCAGGTGTTCTGAGTCTTTCCAGTATCCCTGCCGTGGCACTCCTGGGTATGTGCGTCTGGCAAGAAGCAGAGGAGCCGCTCGCTGCCACTGCCCTGGCAGCGAGGGGACGCGGTGGTGCCACTGCAGATTCCTGATTTCCGAGAGTGTTTTTCAGAAAAGGGGTGGGGGCGGTGCCTGGAACAGGCAGAGGAGCTGTCGGGGATCTGCTGCTTCCCAAAACCTCGGTGCAGTTCCCGCGGGAGATAAACAAGTTAGTCACTGGGTGAGCTCACGGCAGAGGCATCCCGGCCTCCACGAGAATTTGTCACGGGTCCTTCCCGGGGTGCGATCGTGCCCCGGTACCGGCTCCCGGGAGGAGGCAGTGGATGCGATGACCGGCCTCGTGCTCCTCGTACTCGGGCAGTGCCTGTCGCCTGTCCCTTGGTCCTTCCTGACGGGAAACCCGGGCTCCTCTGCCTTTGTGCCCTGGCACAGCCCCTCAGCCGAGCAAGGGCTCACCGGGTGCCTGCGGGATCCAGGCATGTTCCCGACGGGAGTGATGGATGCGAGTAAACACGATCAGATAGTGACTCAGCTGAAGGGCTGGGCTGGGGGACCTGGGGGGCTCTGGGGAGGGGGCATCCCCCTCCCGTGGTGTCGCACTGGCTCCATTTGGGATGGGCAGTGCAGTGGCATTGGGGTGTCCCATGGTTTGTGCTCATGGGGTTGTTTCTCATGGGGGTGTGGAGCACAGTCTCTGGAGCTCACTGGGATTTGTGGTCCCTCACTGGAACTTGTGGTCCCTCCTGTGCCCCGCAGGGTCCCGTGGGGCAGGGACAGGCAGTGCCATGGCCCCCTTGTCCTCGGAGGCCAACATCCCCCCAGGAGCCCGGTGTAGATGCACCTGCTGCTTGGCATCAGCACACAGGAACTCATGTGCTGGGAAAGAAAGTGTCTGGGAGCTTTCCGGGGATTTCCCAGGGAGAATTGGGATCTGGGAATTTTCTGCCCTCCCCCTTCTCCCCTCCTTTCTCACTCACACACTGCTCCCAGGGTCACAAACGGCTTTTAAAAAAGCAACAGCCCACACAATGCTCTTCCCTTCTCCAGCGGGTGCTGGTGACGAGATCCCGCATCCGGTCCAGGGGATACAGAATTAGCCCTCTGCCTGGGAAAGGCCCTGCCAGGCCCCGCCAGTTGCTCCTACACTGTGGGGCTCCCATTGCCTTACAGGAGGAAAGGAACTCCGGATCCTGCAGATGCATCCTCCCTTGGGCTTGCTCCGTTGAGTTGTGCAAGAAACCCATCTCCCCTCCCTGCCCCCGGATTTCTTGGAGGTGGCCTTGCCTGATGTCAGCAGTGCTTTGGATGACGTGCAGGGCACGTGAAGGTTTCTCTCTGCACGTGGGGGATGTCTCTGGACAAGGTCAGGACAGGGAATTCACATTTTCCAGGAAATCTTATGGCAATTTCCACGAGAGCAGCAGGAACCAAGGGCAGCTGAGCCAAGGGGATGTTCCTGGAAATGGTTCGTAGGACAAAAGTTCTGAAAAATCTTGCTGTGGGTGTCAGAACTGTTCAGTGAATGACCCACCTCAACCCAACCAGCCCGAAGGACCCAACCCAACATGAATGACCCTGTGCGACCCAACACAACATGAATGACCCCCCTTAGCCCCAGCTGACATGAATGACCCAACCCAACATGAATGATCCAACAAAACCCAACGCAACTGATCCAGCGGAAGACAACATGAATGACCCAATGTGACCCAACACAGCATGAATGATCCAACACAAGATGAATGACCCACCTCAGCCCCAACTGACACGAATGACCCACCTTAACCCAACATGAATGACCCACCTCAATCCAGCATGACCCAACACAACATGAATGTTCCAACGTAACTCAACATGAACGACCCACGTGGCTCAACCTAACCCAACAGGAATGACCCAACCCAACTGACCCAACGCACCCAACCTGACACAAATGACCCACCCACCCAACACGACCCAACACAAATGATCCAACGTAATGCAGCATGAAAGACCCATCTTGACCTAACCCAACCCAACATGACCCATGTCACCCATACTGGAATGACCCAACTCAACCCAACACAACTGATCCAGTATAACTCAACATGAATGACCCATCTCAACCCACCATGCATGACCCACCTCAACACAACCAAACATGAGTGACCCAACGCAAGCCAGTCCTTGTACAAGAGACTCCAACTTCTCCCAGCCAAGACAACTGGGACTGACTCCCAAACCTCCCCTCTTGGGCCCCAGGTCCCAGCAGCTCTTCTACCTCCTGCTCCTCTGCCATGGAGCAGTTTCTTCCAGGGATGCCATCAAATTCCCTCATCTCTTCCAGTGTCTCAGTTCTTTGGGAAAACAAGGAATGACCCAACCCAATCCAACATGAATGACCCACCTCAACCCAACCCAACAGGAATGATCCAACCCAATCCAGCACTAATGACCCAACACAATCCAACTCAACATAAAAGACCCATTCTCTTGACACAACCCAGCACAATGTGAATGATGGAACCTGTCCTGACTCAACACAACCCAACAAAACCCATTATTGTGGATGACACAGCACAGCAAGTAAAACCCGAGGGAAACCCAAGGAAAACCCAGAGGACCTTCTAAAAAGCTCAAGGAGAGAAGGGTCCATGGACTGGAGCTCCAGGTGGCTGGTCCTAACCTACCCTTACTGCAAGGCTGTTGGAATGAAATAAAAAGAGGAAAACAGCCTCTCCCACCAGGACTTCCCTGCAAACAGGCTGGGAGTTCCTGGTGAGCCATGTCTGGGACCTGGGACACTAGGAAGATTTTCTGGTGATCCACACACCATTGGAGCCGGGGCAATGGTGCTCATCCCCTGCGTGCAGTGGTGGGCTGCACGTGGGACCACTTGTGGCATCACTGGTGTTGCTGCTCCAGCACTGCTTCTCCCCAAGGCCAAGCTCCCGCTCCCAGGAATGCATCATGTCCCCATGGAAACACAAATGCTTATTTATTTGACTTGTTTCAGTCTTTTAAAATTTAATTTAATCCCCCATCTCTCTCCTTTTTTTTTTTTTTTTTTTTTTTTTGTTATTTGAAGGAAGGAAGGAAGCCCAAACTCGGATGTTTGTTTGTTCTGTCCTGGCTGATGTTCCCTTGGTCGCACTCCAGTGGCTGATAAACTGGCAGGGAAGTGGAGCGTGGAGCACAGTGGAGCCTGGGAAAGGCCGGGACCCCACTTCCCCCGGCCTTACGTCATGGCTTCTCTCCGGTTATCTCGGCCTGGGGGCCGCCTCTGCCAGCTGCCTCCGCTCCCTCTGCTCCTGCCTTTGTCACCGGCTCACGGGACCGTGCTTGGTGGGACAGCCACAAGGAGGACACCACCTTGCCACCCAGATTCCCACTACCTGCCCTGGTGTCTCCTCCAAACTCCTGGCACAGGGTGCGGCTGGGACCCGTGGTTCACCCTGCCTGTGGGACCATGGAGAGGGAGAATCCTCATGGATCCAGGCTCAGGTGTGGGCTGTGCTCTTCTCATGGACATTCACCTTGTTCATCCAGGCAGGTCCCACCTGTGATGGTCCTATCCAGAGATGCCTGAGGCTGTCACAGACCCCAGGCAGGGGAGGAGGGGGTGCTCACTGGTCTGAGCAATGTTGGGAGCTCAGCCCATGGCTCCTTGCCGTGAGCCATTAGTTTGGAAAGTCTCTCCTTCCTCCAAGCTGGAATATGTCCCAGAAGAGAGAATTATTTGTGGGGTGTGGAGTATGTGCCATGGGTGGGGGAGCTGGGAGCTTTGTGTTCCCTGCCCCCTGTCAGGGGACAGGGATGTGATTTGAGGCCAGGGGCAATGGGGGCTGGATCAGCTCAGGAAGCTTTTGAAGCTCTCCTGGGAAGTGCATCTTCCCTGGAATATTGGGATGACTCCAGGGCAGGTGAGACCCTCTTGTCCCCCAGGATCCCTGGGTTAGGAGACACATTTAGGTGGGCTCAGGAGATGAGTTGCTGGGAGCTTTGCAGGACAGATGAGGATGCAGGAGGTACCAGAGGGAGAGGCGTGCTGGGAAATGCTGGAGCAGAAAGGCAACGGGGCCATCTCTCCATTAGAAATGGAGCCTTTTACTCTCCATGGTCTTTTCTTTGCAGTAGTGAGGGGCCCTGGGGACTCACTTTGGGTGTCCCCTCTTTAGGGGAGGACAGGAGGGAAGGTGGGTGTCCCCCTCCAGCCCTCAGGTGATGATCCTTGTGCAGGAGACTCCAACTTCTCCCAGTCAAGACAACGTGAGTGGCTCCCAAACCTCCTCCCTTGAGCCCACATCCCAGCAGCTCTTCTACCTCCTGCTCCTCTGCCATGGGGTAGTTTTTTCCAGGGATCCCAGCAAATTCCCTCATCTCAGTGCTTTGGGAAAAAAAGAGAGGATTTCTTCAATGATCCAGAGCATCACCATGGGCATCTGGGCCCACTGAGGACAGCTCAAGTGGCCAAGGACAAAGGTGTCTCTCTGCCCATCCTTCAGCACAAGGTCACCGTCCCCTTCCATGCTCCCAGCAAGCGCTTGGGAGTCTCCCGGCTCTGGCTCCCTTCTCTCAGCCCTGTGCACTTGGCAGATGTGCTACTCTGAGCTGTGCAGCCCTACGGAGGAGAGTGGTGGGCACTGGTGGGCACTGGTGGCATTCATGGAAGTGAGCGGGAGTGCTTCAGGGAGTCCCTGGGCTCAGTGCTGGGCCGGGTGCGCCCCATCCCCTGCCCCGGTTCGCTGCCCGCCGGCCCGGGACCCATTCCAGAGGATAAAATACAGCCTTGGTGCTGCTAATTGGAGCTCTTTCCCTGCACTTCCTCCTCTCCCTCTGCCGCCGCCCCCGGCTCCGCAGGGTCAATAAGTGATTCGCATTAAGCAGAGTCTCTGTGGGTTCCGTGCGGCTCCGGCAGCAGTCGGGGCTCTGCCGGGGGGCGGGAGGAGGGGGCTGCATCCACAGGGTGAATCCTCCACACCCCCTAGGATGGGAGAGAAATCCCTGAGGGTCTCCTCCATCCAAAGCTTCTCTCACCACGTGGTTCTGCTGCCTTTCCCTGTGTCCCTGGGGTCCCCCTGCACCTTCTCCATCTCCCCCCCCGCCTCAGCCCCTTTGTCTCCCCCCGGCCCCCTCCCCTCGGGCTGGCCACCGGCAGACAGCCGCTATCGATTTTCCTGGTTCAGCAAAACCCGGCCGTGGGGGAAGCTGGGCAGGGGTGACACGGGCCATGGCAGCACTGGCACTCCAAGGGTGGTGGGGGAGCTGTCGGGAGAGCTGTCCCTGTCCCCCAGGTCCCCACCAGCACTGCATCCCTTCTTCTGGGAGACACGAGGGGCTCCTCCTCCCCCGTGCCCAGAGCAGCCCTGGTTCATGAGATCCAGTGGTGGGGGAATGCAGCTCCTCCATGGGATCGTTCTGGAAGCTGGGCAGTAGGAAACCCTCAGCCTCGCTTCGGGCATGAGGAGTCCTTTGTTCTCTCCGAACAGACCCAGGTGGATCAGGACGTGGTTTTCCCAGGGAGCCTGTGATTTTCTCAAGCCTTTTCCCAGCTGAAATCCCACAACCCCCCCGAGCTCTCTGGGGACACCAGCAGTGGGAGAGGAGCTACATCTAACACTGTGACTGGATCCTTGCCCTCTTTCCAGGCTGCTGGAATGATCCCTGGTGAAGATGCTTTGGATTGTGGTGTCTTGGAAAGCAGCAGCCAACCTCCTCCTCTGGCCATGCCTTGGAGGTCTCCCACATTTCCCATAGCATCTCCCAAATGACCACAGCATGAGGATAAGCCACTGCACTGTCAGAAGTGGTAAACTGAGTCAGGAATCATGGACCGACTTAATTTCCTGATTTCCATGGATGTGTGCTTGGTGACGTCCTTCAGAGAGGCAGGAGATGACCAGGATAGGCAAAGTCCTTCCTTTGGACTTCATTTCCTGGATGTTGTGGAGCAGCAGGTCCTCTCCCAGGCTCTCACTCCCTCCACACCTGGACAATCACAAAACCTTCAGCCTCATGTTGCCCCTGTAAGAAAATCTTCAGCCTTGTGGATATCCCAGGAGTGGCAGGGATGCTGGTGCTGGAATGGGGCAGCAGCTGCACCTTCCAAAGCCTCCCCATTGAGAGAGGGGGAAGGTGACGCTTCACACAGCCAACATTTCCCCTCCTCTGCAGGGAGTGGATGTTTTTCCTGCCCCAAAGCACATTTTGGGGAGGGTGGGGATTGAGCTCACCAGGGATGAGTGAGGGAGGGTGGGATGAGTCGCGTGGAAGCCACTAAGAGACTGAGCCTGTCAAATCCGGACTAAATCCGGGACCTTGGTGGCTCCATGTGTCCGAGCTGAGGGTCGGAGCCCCACCAGGACTCACGTCCCATGTCCCCAGCTCTGCCCCACGCATCCTGCATGGGCATCACCCCTGTGCCCCACCCCTTGTGCCGGGGCTCAGGCTGTGACTCCCCTGTCACCCCCCTGGGACCCGGGAGCAGCAGGGCCACAGGGAGGGGACACAGCCCTGGCACGGGGCCCCCCAGCCCCACACTGCCCACACTGTGGGACAGCTCCGGGGAATGTGGTCCCCGAGCAGGGCACCCGATGCCACCCACCCCCGGCGCAGGGGAGAAGGGGTGCTGCGTGTGTGTTCCCCTTTTTGGCAGTTGCTGTATTTTGGAGAAATGAGAGCTCTGCCTGCAGCGAGGGCAGGGTGTCCGGAGGGCTCCATCGCCCTTGGAGGATCGCTGGGCTCACCCTCCCCCCCAGGAACACCCTTCACCCCGGGGTCACCACTTTGGCTGCCGCACAGCCCCTTTCCCCATCCGCCCTGACTTTCCCACTGCCTGAGCCGAGCCTGGCCCTGCCCCAGCCTTTCCACAGCCCCCCGGGTCCTGTTTGGAGTGGAGGAATGTGGTTTTCCAGCCTGGGGTCTCTTTGTCCTCATAAGTGGCCCTGGGCGGGGCACAGAAGCAGACGAGGGGGTTGTCCTCATCCAGGCGAGTCCCTGTGTTCATCCCGCCCCCGGTAGCACAGCATGGACCGGCTGAACCCCTGGGGAGCGTTCTTGGACTGCCAGGACATACCTGGCACACCTTGAAAGTCACTGTGGGGAGAGCCCAGCCCATCTAGGGAGATTCATCCTGCTCCTCCTCACCTTTCACAGGACATGAAGGGACTTTAAGGATCTCTGGGGGTGTCGAGGAGCGGGGCACAGGGCTGGAGCTCACCCGTGTTTTGCTGGTGTGGGAGAAGACCCCTCCAGGGAGGAGACACCTCCTCGTTGTGTGCTTTAACCCCCTGCTCCTCCTGCTTGTGTGTCCCACACCACCAGGGTCAGGATCTGCAGTCAGACAGGCTCCAGCCACTGCTGGAAGGTGGTCTGGGGGGAATTTGGGCAGCAGGGGGACACTGGCATCACCCCCATCTCTCATGGAAGCCTGGTGCCTGTCTTGGAAGATGCTTTCCCTGGGAAGCATGAGCTGGGTGTGTGAGACATTGACCCTGGAGCATTGACCCTCCCCACACCCCTGGATCCCTCTGGAGGCAACAGTGGAATCCTCTGTCCCTGCCACCCCGGAGAGGGGAGCAGATCCCTCCTTCTGCCCTGGCTGGAGACCCTCAATCTCTGAGGCATTGCCGGCACCTTGGGAGCTTCCGTGCTTCAGGCATCTTCATGCCACGTGCAGTGAGTGGAAATTCCTGGGAAATCTGGGGGCTCACAGGTGCCCATGGGGAGGTGGGGGATGTTGGGGGCCAGCAAGGGATGGGGTGTCAGGGGGTTCTGGCCAGGGGGCAGAGCCTCTGTGTCAGCAGAGGAAAGTGAGGAGGTGAGAGGAGGTCAGAAAAGTTTTTGCCTGGTCCAAACGCCTGAGGCGGGAGGGTCTGAGATAACCACCGTTATTTAATTTATTTTTTCTAAATAAAAAAAAGGAAGGAAGTTAATAAATAATGTAAAGTGGAGAATGCATTAATGAAAGGCAGAGCGAGGGAGAGCGAGGGAGAGAGAGGAAGGGACAGGGCAGAGTGAGAGCGCGGGGAGGGGGGGGAAGATATTCCTGCCGGTATCGATTGGATATGATTACATTAGAGCTATCAAATATTCATACTACATTCCACAAGAGGTCATTGTGTGTGTTTTTCCAATTTAGCTCTGCCTTGGTGCAGGGAGCAGGTTCCGGGTGGGAAGAGGCTGTGAACACGGCTCCAGCCCCCGGCCCCGGGGCTGCCCACTCCCATTGACACCGGGATGTCACCCACAGCGATGTCACCCACCGGGGCGTGGGATGGGGGGCCGGAGGTGGGTGGGGAGGGGGTGCTGAGCTGGCTGCTGGCCGTGAGGGTCCTTCACAAAGCCCCTGAGGGCTGTGGATCACATATGGACACAGCAATGGGGGACACATGTGTGTCCCAGCTCCGACACCTCGCTCCTCCCTGGCAAACCCTTCTGCTCCCTCCCCGGCGAGGAGCCGTGGTCAGCATTCACTGACTGCCCCAGGCTGTTCCTTGCCCTTAACGCAGCATTTTGGCTGGGATGTCCCTTTGCCAGCCGGGCAGGGTCAGCCCAGGCCACGGAGCTGGGCAGGAGGCGGATGAGATTCCGTACGGATGGCAGGCAGGGATGTGTGGCAGTCTCCCGCCGCGGTGCCCATCTGCCAGGGCACGCCGGCTCCGCTCTCCTTGCCTCCATCCATCCCTCCACGCTGCCTGTGCTGCCGGGATCCTCCCTGAGGAGAAAACCACGAGGGACAAGGACCCACAGCACCAGTGCCCCTGAAACAGGGGTTCAAGGGCACAGCTCTGGGGTGTCGGGGGTGCAACCCCGGTCCGTCACCTCGAGAAGCCAGCTGGGGGGCTGCTTCCCGATTTTACTTCCACACGAGGCACTTCCCTTGCCCGTGCCTCAGTTTCCCTGTTTGTCTCTGTTCCTGCAGCATCACCAGGGCACTGCCGCCGTCCCCACAGCCCCCAGCCCCGGCAGCCCTGCCGAGCCCCCTGCCCTCCGCCCGCTGCAGCCCCGGGCGCTGGGAGCCAGCACTGCCTTCTCTCCTTACATTAATAAAAATTTTACAGCACGGTGGCAGGAAATGCATTTTCAGTTCATCTGCTGCAGCTATTAGATTACCAGGAAATGGCTGGCTGGCTGGCAGCCAGGGCTCCGGAGGGCCGCGGCGCAGGGAGAAGGCGAGCGGAGCACCGGGATGAGCCGATGAGCCCGGTCCCCATCCTCCTGGATGTCCCCACGGTGTGCCAGGCTGTGCCCACCAGCCCTGCCCGTGTGCTGCGTGCCCGGTGTGAGGCTCCCTAGGGATGCTCCGAGCTGGTGGGGATGGGTCTGGTCCCTGCTGCTCTGGGAAGACGGGATGAGCAGGGGAGGTGTCTCCTGATTAATCTCTGCTCCATCCTAGAACCAGCACAGCCCAACTGGCCACAGCCTCTGCTATGCTGGGTTCCAAGGAAAAGTGAGAGATTTGGGATTGGGACCAGGGAGAGGTGGGAGTTTTGGAGCTGGGACCTGAGAGAGGTGGGAGATTTGGGGCTGGGACTGGTGACAGATGGTAGATTTGGGGCTGGGACCAGGGAGAGACGGGAGATTTGAGATTGGGACCAGGGAGAGATGGGAGATTTAAGACTGGGACCAGGGGCAGGTGTGAGATTTGGGACTGGGACCAGGAAGAGATGGGAGATTTAGGGCTTGGACCAGGAAAAGGTGTGAGGTTTGGGGCTGGAACCAGGGAGAGATGGAAGATTTGGGGCTGGGATAGGGGAGGATGCATTCACTGAGTGCAGCAGGGAGGTCTCTGCAGAGGTTGGTTATTCCAAGCCGTGGGATTTTTGGACCAGCAGGCTGGGCTGGAGTCAAGTGGAGCCTGGGAAAGAGTTAAATATGTGTTGTCTGTGAGGGAGCCGGGAGGAGGGGGTAGGTGCTGGCTATAAATACCTGTACCTGCCTCGGAGGTGGCAGTGCTAATGAAGGGAGGGAATTGTGAGCAGCCCCTCGGCGAGAGGGGCCAGCAGCAGCCCCCCGTGGGGAGCCAGCAGCAGCAGCAGCAGCAGCGGCGGCTCCGTGTGCCCCGGGCAGGGAGGGACAGACGGGATGGGGTTTTAGGGAGCTGGTTTTTAGGCTAGGCAGGGTTTTCAGAAGAGCCCTCTTAAAGGTGACTGCAGCGAGTGCTGGAGCTGATCTCTACAGGTGGGACAGTTTCATACTGGGATCCCCTGAGCCAGCCCAGCTGTGGGCCCTGGGATCCTGGAATTATCCTGGGATCGTTTCCACCCGAGCATCAGGCACCAAAGTGAAGCATCTTCCTTTGGTGGGGGTGATACCCTGGGGCAACGGGTGGTCCCTCCTTGGAGCATCCTGGGCTCCAGAGGGATGCTCGAGGCTCCAGAGGGATGCTCGAGGCTCCAGAGGGATGCTCCTTGCCAGAGCCTGGCAGCATCTTGGGGGCTCAAGCCCTCTCTGCCTGCCCGGCCTCCCGGAGCCCTGGAGTTGGGTGCAGGATGCTGCTTTTGGGAAGGAGGTGACCCCAGGCTGCGGCTGCCCAGCCCAGCCACGGTGACATCTCCATCTCCACTCTGGCACCCGCGACTGGACTGGAGTGGAGAAATCCCTGGGAAATGAGCAATGGCAAATAGGGAAGGCAAGGAATGATGGAAGGGAACGGAGCAAGGAAGGGAGCAAAGGGTGGGGAGAAAGGAAGGTCTGAGCCTCACCGGGGTTTATTAAAGTTGAGAGAACAGAAACCCTGGTTTGCGTGGAGGGGACTGGCTATTTTTAGCCATGGGTAGGATGTCAGCCCTGAAAATAGCCTGCTACCAGATCCTAATGAAATCCTCTCTTTGGCTCTCACCCGGAGCGAGTTTGGAGGGGGAGGATCGCTGTCACACCCGCAGCCGAGGAGCTCCTGACATTCACAATGACTCGCCTGGTTTTTTCTTATTTATTTATTTAATTTTTTTTTCCTTCCCCCTCCGGTTTCTCCTATTCTTCGCCGGCTCTGCCTTACGCCGAGCAGAGGAGTCACCAGCCAAAAAAGTGAATGCGGGGGCGGCGCTGCTTAGCTACGGCCAAATCCCAGCAGCATGTGACCAGCTTGGCAATTTAATACGGAGCCCTTCTCCCCGGCACACGCGCGCTCGAGTTAAAGTGACATTGAAACGGGGACTCGAAGTGCTGAAGGCACAGAAATTGGGGGGAGCTGCCCTCCCTCAGTCCCCCGCCTCCATCCCTGGGGAGGGAGGTTTGCTCCGTGGGGTGTGGGAGTGGGAAGGGTGGTACCCAGGTGAGGGAGGATGCTCGGGACAGGTGTGTGGGGCTTGGAAGGGAGCAAGGGTTGGGAGAGCTGCTGCTGGGTGGGTGGAGCAGCTGGTCTGGGGAGAGCTGAGCAGCCTGGAGCATCAGCAGCAGAGACCCCTGGTGTACATGGGATACCTGGCACATGTGGGATCCCTGGTGTACATGGGACACCTGGTACGTGTGGGATCCCTGGTGTACATGGGATACCTGGTGCACATGGGATACCTGGTACGTGTGGGATACCTGGTGCACATGGGATACCTGGTGTATGTAGAATAGCTGGTGTACCTGGGATACCTGTTAATCTGGGATACCTGGTGCACATAGGAAACCTGGTGCACACAGGATACCTGGTGCACATGGGATACCTGGTGTATGTGGGATCCCTGGTGTACATGGGATACCTGGTGCACATGGGATACCTGGTACGTGTGGGATCCCTGGTGTACATGGGATACCTGGTGCACATGGGATACCTGGTACATGTGGGATCCCTGGTGTACATGGGATACCTGGTGCACATGGGATACCTGGCACATGTGGGATCCCTGGTGCACATGGGATACCTGGTACATGTGGGATCCCTGGTGTACATGGGATACCTGGTGCACATGGGATAGCTGGTATGTGTGGGATCCCTGGTGTACATGGGATACCTGGTGCACATGGGATACCTGGCACATGTGGGATCCCTGGTGTACATGGGATACCTGGCACATGTGGGATCCCTGGTGTACATGGGATAGCTGGCACATGTGGGATTCCTGGTGTACTTGGGATACCTGCTACGTCTGGGATACCTGGTGTAC
>WBMZ01013457.1:0-36397 GCA_013400975.1 Atrichornis clamosus | reverse complement strand
AGAGTGAGAGAAGAGTGAGAGAAAAGAAAAAACAAAAGTAAGAAAAGAAAAAACAAAAGAAAGAGAAAAAGAAAGTCAAAGAACGTAAGAGCAACTTTTAGTCCATTACGCAGTGGAAACCAAATATTTGGAAGCAAGTGAATCCCTTGGGTTTAGGTTTCTTAAATGAAGATTCTAGTATTTTATGTGTAGCAGTAGTCACAGAACCTGCATACCAGGTACACTAATCCTGTAAGACTTTATGCAGGAAAGGTCAAAACAAGACAAGCAGTTATTTGGATCCTATTTGAAAAGGAGAACTTTTAAACTCTAATTTGACACTGAAGATGTAAAGAATTATGAGTGAGAGAGAGAATTTGAGTGGAAATATAAATACAAAAAGTTTTAATCAACTCATACTCCAGAAGAGACCCGTGAGGCTTCTTGGCTGTGACTAGTCTATCAATCTTTCCTTATCAACAGTCAGGTGACATAAGAACTTTCTCTATCTCCCACCCCTTTTCCTCTGCCATGTCTCCAAAAATTTAGATTAGCATGAACATGAAATTTGCCTTTTCTGCTGGAGGAGTAAGCAAGCAGCTTCCTCTGAAGCCTATCAAGAGATTGGGCAGGAGACCACTTTTGAGCACAGAGCCAGTGAAGCCTCAGAACTTGGTTCTCATAGCTGCAGGACAACCCAAAAGCACGTGCATTCTGCCAGGCATGGGAGCAGGAGGCCCAAGGCTGTGCCTCGGCTGTGCACCCCTTCTCCACAAAAGCAGTGCTGTTTGCCAAGCTGCAATGCCAACAGAGAGCCCTTTGCAGAGGCACTGTAGTGTTATCTCTGTGAGCTGCCAATTCTCTGAATTCCTCATTATCTACGCATGGAATCCAATGGGTGCTTAATGCCAGCTTAAACTACAAATCCACACGTTATTAGCAACAGGGTAAGTAGGTGTCTTGAATGCATGCAAACATAGCATTATAGGCAGGCATCTGTTTATGTTAGTGTGCTGTTCTAAGTTTGCAGTTACCACTATCATTTTTAAAGAAAGGTGGAAAATCCAGAGAAAACTCTTTTCCAAGTAGAAATCGACAGCCTGCCTGCAGCTGCCCCTGCGCAAGCATCACCACTTGCACTATTTGTCTTCCAGACAGAAGCACCTCTCTCCAGTATTTTAATTAATCTTATACTTCATATTCTTCAGGAGCTTTTGGAGTGCTATGTTAACTTGAATAAATGTGGAATGACCTCATTCTTTAAAATAACCTTGCAAGAGGACTTTCCATGGAAATGGGACTCGTTCTTGCTCCTGTATATAAAGTTCCAAGGCACGTTACTCCCCTGGGTCTCTCTCTGAGCTGAATTTCAGCTCTTATCTCTGGAATAGCACAGGAGTGAGAAATATTCTCTATGAAATATCTAAATTTCTTCTGATTTTACAGTTCATAGATGCTGCCATTAATTATATGTCTTAAAATACCTGTCCCTAAGATTAACTTGCAGAAATGTAGTTTGCACACATACACAAGGTTTCCTTTTACCAATAAAATAAAATCAATGAAATGCTGTATCTTGCTCCACGTTAGCACTTAACTAATAGGCACTTCACTGACTGCCTTGAGAATTATTTTGCTTGTCTCTGCTTTTCTTGCTTCCCTCTGCATTTTATCTCATTTAAATTTCTAGAAAGTCATAGAATCATTACAGCTTGAAAAAACCTTTAAAAACATCAAGTCCAACCGTGCAACCAGCACTGCCAAGTCACCACCAAACCATGTTCCTAAGAGCCATGCCGAGTCATTTCTTGAACACTTTCTGGTTGTTGACTCAGCCACTTCCTTGGGCAGCCTGATCCAGTGCCTGACCACCCTTTCAGTGAAGAAATTTTTTCTTAATGCCCAATATAAACTTTCCCCAGTGCAACTTGGAGCCATTTGCTGTGATCCTTCCTTGTTACCCAGGAGAATAGATCAACCCCCACCTCACCACAGCCTTTTTTCAGGGAGTTGTAGAGAGCAATAGAGTCTCCCCTGAGCATCTTTTTCTCCAGGTTAAACATTCCCAGCTCCCTCTGTTGCTCCTCATCAGACTTGTGTTCCAGACTCTTTCCCAGCTCCTCTGCCCTTCTCTGGACTTGCTCCAGCACCTCAATGTCTTCCTTGTAGTGAGGAGCCCAAAACTGAGCACAGGATTTGAGGTGTGTCCTCACCAGTGCTGAGAACGAAGGGACAATCATTGCCCTGCTCCTGCTGGCCACACTACTCCTGATCCACGCCAGGATGCCATTGGCCTCCTTGGCCACCTGGGCACACTCTGGCTCATGTTCAGCTACTGTTGATCAGCACCCCCAGACCCTTTTCCACCGGGCAGCTTTCCAGTCACTCTGTCCCAAGTCTGTAGTAATGCATAGGGTTGTTGTGACCCAAGGTATCCCCAGTTTTATCCCTTGTGGACTTGTTGGTTTTTTGTTTTTTTTTAACTGGAAAACTCTGTGGTACTTCCTAGCACTTCTGTTACTTAGGCATCTAAATAATAATATTGGAAATGGAGAAACCCAGGAATAATCTTTGCCACAAATATTTAGGAGACAGAAATTAATGCCCTTCTGACCTTAACCAACAAATACCTATGTTTTTAGGCATGCTAATTTCCAAGTTTGATACTAATGTTGTTTAGCTTTTCTCCTGAGAACAGGAGAAAGATGCCCTGATAGGAATTAATTATGATGCAGTTAGTGCTAATTAAAGTCTCTATAGTTCCATCCACAAAGCTCATAACACTTGTGGTAGTGACTACACACACACACACACAAAACACAAAATCAAACCAAAGATACAGATGCAGCATCGTGGTACCTATTCCTCAGCTGAGAGCCGTGTAGATGATCTTTAGCCTTTTACCGTGTTGTGCAGGGAACATGACAGCCATTGACAATATTTACCATGGAAATCTAGCTTACTACATGGTAAAAAGTAAGACAAATAAGTAAAATTTTCAAGGTGAGATTCTTTTAACATGGCAGACTTGCTCATCTTCATCCCAGAGTCAAGATTTTTGCATACTTGGGTGCTCAATAATCAACATATCCCAAATGAGTAATTAATGCCATTGTTCACTCTGTGAAAGTTTAGGCATTCACTTCTCCTCGAGTAATTTCCCTCTTCACAGGCTTGTAAAGTATCTTTATTCTGTTTAAGATGACAGGTCAAGTAATGAACATACTAAGCAAATCTCAGGTTTTTGTGGAAAGATTTGTATCTGGATTGAAGAAAACAACTGAATTTCAGATTTATTGCTTCAGATTAGGCAAGACTCATTAATTTGATTTGAGGTCTAAGAAGTCTGAACAACCAGCTCCTCTTTGATGTGCTTTTCTGAGAGATGGCTGTAGATAACATGGGGTGGGTGCTGTTATCCACTCTCATCCCATTCCTCATTAGCAAAGCTGCTTTCAGGTCTCTTGGCCCAGTTCTCTGCCTCTTTTTTTCCAGTGAAGATAGAGTCTTTTCTAGTTGATTTTTCTCTTAAGCGATACCCTATGCCAAGAGCATTTCCCAATCCTTTGTTCCCACAACCTCATCTCACATTTGGACTACAGGATTTCTTCCCATCTGCTTTCCCTATTCTATCTCCTGGAATCAAAATCACAAAACAATTTGATTAACATTCCTGAGAAATCATGCATAATTTCTGCAACTAACAACAAATTGCGATATTCCAGTTGACAGTAGCTTCGCAAAACAGAGGAAAATACTGCCCATGGTGTAACCTCATTACACATTGCATACCTCAGAAAAAAAAATAATTGTGTGGAGCTGCCAGAGGTGTTCAATAATTTTTCAGTCTTGAAAAGACAGGAATTTAACCTTGACAATATTTATCCTCTTTTTATCTTTTTTTTTTTAAGTTGTGATGATATTGGTAAGAAACAGAGGAAAAAAAATAGCATCTTCACTCTACGGAATTCTTACAGAACCTGCACAGTGTTCAGGTTTCCATACATTAGCTCCTGTGGGGAGCCCCATCTGGAATCCTTCATGTTTACAGCAATCATAGAAGTCTTTGTGGGTCTCCCTCACTGAATAATTTCCATATCCCTTTTCACTGAAAGCTTGCTTATATACCCATTCAAATTAACAAGAAATCACTTGATTAGAATTCTAGATACTTTTCACTAGCTCTACTACAATTGGATTAATTTGAAAAAAAACACCACTTATAGTCTGCTCTATACTTTTGATGAAAGAATTAACTGCTTGTACAGATTTTCTCACATATTACTCAGCAGTCATGGCAACAACATTTCAAACAAACTGAACATCCCAGTAAATACTTACAATTTTCTCGGAAGTATATAGAGCCTCCCAAGAAACACCTCTAAAACAGCAGGAAGAATGCAGTAGGGTTTCACGTAAGACTTCTTTCAAATAGGCTGAGCCCTACTAACAAAAATACATATACACACACACACACACAAATCAAAGTGACAGAGTCAATATAAACATACAGTAAAAACTAATAATAAATCCTTCCTCCAGTAGGGACAAGAAATGAACAAAATGCCTGTATGACCAATTAATGATAAGGCAACAATATGTGCACTCAGTGAGGGCACAAACATAGCAGAGAAGCCAAATTAATTTTTTACACCACTGTTAATCTGAAAAATACCACAAACAGCCATGCTTTTGACTGTGAAACCTGTCAGAGGATCCATATGAAATTGAAATCATTGTAGGAAAAGTCATGACACAAATGGACAATAAGAACAGTTGGGGCTCACCTGGACCAGACGGTGTCTGCCCAGGAGTTTCAAGGGAACTTGAGGATGAAGCAGACAAATAGTGGGTTATAAAACTGTGCTGATACCTGAAGATAAAAATATGGTATCACTAGAAAAGAAAATAAAATGAAGTCAAGAAAAAGATGTCAAAGGAATAAGATGGAAGTCTGATACCTGCACATGGCCAGTTAGTAAAAGCCTTAATAAAAGACAAGATCAGTAGAAACTCAAACAAACATGATCTACTTGAAAAAAAGCAGTGTCTTTTCAAAGAAGAACTGCCTTAAAAACCTATTGGGGTTCTCAGTGTTTGATTTCAGCAGAAATCTAGATATAGATCATATATAACCTATTTAGTCTTCCACAAAAGTTTTCAACAAAGTCTTTCTCTGAAAGTTTTTGGAGAACTAGACGGACACATGCAAGGGAAAAATTCCTGGCTAGATAATTGGCTTAACGATGGGATGAAGAAGATGTAATAAGACCGGGTCTCAAGCAGAGAAAGAAAATCATCAGCGGAATTTCCCTGGGACCCCTGCTGTTCTATAGGGCCATAAATATAGCCTCCCAAAGGGGGCGAGTGGTGAGCTGACAAAGTTTGCTGACGATACTGAGTTATTAAAGTAGGAAGGACAAGACTCATGAAAAATTGCAGAAGGATATTATGAGACAGAGCTGAGAAGAGGCTGAGCAATAAAATGTCAGATGCTGTTCAATATAGGTAAAAGTACAGTTAGTCAGACAGAAGAAAAATAATCTCAACTCCACATTTAAAGTGATGGCTGCTGAGCTGAGCATTAGAGCTTCAGAATGTGATCTTTCAATTGTGATAGACAATGCCATGAAAATGCCCGCTCAGTGCTCAATAGTAGTCGAAAAAGACAAATCATAGTTAGAAACTATTTCAAAATGAAGAGAGAATAAAATAGAGAACTCCATTATTCCATTGTATAAAACCATGGTATGCCCATATCTTGAATGTAGTGTATTCTTTAACCTCAGAACAAATACAGTAACATGAAATATGTGCAGAAAAAAAAAAATCAGCAGAAAATCGAAGGTGTGAGCTTTTGTACAGGGCACAATTAAGTTGTCAATCTCTGCCATGGAAATTAAATGATTGAGGATATGAGAAAAATTTACAAAATCATTACTGCTAAGAAAAGATTGGCTTGGAATGAACTGTTTAATTTTTTTTCTATAGAATCAGAACTAAGTGCATCAAATGACGGTACCAGGAGACAGACTCCACACACATGCTATGGGATGCAAAATCTGGCTTCAAGAGGAGACAGACCATAGGAGAGGATTCCACTGACAGCTACTAAGCAGAAAGAGATAGACTTAGCATATAGAATTTCCTGACTGAAAATGGTTGGAGACCAGTAAAAATACTAAAAGGAAACATCTCCCATCTTTACTCTGCTTTTACTCTTCCCCACTTACAGGCTCCTACAGAGTCAGGATACAGCACTAGATGAACCTTCGGTCTGACCCACTCTGATTATCTCTATGTGTTTATAGCTTTAGAACACCAGGCATGTACCCTGAAACACATGAATATTTTCCCCTGAGTATTAAATATATTACAAGTGAAGAATGAAAAGCTCTTTTTAACTTCCTACCACTCCTAGTAGTGGGGTCTGTCCCATATCCAGTGCTCAACCAGAAGGAACACTGGGCTCTCTGCTGGGCTGCAATATGCTGTGTAATCTGCTATATTTCTGTCACATATAGCCCAGCAACCTTAATAACACATCTCTCTAGGTTTTACTAGCAGCAGGAGAAATATATGCTTAATCTTTTATTTTTGCATGGAGTATATCAGAACATTTTCCTTTGATTTTTTTAGACAATGTAATGGTTGTTTAGTGTACTGCAAAGAAAGAAAATGCTAGAGATTATGGCTGAACTAGTTTTAAAAAACAGTTGGACAAATAAAATATTTATAGTGAATAGATTTCACATTGCAGTGCCTGGGATTTGGCAACAAACATTGCAAATCATGAGCAATACACAGAATACAGAATTTAATTAACAAAGCTAAAGATGGAAAAGAAAGCATACTGATATATGTAATGTGGCTCTCAGCTTCAATATTCAGCAATAAAATAACAAGTCAATGCTTCTAAACCAATCTGAAATGAGTGAAAAACAGAAGCAACATAGTTGGAAGGTTATATTTCAAAATGTAATTAGTGTCAGAATATTTCAGAACTACTAAAAGCAAGTAAGTCACCAAGTTCAATACAAAGGGAAACACGCATGACAAGGAAGTAATTTAGAGAAGGAAACATCTCATTATTTTTATTATTTAAATCTAATCATCATTAGATTAATTTAGAGGAAATTAAATGAAAGTAAAATACTACATCTTCATATTGCCAAATAATTGGTGTCAAAGAAATTTTAATTTACTGGAAACAATCCCTTCTGTGTAATTAAAGGGAAAAAAAACTTATTATGTATGTTAAATAGCAGCTTTCACGGTAAAATATAGCTCTCCAAAGATTATCCATGGTTTAAATGAAAGGCTACAGAACAGGATTTCCTATGTTCTATCTCCATGAAATTAAAGATGACTCTGAAAAAGGCCTACGTGTGCATATTCAATAAGAATACTGAATTTTAATTTATTTTTTACTGTACATTAAGAGATCTTTTAGAGATCTAAACTAGCATTTTACTGTGCAAAGTACTGAGATGCACTTCAAAAAGCACATGTTCCAGCACAACTGCCAGGTGGCTGCTCACTTGAAATCAGAATCCAAATATTTCCACAATGTTCCCACAAAGCCACAACGCTGAGCATCGCCGAGATATCGTTTACATGACCAAGAAAGAAGTACCACCTCCCGTTGGCTGTGACCTGCAAAGTGCCTTATGCATCCTGAGCATGTTGAGAACACACTGGCAAGGGCCCACATGGAAATTTTCAGTGCTCCATCCCAGAATAACCTCCTCTACAGAAACTTTAAAAAAAACCCCAACTTATCAGGGTTAGAGATATTAGGAATATTATTGACTCTCTTAACTGCTAGAAGTTGAATACAATAGAGATGGGCAAACATTCACATTTCTTGATGTGTGCTTGCATTCAGAGAAAACCCGCTCTTGTCTAAAAACCCTTCTGGTGATAGGGAGACCAAGTGATCTCTTTCCTTCCAGTCAGTCAACAAACGTGCCATCTTTCCACTGTCTTTCAGCTGTTTTGCTGCAACCAGGAACTACTGACAAACGGCAACGTGTAAGTGTGAAAACAGTAACATAAGCTTTGTATTGCTTTGACCCTCCCAAATTCAGGCTCAGCTTGTGGTCTGCATGCAGTCAGACCTGTTGTTTTATCCAAACTAGTTCACCCATCCCTAATCAAGATGCTAGCAACCAGCTGTGTTGATCCTCTTGTATTCAGCACAATGCTTTTCTGTGTTCTGCAGAAAAAGATCTCCCTTTAGACTATGCTCAGTCAAGAGTGTTTTTCCATCAGGAATCCACAGGTGTAAGCTCTCCGGCTTTGGCTTTGCTCTGTATGAAAGCTAATTGCATATCCCTTGGATGACCATTTAGACCTGTGCCTCTTAACCTCTGTAATGCTGAGAATGAGCACCATGTTCAGCACTGAAGCACAGAACAGGAGCAAACTCACCTAATTATCCCTCCTTGCTTGCTCCTATAATGATATCTCCCAAAGCTCTGTTCCCTCCTTGCGGCTCGGCCTGCAGTCTTCCCCCCTGGGTAAAAGGAGGTACCTTTTCCCAGTCCAAAGGAGTCATTGCACTCTCCTCTCCTCAGGTGTCTCTCTCTTCCTAAACCCTTGGGCAGCTTTCCAGCGTAACAGAGTTCCAGTTCCTGTCCCAAGGCTTCAGAAAAGTTAATGAAAGGAAATGCATGAGCAGCTGGGAAGAAGAGGAGAATACCCAGCAGCAGGACTCCACAGCCAGCTGTGTGACTGTGAGAAGGGCTTCGGCCAAATGGGGCTTGGTACCTACAGCAGAAACAAGGAGCACACCTGGGCTGGGTGAGAGCGCCGCGGCGTGTCCCAGCGTCCTGGTGATCTGTCATAGGGGTGAGAACCTGAGCAGAGCAGAGCGTGCCTGCCGTCGGTGCAGATACTCGCCTTTCTCTGCTGCTAATCAGGATCCAAAGACCAATGCACACAGACCCACCACAGTGAGAATGTCTCTCACCTTCACCCTTGATTTAGGCTTAGTTGAGAAGTCTGGATTTAATGAACTACATGGCTACAACCTAGCAGTTGAAATCCATCATGGATTCCAGGTCCCTTTGGTGGACGTATCAGGTTTTGCTTTGCTCTTGCACGCATGCAGTCCTCTACAGACAAGGAAAATAAATAGTCCTCAAACCAACTCTAAAAAGATTATTTTATGGTTGGTGTCAGCAGGTACGGCAGAATAAAATGTGACTGTGCCCTTGTCACACTTTCAATTACAAAAACAAAGGAAAAGGTTCACTATCAGGCCTTTGCAGGAAACAGTGTCACAGAAATTAAAAACCTCTGCTTTATGTAGCTATACTGTTGTTAAATTTGCTAAAAGAAGCAAATTTCTTAGCACCCATTAGAAAATGTGACTATCAAGATGGTAACCAGCAAGAAGCAAATGAGGGTGCTGGCCATGAGCATATCTATGATGTACGTTTTGTAACGTACATGTAAAATACAGGCAGCATTGCCTAACAACGGTGGACTAAGTTAATTTTTTTAAATATTAAAAGGCAGATAAACTTGTCCAGGAAATTTGCTGATGAGGGAGGGTCTCACAGTATGGAGGGTTCTTTAAGAAAACCTATGATAGCTACAGCTAAAGAACATATTACATTAGTGCAATGAAGGTGGAAAGGATGGAAAACCAGGCAACCACAAAGCTACCTTGGAGCTACAGACTCTCTGAAAGCAAAACACTGTTGCATTCTCTTTTCTGCAGCAGAGCCTAGGGTGGCCCTCCAGTTGTGTTTGATTTACCTGATTTCATTCAGGCATCACAAGCAGCCACTGCCCTTGAACAAGGGCCATGTCACATGCAGAACTGACAGCTTCCATGGGCTGTCTGAAATGCATCTTGGGGCTTGGGCTCCTCCAGCAATTACACTGTGATAAGAAATCATATCTTGTAAACTTCAGCCCCAAGTAGCTGCTCATAGTCCGTTTGTGACAGTGTTTGTTTTCCCTGCTGTAATTTTTCAGACAGTGTCATACTCTATTTACTCACATTGCTGTAGCTTTTGGAAGACTTAATTGATATTTTACTGTTCTAAGGTAATTCTACACTATTATTCAAATACTATACATGCATACATTTCTGTTGTGAATATATAGTCAGATACATCTGTTATAATATTGACTCCTCTCAAATTCAGTTTTATGTATTTTTTAATGATAGGAACACTAGTGATATGTATTTATGGACAGAAGGGCATAGTACAATCTCCATCCATCCAAAATAAATCATTATTTATTCCTTAAAATCATCATTTCCCAAACTACTGTTTAAATTAATCACTCAGTGCCCGTGTTCTAAGGATACTTTAGTTTCTTTTCATTTGAATAAGCTCTGATACCTCAGTCAGTTTAGCACAATACCAGTAGGTGGAGTAATGGTAAAGCAAATATCTGCTTCAGGTATTAATATTTATAAACAGCCATTTTTAATATCTTTTGCCGAGATTTGCATAAACCACTTGTATATACATATATATGCCAGAAACATCTATACATATAATGATATATACTTACATGCACATACATAAAAACATATAGATTAAAAGAACATTATTAATACTTAAGCGATAAAACACTTCTTTGTCTTAAATCTAGAATTCTCTGCAGGTTTCTCCAATTTCTATGTATTGGGTAATACATTTTGTGACTTGTGCTACAAGAAACCCCTACATTCCCACACACTTAAAGAGAACTGATCGTTGCCTGAAGGGAAGAAGGACTCGCTGCAAGTTCCACTTTGGTATTGAGGTCAGTTGAGATTTGAGAGACAGCTGTGGTTAATAGTGTCATGTCCTTGCCAACCTGCAGTTGTGTAGCGTGCCCAAAGCCTTCGGTACACTGGATGGGAGCATCATTAGCAAGACCTTTGTCCAGTGTCGGGGTGGAGGTTGGAGGCCATGGGTGAATACCCTTACGTGAAGGAAAAGTTTCTATGAATGCAGCTGCTATTTTTCCTCCTCCTCTCCATTGCATCAAATTCTCCTAGCTATTCGTCTGGACTTCAGATAAACACTAGCAACTTCCACGATTCAGGTAGGTAACAAGGCAGAGCTTTAACAAATGTATAAGAGACCAACGTCACTGCAGCAGCTTGGCCTCCTAAAGCAGCAATTTTAGGCTCAAATTAAAGTCACTCCCATATGTGTTATGAAAATAGAGAAACTTTAGAAAATGAAACTGATATGCACTGAAAGAAATCTCATTTGGACTGCAACCTGTAGTTTTTGTTCTGGCAAATTTCCTACCAGTCAGATGCAGCTTTTTTCTTTCTGATAAAACAAGCAGGCACAAGTCCCTCAGTCAGTATAAGAAGAAAACTGATCAGTTTTTATTGTCTTTTCTGAGTCACCACATTCAGGTAAGAAGTGCAGTACACTTCTGCATAACTATCTCAGACTGATATCTGAACCATAATGAAGAAAATACATTCCCTAATATCAGTGTTCATTTTATAAGTAAAATGGCTGAAACTGAGCTTTGCAAGCAAAAATTAAAAACTTGGTCCAGTTCTCACCATCATTCTTCAGCTAGGAGATTCACAAGTAAAAGATACGTGCAGGAGCTTCGTTTTGCTCCTAGTGATCATAATAAATTGCAAATACCAACACAAAAGGAATAAAAAAAAAAGAGAGGACAAGATTTCCTCTGTAAAATTAATATAGGTCTAAAGAACTGTAAATATCAGTCTCATTATATGCACTACTGAGTATAGGTAAGGTTATTTCCCCTATCACCATTTGTTCTAAGCAGCTATGTGGAGATTATTAATATTAAACAAACTCATTCTCCCCACCAAATCCACAAGTTCAAGAAAACATTTTCTCACATTAATTTTAAAATACTGAATCCATCTGTGCTACCTTTTTTAGGATTGCTCAAGCTCTTAATAATTTTACTCAGATTCTGTTTATAAATTACTTATGATTAATTTGGGGGTTTTGTTCCTTTTCGTATGCAGTATTCAGTAAACCAAAAGTATCTGTACTCTTGTCCCTGCCAACACAAGCACGGCAGTACAATCATCTTCTACCTCCCTATTTTTCTCTAGGAGAAAGGGGGGATGTGCAGAATAACAGATATTTCAAACTAACCACCTATTTTCTGTCAGACAAAATATAGTCATACCCCTGAAAACAAACATAACCTCAGCTTATACCAGAAAAAGCCAGTGAGCAAAAGATGGGTGTAAAATATACCACAATCATTCAATAAAAAGAGCTGGAATATTAAGGGAGTCATGAATTAGCATGATCTCAAGAGATCACGCTCAAAATATCTGACATGTTTTGACATGTATAGAAAGAGTAAATGAGTTTTAAAGTTGAGGAAAGAAGGAACGTTTTGCAGAGCTCTTGCCTCATTTAAGGCCATATCCTCCGAGCTGCTGTGCCCCTGGGGCAGCTCCCGCAGCCTCGCCAGAGGAAGGAGTCAGCCAGGGCACACCCTGAACAAGGGGAGAGGTGGCCTCCAGCTCTGGCCCCCTTTGGTAACCAGGAAAGCAGAAGAAAAGGGTCCCCACAAAATCCAGGGCAGCACAGGCAGTGCAAGGCTGCGAGGATGGGGCCGCGGCAGAGGTGGATGGGTCGCACAAGGTTGGTGTGGCCTTTTCTCAAAAGGTAACCCCAATTAACTCTCCGCACTTCTCCTTGCTGACTGGTACGTTGGCTGTCCCTTTCTTCTTGCTTTGATGCAACAAAAAGTATGACTGCCTGGGAAAAACACCCACACCTATTTTAGCAGCTGAGTGTATGAAATTCAGTTCACATATGATCATTTGGCACAAGGGAGCATGGAGTGGGTAAGCTCGTATCTCACACAGTGACACACATCCTTCTGCTTCCTTGCATCCCGTACATCTGGCAGAATAGGACCTACTACCTGAATTTCAGACTTGTCTTTTGCAAAGGAAACAAAAAATGTCTTTCTGTTTTGTCTGTCCATGTCTCTGTCTTAATTGAAACCAAAATTGTTTTCTGCAGAGGCTTTTATTCCCATCTCAGATGGATTTAGTCTGAACAGGAATTCCCCCAATTTTCAAAATGATCACTTGCTGTTACTCAAAAGTTACAAGTTGAGAGCTCAAAACACAGAGATAATATTTTGAGAAAAATCATATTATCTGCACTAATGTTCTATTAGTCCACGTAATTGTCCTCTTTTCTTTTTATTTCCCCTCATTCTTTCTTTTTAAGGTGGCATAGTTTGGATTTTCATAAATTGTCTGGAGGAGGGCATTGACCCTTTGCTGTAGTCTCCTATCTGCTCACAAAGAATCCTGACCATGGAGGAAAAAAAATCCTGTAACCTTTATGGCAAGGGACTTCCACTGATGACAAAAGAGACGAACCAGGTCAGTTTTGCACTCCTCCTTAATCTGACTGCACAGGCCTCAGATTAGGTTCTATCTTGCCGTTCACAGTTACACACGGTGTAAGGTTGGAAGGTCCAACACAAGGGGTAAGGCAATGATTTAGTGTGTGTATCTGCCCTTTTGATATGTTTCTTGATATTTCCAAGTCCAGAGAGCCCCTTTGCATAAATCTTATCTGATGTTGCCTAGAAAGGTGAGTTTACAATATCATAGTCCCTTCCGCTGGTGCTGGTTCAGAACGCTGCATCCCTTTTCTGTGCCTGTGAGGTGCTGTGTCCCTGCAAACCAAAAAATGGCTTGCAGCATTTTATACATGACTCCCTGGGCTCAGAGCCACGCAGAAGAGAGCGTTTGGAAAGCAAAAGGGAAGTGAGTTTTAGTCAGATTTGCTATGAGGCAGAAATCAAGGGCAAGTCCTGAAGCTCTTGGCAGAAAATGAGACAAGTAAAGTGGTGGCAGAGGGGCGTGAATAAAACCCAGACCACTTCTGAGAACTTGAATATAATGCAGGTGAAATCCAATACTTAGCAGAAATACTTTTCTTTCCTAAAAGAACAGCAAAAAACTAACAGAGATCTGCATGCAAATCTTAGACTTATAGATTAATTCAGGTTGCAAGTGACCTTGGGAGGTCCTCTGCTCCAACCTCCTGCTCAAATCACAGTCAGAGCTGAGTTCATTCCCACTAGTCATCTGTGAACAGGCATGTAATAAACACCATATCCCCAACCAAGTATCCTGGTGTCAGAAAAAAAAAATAAAAATCAGGTGCCACCTCCTAAAATAGCTTGACAAATACAAGGTAAAGAATGCATCCAGCAGTAACTAACATAGGTATTCATCACACTATCACTTCAAAGCACAGCTTTCACATGTAGCAGCAGCCTTCTTACAGCTTTGCCTCATCTGCAGTAGCACTAAATCTAAAGTAACATGCAGAAAAATGAACTACAGTAATGCTTCACTGGTAGGGAGATCAGAAGAAACCTCAAGAAAGGTGTGAGGAAAATGTCCTTAGAGTCCTCCTAAATTTTCTATATAGAACTGCAAAATATGCTATAGCAAGAAACAAGGTTCCCCACAGAGTTCATGTAAATGAGAGCTCTAAAAATGTGTGCTAGATACCAGAGGATTTGTTCATTATTAAACTTATATTGTGTTTACCTGTGTAGTGCAAGATTGAGGAAGACTTAATTGCATGCTTTGTCCTTGCCCTCTGACCTTCATGTTAATTACATTTTGCTATAGTAAGAAATAGATGCACCATTTTCTCATATTTCCCTAGGACTGCGACAGTTATTAATTCCTAATAAGCTATCTTTTTCCATCTGCAGAAGGCTATATTTTCTTTTCATTGCATGCACAGTACTCCCAGAAGCTTTTAATTTGCATATACTGAAGATCACTTCACCCATTTAACACTTCCAAAGTAAACTTGCTTAGAGCCGCCATGTGGCTGTGCTCTGGGGTTTAATCTCCTCCTGCTCTATAATCATAACACCCACAGAAATTAGCAAGATGAGGAGGAGTGAGGTGTGCATATATATATATTTCCTCACACATATATTGTGAGTGTGCACGAGGAGCATGTCTGCCTGGTATCTTCACTGAGGTTCATTTTTTGAAATGTTAAATGACTGATCTTCAACATACTTCCTACTCTTCCTGCGGAGCTGTTATTGCCATGTCGGGTGGCTTAAATTCCGACAAAGATGAGGCTCTTTTCTGCATCAGTAAAGATTTTTATTTTAATCTGTAAGAATGTTCTTTTTATTTCAGATGGGATATTAATTGAAATTATATTCTACTCCCATCCTCACCTACTAGCTTAATAGTCATCACATTGCACAAATTATTTTTAATACCTTGAAAAATTCATTAAGTGAACAAAAGATCCTGACATAAGTCATAAGATTTTTTTTCCTCAAATGTGAAGTTAATAAAAAAGGACTCTAGAATATTAAGGTCTACTTCTTAAGCCACCTTTCTTCCCATTTTAAAGAAGAGTCTTTCTGCTTATTTCCAGCAAATTTAGACACTAAGCTCTGACCAAAGATATTATTAAATCAGAGGATTTTAACATGTGTGAGCCTTCCCACCAAAAAAAAGGAGATTTTCAAAATGAGACTTGTTTTCTTTGTTAAGAGACTGAGCACAGAAGGCAGCAGTTAAGCTTCTTCTCAGGTTTCAAGCAGGGCAAAAACTGCCATTTATCAGAGAACTTCGGTCCTCTGAAAAGTCTCTGCCACATAAGCAGAGAAAATTATCTGGAGAGGGAAAGAGCAAGCATAGCCTCTGTAGTGACAGTGGAAGCATCACGCCCTGCTGGAGCATGCAGAAGTGCTGAACGGGGCTGAAAATAAATTGATGTCACTAACACAGCTCAGTTTCTCTGAACTGTCAAACATGAAGTACATATCCTTGTCTTCCTCAAAGTCCATGGCTCTTCTCCAGAGCTGGTGTACTCGGATGGGGTTACGCCCATATGTGCTCTGACTTCTCACCCCAGTGAACCAGAATTACCAGGCTTCCTCGTTGATAAGAAAAAAAAAGTCTGCCTTTTTTTCCCCTATTTCTCTCATACTACAGTTCCAACAAGATTTGGAATTTGAAGGAATTGATCCAGTGAAAGCCTGCAATAACATGGATTTGGGATGAGGGACAATTTATGTTTTGTGATTATCTCTGAGAACAAAGCAGCAGAGTAACAGGCAGATCCATTTATTCTCCAAAAGCGCATTTTCTCTAGGTCTTTCCCAGCATGGAAAGCCATTTTAACATAGTTTCCCAGTCCCTAATCAGGGGCACTTCGTGCACTGAGTGTTTGTGATCAGAGCTAGATCATCACATGCTGCAGGTTCACACAATCAGCGGGAGGGGAGCTGCTACCCGGGATGATCTTGTCCAGCAGAAAACAACCAGAGAGACCAGGCTGTGCTCCCTCATCTCCGTGCACCCTTGGAGAGAGCTTTGTGAACAGTAGCCAAGACGGAGAGTGGGAATGAGCCTCACCTGGGTTCCCCAGGCACATGATGGCCCTTGTCTCTGGAGCTGCTTTTTCCCTTTGATCCAGCCAGCCCCTTGTTGAGGGGACGTTGTTCCCCTGGCCAGGCCTAGGGCAGCACCTGGAGGTGGTGAACTACGATTGATGCTGTTGCTGCTCCCTGTAGGACAGGGCTGGCGAGGGAAGGAGCACACCACTCCCCGTGTGCCTGAAATGTCGCCCTCCCTGCACTACACAATCCCACGTTAGTTCAAAGCCATTGCGAAATTACCAGCATCAGGGATTTAGTCCGTGTTATGACTTAACAGAACTACAGTAGCAAAAGGAAAACAAAACCCAATTTTTTTTTTTAGGAAAAGCACTTTCTTTTTACAGTTAAATTTGGTTTTGCACAAAGTGTAAATATCTAAACTCTCATGTGTTTATTTACAAGGCATTTTCTTTTCTACTTAGCTGAATTTTTCAAAGATAATTATATCAGTCAGAAATCAATAGAACTCCCCATAGATGAGCATAAGTAACTCATTATGTCATATCTTATATTGCTTTTTCTCCAGTTACTCTAGATTAATCCAATATATTTGACCAGAGTGTAAAATTTTCCTTTCCAGGAAGTCAGGGGCAACTGCAAGAGAAAACTGCTCATCCTTCCCAAAACAACTCTCTCTCAGTATAGGCTTGACTTGAATTTCACTGGGATTGAACGCACGTCTAAGTGCTTTCATGTGAACTGATGCCCTTCATAGTTCTCAAAGTTTCATGGGCATGTATTTTTCTGACTGTGTAGAGCAGAAGTGGTGGGAAGGTTAAACAAACCAAACACATCTGAAATCTTTTTCCTTGTTGCATTTCACTGTAAAAAAACACCCCTCCACTTAGATGTAACCAAGTCTTTCATAAAAAATCACCAGTTGACTGATTTTGACACAGCTGTGAAAATCCTTCTGTAGCCCATTTTAGCAAAGGATTCTCCAAAGTTGAAGTATTTATTCAACTTTGCTAACCACCCCATCTTAACAAGAGAGGTTGATCCACAAAAACTGTTTGTAGCATGGTAACCTCCCAGACATGCACCAGAGGCAGGGTAACACACAGTGCACTGCAAAATCATTCTACAAGTCCCTTTAAAACACATGACATATGTACAGGGCTTCTAAACTCTATTTGACTGCCATATGTGCATTTCATACTGGAGAGGAGCATCTAGCAATCTAATGTAGTAGGATCACGAAAATTAATTAAATCCTTGGCCTTTCTACTCTGATTTCCAATTACTGTCCAATGTAGTGATCCTAGTCTCATATGGGACTGAGGTAATTCACTATTGTTTTCCACTAAAACAAATTTCTGCATAGCTAATCAAACAAGGTAAACTAATAGCAGTTTGTTTGATTTAGCCTGCAGTCCATAAGGCTCTCTGAAATGTTAGATCCAAAAAATTTCTAATAATGCACATCATTTCATCATGGAAAATTAGGCTGAAGCTACCAGTTCAAACAGGCAAGAGAATAACACAGAGTTTGATATTTGATACAGCTGTACAGCAAGTAGTGAACATATGACACACTACTGTCTTTATCATCTAAGATCTTGGCTTTTTTTCTTGGTTTGGGTTTTTTTTTTTTTTAATTCATTCATGGATGGCATCATAAACTTTGCAGCTGCAAGCCTCAGCACCAGGTTAAGAATTGGATAATGATGAAAAAACTCTTTCTACTTTTGTCATTTAGTGCACATAGTCTTAAATCCAAACAGGGTTGTTAAAGATTAAGAGCAAAATAAATGGTCTTAAAAAGCCAGATAAGCTAAATTGTTCAGATTATACACGTCTCAGTTCAAAATCATTAACAGCTCTCAGAGTAAGAGATTAAAAGACAAAAATAACCTAATTAGAAAAGATTTACAGTGGGGAGTTGAATTATTTGTGCTCAGAGCAAGGCAGGATTTGATCTGAAGCACACAACAGTGCATTGGCAGTGATGAGGATGATCAGGAATGTTAACTAACACATCTCTGCCCTAAACCAATCAAAATTGTGTGAAGAATAGCTGGAAAAAATTTGGATATAGTATCTTGGATAAAATGTCTGAAAACTTAGCTCATTTTGCATGAATGAAAGGAATGTTTAATTATGAGCTTCTGGATATTTCTTTCACTATACCTGTAGTATACAAAGCTGTGAATTTCAGCAGCAATTTTCAACAAAAGCATGTATATTTATAAGCAACCCTTATGTTATATTTGTGAAGAGAATGCTGAATAAAAGGTAGCTATACTATTGGGGTTGGATGATTTCTTAGCCATCAGCAGGGAAGCTGCAAAATAATTTTGACTGAACTGAGCACTCAAGGGTAAATTTAGATTTCAGCTACCCATGTGTAATGCCACTGATTTGCATTCAAGAAACTGTGGGTGGGATTTGGCCTCAAGGAAAGAGCTTGTGTTAGTGCCATAACCTTTGTTTTACAGGGAGTACAACATTTGGCCCAGAAGAAAAATACATCTCTTGTAAACCAGGTAAGCAAATGGGCACAAACCTGCTCAAGACATCACCAGCATAAATCGGAAATAATTTCATTTTTATTTAAAAGGAAACTAACACTGTATGAAAGAGGAATCTGCATGCTTGTCCTGATTTTGGTGTTAGAGAGGGATTTTGGATTGTACTCCTTGGATGGGTGACTCAGGTCTATCTTTCATTCAAATTCATTTGTTATTTACCTATTAGATGCTGATGGTTGGAATCTAAAGAATTTGTTGCTAGATTCCTTTAGCGATTAAATCCTCCAGTAATCTGCTTTATGCATACATGGCTACAGCAATACTGGTCCATGCTAATATCATCAAGACCTCTGCCTTGGTTAAATATCTCAGAGTGGAGCCAGAATATTTTGCCTTCCTGACCTTTTTCAGCTCTCTTGAATACCTGATGGGAAAGTACAGCCCTTGAGTGGAGGACCTGGGTCCTGGTGCAGTTTCCCTCATGATCTGGCCCCCGATGTTCCCATCAGCACCGGAGCTATTCGCACTCTCTCCTCATTCAGCAAAGGGAGAACATCATATATGCCCCAGGACACACATAGGGTACTGCAGAGCATCCAGCTGTGGGTTTCAGTGAAGTTTCATAGTTAAAAAAAAAAATCCATCTTGCATGTTAATCTCCTACAGGAAACCACGACACAAACTTTTGCTTGTTTAGAATAAGATTTCCATATGACTATCATCAGACTGCCAGTAACATCCTTGCCTAAATATTACTTAAATGTGACACTGTCAAACAGAAAAAATTGGGGAGTAGGTAATCATGTCGTTAAGATCAATGTATTAAGTTATCAATGCCGAAAGTGTTTACAAATGCATTTTTAAAATTTTATTTTAGGGCAAGATCTACATTTCTGGTAGTGTTTCTGCTTTCACCATTATTCTATTCTGCATTTTCATAGGTTGAGTGGGTCATTTCCAGCCCAGCTCATGTCCATGCACAACACTATGGTAAGAAGAGCCTTAAGAGCAAGGCTGAATAAGCTCTGTGCTCCCTGCCCCTGCCTATAGCCAACTGGCAGAATAACTTGCTGGTCACAGGACAGCCAAGCTGCATTAAATCTATTGTGTATTTTTGTTGCTGGTTCTGGCCAGGAGGCACTGTAGGAAGATGACATCCACTGCCTTGCTTTAGCAAAGCTCCATTAGGAATGAGTAACAGAAATATCCCTGTGGGCACACTTCCCCTTGCTAGCATGTTGCCTAAAATTCCAGCTCAAAATTTAGCTGGTATCACTGTGTTTATCACTGTTAACTACAAGTGAAATGCTTATCTAATTATGCTAGCGCTTCCTCCTTATTTCCTGTGGTTAAATCACCTGTAAAAAGAAGTTAAAAAAAAAATTCGCTTATCACTCTCTAGTTTATTTTTAACACTGCTAATCTGTTCAAGCATATGACTTAACTGTCACAAGGATTTTATGCAGACTTAAATGCTGCTGTGAATATTTTTCTTCTATCCCAACTCCTACCTGATTTACAGGTAATGCTTCAGGTGCTAACACAAGGAATAAGTTGGTAACCCATTGCAAATACAAAGAGGACAATAAATTTTCCAAAGAGGTGTTATATTCAAACCAGTTTGAAAAGAATGAAAATAGATCTACAAATATCATCATTTTTTGTTTTAGAAAAATCTTTGGATAGCAAACAAATAGGCATTCTATATTAATAGAGCTGAGCAGCCATAATATAAGGAAAAAACCCAGAAATTTTTATTTTATTGGTCTCTCTGGACTTGTTACTGCATTACAAAGAGAAAATCAAACTAAACCAAAAAACAACCCCCAACAAACAATAACCCCCCACCAACCAAAAAAAACCCCTAAACAATACTTCAGTCCTTCTACTACCATTCTAGATTAAACCAAAAAAAACCAAAACAAAACCAAAATAAACCAACCCAACAGTGTATTTTCAAGTTATGGTAAAAAAGACCCCAAACTAACTCTGTTACAATAGCTTCAATAGTTGTATCAACATGATCATGAATGACTGAACTTAGGGTAAACAGAAATGAAGTCTGCATTTCAAAATCAAAAGCAAAACACAAAACAAATTTTGCATAAAATTTCAGCCTTAGAGGCTAAGTAAATGCATGTTCTCCTGCTAAGTTTCTTTTCCGAGTCAAGGACACATCTTGCTTTCAAACTTAAAATACAGATAAGAAATGTTTTAATGAATTCAAATCATAACTATCCAGTCCCTGAGGACTGAGGAAGAATCAATTTGTCTGGTTTAGTCTATTATAAAGCCATATTATTCCCATTCGAAGGACATGCATCATCTGTGAGGAGACCATCTAGTTCATCCTTCCAGAACATGAGCACCTTTCCATTTTCACTAAGTTATACAGTTTCCCACATGTGCCATGTAACGCATTTCCATGGGGAAAGAAAAATATAAAAACCTACCACCAAGAATCCTGTCCTACTGAGATGGTCATCTGTCCCCCACAAAGAAGGTATCTTTGTACCTGCAGAGGTATATAATTCAGCTGGTTTTTCTTTTGTGTAACTAAGTGAATCCCATGTGCTTCACAAGCAAAAAAGGCTGTGGAAAACACAGTGTCTGCTGACACGGGGGCTCCAGCTTGCCGGGCTGACTGGTCCCATCAGCACACAGAACTGATCCCTGCACAGCCAGTCGCAAGTTTGGCTACAGAACTCTCTTCACGTGTGAGGAGGCAGAAGCACACACCTGCCTTTTCCAGCGCTCTGGGAACTGGAGAGCACAGCCTGGGGACGGGCAGCTGTTGCCTGTAATGGCACCGAGGGGACACCTCACCGTGACATCTTCTCTGCTTGGCTGGGCCCTGAAAACTGTGGGTGCTGGAGCTGGGTAACCTAAATCTAGTGGGGCTCCTTGGCCTTGCAGCCCACTGTCTTGGCGCCTGCCGAGCAGAAACTCTGAACACTGTGGTTTTCAGCATGGCTGCTACTGCTCTATCTTGCTCATTGATAGTTAAGTGATAATTAAGCATGAGACAAATCACTTCAAGACCAAAAATGAAAGCTGTATATCACTTTTATCCAATACAATAAATACAATTAAAAGGAACTATTGCTGTCTCCCTTAGTTTTCCTCCATATATATCAGCTGTCATTCCTTGAGCTTTAAAGTGCTTGGATAATAAACCTGCACAGAATTGAATTACTTCAGTAGCAAGTTGATTAGTTCGCACATCCAATAAAATGTCTCTGGTATCTCATATATTTGGCATTTAATATTATAATTAATAAGTCTTGATCATGTGCCTCTTACAGCCACAGGTCAGTGACAATAGTGACATTCCCTTTCTCAGCTGGAAATTGAGCCTCCAAGACATTTTCCTAAGACAATTTCAATTACGATAAATTGTCAGATTTGCTTCAGTCATTTTGAGAACTACTTCAAGTATATCTTCCCAGGTAAAAGCAGTACAAAGATATAAAGCAGAGTTGGTTGCGGCTTTGGTTTTTGTTTTTTTTTCGTTTGTACAAATCACATTTTGGGGAGTATTTCAGCGTTTTGAGGATCATTATAGATTCCCAAGTGAAAGGTGTGCTTTTCAAAGCACATGTCTTTCCAACTTAATCTAACACTTCCAATAGAGGGCCAGATACCAAATTGCTTTAAATCTGTGTAGCTCCATTGATTTCAATGGGTACATGTTCAATTTATTCCACATGGGGATCTGTCCCTATAATTTAAAATGATTTAAAGGCAATGTTGCAGAGTCATTTATACGCCTTTTCTTTTTAATGATATATGCAGAAGATCATTATTTCTAAACATTATTTTATTCAATATCAGGATGTTATTTTCTCCATTATTTCACAGTTTTATTGACAGTGTGCAGGGTGATAATGAAAATACTTACTAGTGGACATACAAGGGTAGAACAGGTAGAGGCATTTTTATGAGTTATCATCTAAAACAAGATCTAGTGTAGACAGAGGGTTAGGGGAAAAAAGAAAGCAAAATAAGGAAACAAAATGTAGCAGTGCAATGAAATCAACATTACTATAGCTGCTTCTTTGGCAGACACAGTAAAGGTACAGTATTAAGGTTTATTTTCCTTTTTACAAAGTTACCAAGGTCACATAAATGCAGTTTTAAAATAATGCTCTACATAAAAAAAAATTTTAATACTGAAGGTAAACTAAGCCTATTAATTTCTAATTACTAATATGAATGAAAGGTTGCAATAAAAACGGAGAGAAAACTTCACACCTAACATCCCTGCTACAATATGCCAAGTGGATAGAGGCAGAGGAAGAGGAGGGGAAAAAAGCATCCTTCGTGTTGTTGCCCTTTCCTGGAACATTGTTCAGTTACACTCTCTGATCGAGAAATATTTCCTCTGAATTGAAGACGAATGGCTGAGAACTCTCTAATTATCAGCCTCGCTGCACATACTTAACATTTACAGTCCCGCCTTGTTGTTCATGTTTGTAATGCTGCCAGACCTGACACACACCCCCCCCACAGTTTAGACTCCCAAGATCTTATTAAGAACATAGTTTGAGTCCTCTTCATTTCTGTCCTGGTTTTTCTTTTAGTCTTCAGTGAGAGATTTTATCAAAGTTTTCTTTCTTGACAATCACAAGGGCTAGAAACTTATTTCAGCTAAAGTTGAAATTTTTATACAGCCATGTATCTGCAAGAGCTGGGATTTTAAGAGAAAATGGAATATGAAATGAGACCTGTTGTTACTGCAATAAACAGAACAAACTTATAAGACAGTATGATACAACATAACATAGTCATACTTTCCTCAAAAAGAAGAATCCCCCAAGCTTCAGGAAGCATGCTATGAGTCTTCTAAGTTTTACAGACTTAAAACCTCAGGACAGAGAGCTCACTGCTTTGTCCAAATTCATAGAGTCAATTAAAAAAACTCCCAACAGACACACAAACAAACCTATATGGAACTAAAGATCTTTAGGCTTATCACCTGCTGACTGGGATTGAAAATGCTGCATCTAGCTCTCAGCCTCTTGCTTTAGACAAGGAGCGCATATTCCCTGAGAAAACCACGTGTTACTTGCTTTAGGAGGCAACCACAGGTGCGGGAGATAGCAAGCACTGAGCAATGGCAAGAGAGGAAATCCCTTCTAGCACAGAATGAATTGCTGCCCCCTGCAAAGATTCAAAGGACCTTCACACTCTTGTGACGTGAACACCCCCAGCAGGGTGTGGTGTGGAGTTGGCACCTGCTGGTGCCAGTGACCCCAAATCAGACCAGCCAGGCTGGACACACCAGCTCAGGCCCAATGGCCACCAATTATTGCTCCAGGCACTGTGCCTAAGGCACAAAGCTGCTAAGCACATACAAAGCAGGCTCAAGCTCTTGCGTTTTTTCTGCTCTCAAATAATCCTCTATATTTAAAATACTACACAGTGAAGTTTGTTTTGATGTTGCTCTCTACCAAACAAGTTAACCAGTTCTGAGAGTGTTTAAGATGACCTCTTTCCTCCTCCAGATTCCACAACATATTTACCACTATTTCAGAGTGGTCGTCAAGGTACTTATAAAAGTGAACTGTAATTTATTTGGCAAATAAAAAAAAAGTAAGTAGTCTCATGAAACACTCCAAAAATAATTATATTTGTATTACATATTAGTAAGAAAAACCCAGAAAATTTGCAGGAGACTGAAACTAATTATCTCCTTGGAAACAACCAGTAAAGAACATGGACACCAACATTTAACAATTCCAAAGAAGTTAAAACAACAAGAAGGATATTTAGAAGGACAATTACTCAAATGATTAAAAAGGAAATGAGAAGAATATCATAGACTGGATACAATACAGAAAGCATAAAGAGATGAAATTTAAATAAGGGAAAGAGAACAATACCACAAAAGACCCTTTTACTATACCAGCCGAAAAATATGAAGAAGCATCAGTGAAAGCCTGATTCTTATAGGTAAACAACCTGACTGATAAGATCCCACTGTTCTTATCTGTAGGAACAGCACCCAAAGGTGCAATCAAAGGATTTCCTATCCTTTAGCTTTATAATGTGCTGCTTTCTAATTTGTAAGATTTTTATTAAATTCATATGGTAATCCAAGCTGTTTCATATTTCCTCTTTGTAAGGCACAAAACCTGGGAAAAAATTTGTTCATGTAATTAAGAGTGTCTGTATCAATTAACTCTCTAAATATATTGGGGTTTTTTGTTTTAAAAAATATCACCCTCAAATTAAATGATTTCTTGAAACCAAGAAAAGCCATTAACTTAAAATTAATTAGGCTTAAAGAAAGTGTGGGAAGGAACTACTGAAAGAGGCGAGGAGCCATAATCTTCCCTGGCTGTTCACAAGGACTGTCCTTTCTTATACAAAAACCCATTCCCGGTATCACTCAGACAGATACACTCATAACAAACTTTGTCTAAGCACAGCCATTTCACACCCCTTTCTCCCACACCAGAGATACCTTCGTCACATCAATCTTCACTCACTGCTTTGTCCTAAAACCCCTGACTCACCCTTATTCACCTCATTTGTCTGACTCACTGACTAGCAGGGACTGGGAATTTTGCTGTGACAAGCCTATTCAAAAGAAATCAAAGTGTCTTGCCTAACCAAGATCTTTTCCACAGGAAAAATCTTTATTATGTCAGCATTTAATGTTCTCTTTTTCATGATGGAAGGAAGGAAAACTTTGGACACAATTTGATCTGAAACAAAACACTGTTGTCTCTTTAAACCGAATCATGACCCTTCATTTTGGACTGGATTCATCAATACTCTGTTTACCAAAGCTGCCACAACACCTCACCAGAGAAATTTGCTCTTTCTAGAGCTCACCTTTTCCCTGTAGGCAGCTCTGTTGGACTACAGGTAGACTTACAAACCACAGCAGCCCCTCCAATTAAACTGTTAAACACTCTGACTCATAAATCTACAGTGCCTGAGAAAGGATGTAGTTTGAGCCTAAATCTGAGCCAAAGGAGACCAGGAGCTGAATTTAATTTTCATAAGGCTCTGGTCCCACTCAGGCAGGCACAGTGTGACATCCTGTCTAAAAACTTTTGACATTTCAAGTTTTTTTAGAATTTTCCACTCTAAGAATAGTTTTATTTTCCTCTTAATCCAGGGAAAAACAAAATTTTGGACTCACGATTTTCACACTCCATCACATCACTTTGGGTACCATCCAAATTTTCTGCCTCTGCTGTCATTCACAACACCACTTAACACACCCATCCTTTTCCATCCCTCTGTCCTTCCCAAATCCAGCCACTGTCACTTCTCCCACCCATCGTCTTGTTCATCCCAGCAGGGCTCCCTGGGGTTGAAGCAGCCACGGGCAGCACCTCAGCCTGAGTTAGGCAAAATGGAGTTACAAATCTTGGTCCCAGCCTGCTGGAGAGAAGGGAAAGCTGTTCCCCCTTGCAGATGTGGGAAGATGACTGGAATGAAGGGGCTGGAGCACAAGACAAACCATCAGAGGTACTGGCACTGCAGGGAAGCAGATGTCCTATGGGCCGGACCTCAGCTGGGTGCAGCACGAAGAGAAACCAGCACAAAGAAGAGGCAGGAAGGATGAAGTAATTGCTGATCTTTACAAGCCCTATGTAAAATACCATTCATACTGGAGATGACAGCCACTTTCTGCAGACAGGCACAAAGGGCTTTTTCTTCCATGGCACTCTGACAGTTTAGGCAGGAAGAGAGAGGTGGCTAGTGGAAGTAAATTGTCAGCGATCTGTCACCGAAGAACAGATTGCTTTTCCCCTCCCAAATTTTCCCTCCTGAGTTAAGATTAGTCTCTATTGAAACCCAGGGTTCTGTTCATCACCAGCCAGCACACACAGAGATGAAATTTCTTTATCAGATCTCTCTAAATAACTAGTTGAAGCTCAAATCACTCTGACCTTAGGAAGAGGAGGAACGGTCATTGTCAAATTCCAAAGAACAAAGCACGATGTAAAATAAAGCTCCATAACGAAAAATCATTAAAGCTATTTTTCTGCATGCAGGCTGCTGCAGCACAAATTAAACCCAATGCAATCACAAGGGAATTAAGGCAAATAAAATTATTGTAAATAAATTACTAGTCTTAAAACCCCTTCGATTATTCTATATTTAGCCACATGTACAAGAACAGAAATTAATCCAAGAAGAAAAGATTCAGTTACACATGAAATGCTGCTGCAGAGTACCAAGCATTTCTGAAAGCAAGGGAAAGTTTTCTTTGTTTTATTTGACTTTGTTTTGATAATCACTTTGCTGTTTACCCAGGTATAATGTCATCTTCTTTGCAGAATACCAAGATCCATGTGGAAAACAGAAATGTCTGCTAATTATTTCCTTTGAAAGGCGAACCAGAGAATGAAATGTCTTGTATAATTGAATTTGAAAAATGCCAAGAAAGTTTGTTCTCTTTATAGCCAAAGTTAAAGCAAATTATTTTGGTGAGGGCTGAAATAGGGGGTGGGAGGAACACACATTTCCATTTAATTTCCAGGTGCCTGTCTCGACACACTTTGCCTTTTGACAACCAAAGGCAGCCTTTCCATAAGAGGCTGGAACAAACAGATGAAAAAAAAGCAAAGCCTCTGTCACAGGGGCTCTGCCTTTGTTCTGTATTTGTGCAATGCCCAGAACACTGAAGCTCTGGCTTCTAAGCCAGATATAAATAATCATGGAAGGAAATTAAAGAATAACACGAAAGAAATCAAGTAGACAGGAAACTTGAAAGAAGGAATACAATTTTATTTATGCTTTTTAACCCTTTCTTGTATAGCTCTTAATGCTATCTTAGGAATACAAGAGTTGGTTTATTACAAGTCAACAGTATTTTCAATAACCTTCTTTGTAGCACGTCAAAGGTGGCACCAATGGAACATTAAGCACATATATATTTATATAGCAATCAGACTGTGTAACAAAAGAGCTCAGTTTTACCCTGTGGAGCGTGGCCCACTTTCACACAGCAGAGCCCATGAGAGCACCAAGTTACATAGATCAATATATTGAACATCTCAAAGTTATTGACAAGGAATATAGTCACTTGTGCTTGCCAGGGACTATGGCAGTCTTTGATATCCAAGTATAACCTCAGAAACCCAAAATCTCTGCTTGATCTCTAGGACAAGAATGAGAACAAGGTGCCAGCCCACCTGCAGGAGAGGTCCCTGTCCCTGGTGGTGCCCCACGAGCTGCTGCTCACCAGGCCCAGGCCATCGGCCTCTCCAGATGCTCTGCCCCAGTGCCTGGGCCCTGCCAAGCTGGATCAGCCCCTTACAGCACAGAGCAACTAGGGGACATCTTTCTCCAAAAAGTTACTGTCCTTCTCCCTTCCAGCAGAACTACGACAGCCACCAAAGAAAATGACAGCAAATTTCCTGGACTGATAAAGCTCCAACGGCAGCAATAGCATTCTCTGGAAAATGATCCACCATCCATGGAAACAAGACAACATTTAAACTTGCCTGGCGGTCTTTGCAGAGGTATTTGAGTGGTGCATAGCAACATGTGGCAATTAGAAACAGCTCTTAAGTACAGATCTGCGCAACCAAGTAACCAGGATGTGTTGTAATGAGGGAAGGAAAAAGAGGCTACAAGTACACTCACTTCATTTACATTCAACACGGAACATCGGGAGCTGACATGTGAGACAGAAGAGCAAATAATGTCCCTAGAGAACAGAGTTTGCTCTACATGGTATGAACAGTGGATAAACATGAAGCAGATTTTGTATTTATTAGGTTATTACTCTTCAATTGAAAATACCAGAAACAATTAATGGGATAGCCACAATCACCTTCATATTTGGTATCACAGTATCTAAAGCAGCACTTTCAGATTTTTCTGTGTTTTTGCTGCTTTGCAAGAAAAGTAACATGAAAATATAGAAAAAAGAATGAAAGTTGGCTGCATTCAGAGGGATATAAAGATATTTTCTTCAAAGTATAGCAGGAAACCTTTGCCAAGTAATTGTACCAATATTGCTAAGAACAGAGCTACAGAGTAAATATATATACTGGTTTTGTGATTTTACAATGTCATGTTCTCTGAATGAAAAATACATACATGACAACACACAGAAGATGAGGAAAGAGACAGTGATATCTCTGATTTCACCACGTGACTGGAAACCTACAGAAAGGGAAGGTTAAAATGTCACAGTGGAATTTCTTTTCCTGCCGAGAAACCTGGCAGAGGCACGTTTGCTGTTGGTACAATTGCTGATGTACAACTGACGTGAGGTTCCAACGGAGTTATTCCCAAATCATCCATGTGCAAAGAAAGCATCTGTGTTCTGTTTTCACCAGACCACAGTGCTAGTAAGCGGGACGCCAAAGAAAGGAATTGCTACAGCATCATCACTTTGCATTGAAGACAACAAGGCTATTTCAGAAGACAGCAAGCCTGATATTAGTTCATATTATAATCGAAACAAATCAAGCATGGGCAATTTGGATCACCTCACCAGGCTTTATACACGCAAGAGGAAAATTTGGTGGTAGCCAGTGGTAATATGAATCTGATGTGCTGTGCTGAATGGCTACATTTGTCATTTAGTATTCAGAGTTCCCAGACAAATTCTGCAACGTCCTCTGATTGCTGATTGTTTCTGCAGAAGTAGTCAACAACTTAGCTAAATAAATGATAATACAGTAGCTTTTCAAGCTACAATTTTATTGGATTTCAAGTATTTGAGATGGAAATACCAACCTGCTTGCAGCTGTTGCACTTGTTAAACAGCAGAGATCAACAAAGAATCAACACTGGCACTTGTAACCACACAGTAGCAACATAAAAGTGGAGACGTATATCCAAGTGTCACATTAAAAAAAACTAAATAATTTGTTGTAGAAATAAAAAAATAGCGTAAAAAATCCTCAGTCACCAAACAGTTCAGTGTGAAAGGTTACATGAACATAGCCACAAAATCTGTTATACAGGAGGAAGAGAACCATGACATAAAATGTATGTCCCTGCACTGATCACAGATAATAGCAAAGAGAATAAGATAATTATTCTAACCCTATAGCTAAAGTATAAGAGTATAATTAATGACAATAAAATAATCCATACAGGAAAAAAAAATAGAACTAAGGAGAGAAATGAAGATAGACACATAAGAGATGAGAGAAGAAAGTGATAAATGAAAGAAAGGGTAAATCAAAAACCTGCACACAGATCTTTTAGCTTAGTGAATTTAATGAGCACCTTTGAATTTTCGTTATTTATCAAGAAAATGCTGCTGAATATCTGAGATGAAAAGACTTTTAAGTTGAGCATAAAAAGTATTTTATAGACCTAAATAGTGTGAGGGAAACAGAAGAGGAAGCCAACAGATATTCAACAAAATACACACTGAGTCCTGTGAGGAGCTAAATGGAGCTGGAAGCTTGATGAGATGGCTGCAGCACAAGGGCCTTAATCCATGTTTGCTGATGTAAGTCTTGAATTTTGAGTGGTGGAGTCTGAGATCATTTGTCTGGCTCTTTTGAAATTCCCATTGCCAGTCTGTGGGCTTCTGATCAGGCAGGGGATGGCATTTTTCCCACTGAATCACTAAGCCAATGACCCATCATCGTGTCAGGGGCTGGGAGGGGCTGGTGCTGGTGGAAGGCATGTGTGTTTGGATCAAGACACCCAGCAATTTCCCCTCAAAATAGCTACACTGGTCCAAATGCTCTGGCTAAGAGCAAGTTCCACTGCATCCTTCCTACCTCAGTTCTCCCTGTGGTTTTAATTGAAAGCTATATTGCTTACCGCCCATCCTAAAATATTGACTAATTCTGCTGTGTCATGCTGGACAGCTGCTGTGTTATGGCCCAGAGGTAATTGATGGAGTGATCCCCCTGTTCCCCACACTAGCTGTTCCGCTGGGGAACAGAATATCTTGCTTAATGCTTGCAAAACACTTGGAGATCCTTAAATGAAAGGCATAAGAGCACAAAATACCATCATCATTAGCTATAAGGGCCACTGCAGAGCAATAGAAAAATATTCCTTTTCCCTGCCCATCTGGGGTTTTGCACAATGCCTAAGCAGCACTCCCATCCCCTGCCAGCTCAGAGAGCAAGAGATCAAATCTGTGCCTCTGGCATAATAGTGCAGAGTGCTAATTACAGAACTACCATAAAACATCTGCTGTAACGCATAACTATAATTCCTTGGCACGCACAAATACAGCACCTCCATGCTCAGAGCACAGTGCTGTGAGCAAACCCTGGGACCAGAGCGTGAGTCTCGGCCCAGGAGAGGGGAGGCAGAGGAGCATGGAAAGGCACCGACCCCTCCGTGCTCTCCCTTCATGCAAAGGAGCTGCAGCTGCAGGCTCCACACTCACAGGAACAGCAGCAAAGCCCTTGAAGCTGCCACCTCTCCCTTCCCAGAGCAAGGTCAACTACCTAAAAGGGAAGTAGGGCTCTACTCAAGAATGTGCACAAAGGCACCTTCCTTTCACAGCCCAGGGTCACTCAGAATTAATTGATCGTGAGACACTGTGAAGCTTCACCCTGCCACGGGATGTCTCAGAGAGGTCTGGTGTGAAAATTAGTCATGCCCAAGGCACAACCTCTACAAGACCTTCCATGGCCAGGCATTCCTTGTTGCTGCTGCACAGAGGTATATAAATAGGAAGTCTTTGCACCAAAAAGCACTGGCATATACAAACAGCACATTAGAAATTAAAATAAAACTTCTGTTCATATTCATTTGGAAAGGGCTACTTCTCATTTATGCTTTGAGTCAGCAGCTACTGGTTGCAGGGACCAAGAATACTCATACACCAAAAATGATGCTTTCTTGGTTTTAGGATTGGAGGCATGTAGACCCCATCCTTCCAAGATAACACTCTGTTTTAAAGGACTTAGGATGACCTGTCTAAAAACTTAGTCAATAAAGCAGGCTTATAAACTGAATGAGGAACTCGAACAAGATGGAGTCTCAAGGAAAGTCATAAAATGCTCCCTTATTCCTAGCTGATGTACATGGATTTGAGAAAGTGACACAGAAGGTGCTTGCACTCTGCACCAGGGTCACAGGGAGAAATTATCTGCTGGAAACTTTTTGTTAGTATGAAGCTTCTTTCTGCTGCAGCCCTGATGTGTCAGAAAATATGTGTTTCAGTGCCTGCAGGAAATACATGTCCTAGCCTATTACATCTCTCTTTTCATCAAAGAAGAAAGACAGCAATCACTGCTATTATTTTAAAATATTATCCCATTTTAAGGATCAACACCAAAGTAAATTTGTAATAGGAACCAATCCCAGGCCCTGCTTTGCAAGAAAATAAGGGACAAATGAAGCCATTAATTTCACAATAACAATCTGTGTGCTAACATGACTAACCCTGAAGACAATCAGGCCAACAAAAAAAAAAAAAAAAAAAAAGAAGAGAAAAAAGCCATAGAATAGCTCTGCAGCAGCCCTGTGAGCAAATACTGTGAAAAATGCAAAAGTGCAGTGAGCTGTCCTGCTAATATCTTTACTGTAAAAATGGAGATGTAGACACTTATCCATGCACAATGGTACAAGAGGAAGTGTATATGAAAGACTCTTCAGCCTGAAATGGATAAATGGAGATGAAACACTGCTTTTGATGTAAGGCTAATCAGAGAAATTGGATGCTTTTGTACTGAGTTTCTTGGATTTATTTAGTCTGCATAGAAGCACTTTTAGAAATTCTCTATTAAAAAAAGAGGCTTTCTCAATGCCAAAATTGAATATCAAACAAGACTGGCACCCAGAGGGTGGTTGGGCACTGGAACAGGCTCCCCAGGGCAGTGGTCATAACACCAGGCCTGAGAGAGTTCAAGAAGCATTTGAACAGTGCTCTCAGGCACAGGGTGTGACTCCTGGGGTGTCCTGTGCAGGGCCAGGAGTTGGACTTGATGATCCTCATGGGTCCCCTTCCCACTCAGCATATCCTATGATTCTATAATACGCTCTGATATCTGTGCTGGCTATAACAGATTCATCTGAAAAGTGTAACTACAAAAATCCTACCTGCAAAATGTGAGTAGCATACCAGACGTGTGAACAGACCCTTATAAAGGCACTATACAGTCAGTGCATCTACAGGGGGGTCACTGTGGGGAAGGCAGGAAAATTTCAGTAATAAGTTGAAATTGTGAATAAACTAGCAATTAGCTTTCTGTAGTAACTACAGAATTGTTGATTATTTTCATTCCTGTCTCAAATTTATTTTCACTTAAGAAATGATATGTTGTCTTTCTCTTTGTATGAGGCAAAATAATATTCTTAAATAGGAGACTTATGAAATTAGAAATGTGGCCCTACTAAACATTTCTACCATTCAAATCAAAAGTAGCTAGAATTAATTTGACATCATCTTTGTAAGAGAAAAAAGCTGTAATATTAATGAATGGAAGTGAATAACAAGCATAGACAAAACCCAGTAAAATACAAATGCATTTTTGTGCTTTTCTGAGAGAAAATTACTGGTGCTTCCTAAACACCTCTCAGTTTATTCTGCTGACACAAAGGCCCTTCCCTTTCATCTTTTAATATTAGATTTTGGGAGATTCAATTGACCACACTGCTCCTTTGCCTAAGTCAGTCAGCAACATAGCACAAAAGTTATCAAGAGAAAAAGTATTTTAAAAGGTGTTGCTTCCATAAAACCCAGAGACAAAGAAATTTATTACTTCTGTCCTCATCACTGACCTGATTCTACTGAAGACTGCCTCTGACAGTACATGTGTGTACATGAGAAAAGCAAGAAAGTAAAAAGATCTTGTCTTAGAAAAGTATATGTGGAAAATGCATTTAGAAGTGGTCACTGGGACTGTATAGATTTAGTGGTGTTACTATATTCCTTATGCTTTTTAAAATTAATCAGTCATATTGAGTAAGCTTTTTCCAAACCAGCTGGGAGGAGAATGGATTGAGAAGAGCCCTAATAGGGGGGGTTGGTTGATGAGGACCTCATCATGAGCCAGCAGTGTGCACTCACAGCCTAGAAAGCCAACAGCACCCTGGGCTGCATCCAGAGCAGCGTGGCCACCAGGCTGAGGGACGGGATTCTGTCCCTCTGCTCCTTCACGAGTCCCCACCTGGAGTGCTGTGTCCAGTTCTGGGGTGCTCACCATGGGAAAGATATGCACCTGCTGGAGAGAGTCCAGAGGAATGCAAAGACGATCTGAGGGTTGGAGCACCTCTCCTGTGAAGACAGGTTGAGAAAGTTTGGGCTGTTCAGCCTGCAGAAGTGAAGGTTCCAGGGAGGAGACCTTTTTGCAGCTGCCAGTATCTAAAGGTACTACAACAAAGCCGGAGAGGGATTTTTCCCAAGGGCACGTAGGGATTGAACAAGGCGGGATGGCCTTAAGCTGAAAGAGCGTAGATTTAGATTACACAGTAGGAAGAAATTCTTTGCTATAAGGGTGGGGAGGCCCTGGGACAGGTTGCCCAGAGAAGTTGTGGATGCCCCATCCCTGGAAGTGTCCAAGGACAGGTTGGGTAGAGCTCTGAACACTCTGGTCTACTGGGAGGTGTCTCTGCCCATAGCATGGGAGTTGGAAATAGATAACCTTTAAAGTCTCTTCAAACCCAAAGTGTTCTGAGATTTTACGACATGAAAGAATATACAGAAGAGAAATAAAAACACCATATTAGATGGCTGTGTTAGAATGGAAAAAAAAAAGATATATAATTGTTTAAAATATCTCACAGGATCTCTGCCTGGCAACATGATGTCAAACCCTTAAGGCCACAGACCATCCATTGCTTGATGTCTTTGGTATTCTTCCAGACAACAAGGAATTTATCAAAGCCTGCAGAAACTGTATAAGCAGCTTGACACTGAATCCTGTGAGCTGCTGAGTATTAAGGGAGATCAGTACATTTCTTAAAGTTACTTTTGTGAATTCTTGATTTTCTTTGCAGGATATAGAGAAAAGTTGAGTGATTTAATACAGCTCTATCCAGCAAGAAAAAACAGATAAATAAGAGAGTAATTGGGACTGAAAATTGCTAAATTAACTGTTCTTAGAAACATAAGCATTGAGAAGGACAACAATGTTAGCAGAGTGAATTTGATGAGAAAGGCTGATATATTCAGATGACTGGTAGATCATACACTCATAGGGATGATATCAGATTTAAGATTCTGGAGGGCTAACAATTCCTTAAAGAAATTATAACAAAGGCACAAATCCAAACTAACCCAGCCTAAAGGAGGGACAGAAAATTTAATTAGACCCCTGTTGTGTAAATCAAAAGCTCTTCACTGGCTTCCTTTTAGAGGAAGCTGCACAAAATTACTAAGGAAGGTAAAAAAAGTACAGTTTTCCTATACAGCAGGAGTACGAAGCACAGCTTTCTAGCAAAGAATGTAAAAGGTAATTAGAAATCATCCCAGAAATACATTAATGTGAGTTTAAAAAAAATGTTGAACTCCTCTTCACAGCAAGAGGATGCCCACACAGTTAAGTCCTGCGTGCCTTCTGGGCTGTCAGTCTTCACTAGAAAAATGATGCACAATTGAGATTGGCACCAAAAAGTTAGAGAAGGGAATAAACCACACAGAGAAACTTATGATTTGTTTTCAGACTTCACGAGCCTGATAAACTTCGTTTGGGGGATTTTAAAACATCTGAAAGTTCTTTCACATAAATGGCTGCTTTTCAGGATCTCGGGGAAATGGGACAACTCCAGAAAACTGGAAAAGATCAAATATAGCATGCATTTTTGAGAGGAAAAAAAAGGAAATGGTAGAAATTGTACATCCTATTATCAGTACAATCAAACAACTTTTAAGATCTAGCAAGGAAACAAGGACATGAGAAATTATGAAGAATGATTTTTATCAAATTTATTCAGTATCTTTATCTGGTGATATAACACGTCTTCTGACCTTTAATATTTCTGTGACAGGGAAACTGAGGAATCATGCACTGACTCTGTGCTGCTTATGGGAGNGAATCATGCACTGACTCTGTGCTGCTTATGGGGGAGTCACAGGCAGCAATGAAGACAACCAAAGTCTAGATGAACAGCATGTATGACATTTCCTGGCCTGTCTCAGAGTACTTATCACAGAATCATAGAATGGTTTGGGTTGAAAAGGGCCTTAGAGATCAAGTTCCAACCCCCTGCCATGGGCAGGGACACCTTCACTAGAACAGGTTGCTCAAAGGCCCATCTGATCTGGCCTTGAAAACTTCCAGGGATGTGACATCCACAACTTCTCTGGGCAATCTGCTCTATGCCTCACCACCCTAACAGTAGAGAGTTTTTTTCCTAATATCTAATTTAAAATTACACTCTTTCAGTATGAATCCTTCCCCCCTTGTCCTGTCACTACATGCCCTTGTTAAAAGCCCCTCTCCATCTTTCTTTTAGAACATCCCTTATTTCCTTTGAGATAATTTCTTGATGCTTCCTTGTTGGCTTTTATCACCTTTGGAGTAATGTGAGATGGCAGTATGAGAGGGCAACAAGCACAATACACGAGACCACAATTCAACATTTTCTTGTATATATATATATATATA
>WBMZ01013456.1:0-105495 GCA_013400975.1 Atrichornis clamosus | reverse complement strand
CGCTCCCCCCGCGCCGCCCCGCGCCGGGCCGGGGGAGGGCGAAGGGAAGGCGGAGGGAAAACACCCCCTTCTCCTGATGGGGCCGGAGTCGGTGCTCACACACTCACACAACACACACACACACCCGCATCCCCTTCCCCGCTGAGAAAGGGTGCGCCTGGGGGCGGCTTTTTGCTCCCCCGCTGGATTTTTCCTTTCTCTGTCTTTTATTTTGTCTTTTTGGTTTGGTTCCCCCTCTCTCTCCCTCCCTGCAAGGGGCGGTGATTTGGTTAAGCAGATCTGGGGGGCTGATGTCTCTCTCTTTGCTCTGTTTCTATCGCTCGCTCCCGGAGTCCTGCAGCACTGGGGGCGGGGGGAGGGGGCGAAGTGTGGGGAATAAATGGTAATGATCAGGCACACACACACACACACACACACACACAGAGACACGCACTCGGTGTGGCTGCAGTGCTCAGCTCTGGGTTAATGTACTCAACAGTGCCACTACCTGACACAACTGCAGCACTGATGGGGGCAGGGGAGAAAAGGCAGAGGAGGTGAGATTCAGGGCAGTGCTATTTATCCCATTTATCCCACTCCAAGCTCAGTCTCCCCCACGCCCTCCCACCCCACCCCACAGCTCCCCATATGCTTTTCACGGCGGGCTCATGACCCGTGCGGGAGATTTTGGGGGTCCCGTGGCTGCTGTTCAGACCAGAGTGAGAATTCCCTCTCTGGGGCTGGGGGAGACAAGCAAGGAGTCTCAACACCTAATTTAAGTACCAAATCTAGGCCCCGCCAATACACACCTTTCAGTACAGACCAGTAACAATGCCCAAAATACGACACAAACTCAGCTCCAGGACAGTGGAGCTGTACAAAATCCGAGCTGTGCTTTTCCTTTGCCACCCCATGCTCTGCCAGCAGTTGGGATGATGCTGCCATTTGGATCACCAGATGGGCAAACCTTTACTCACAGGAGTAATCGCAGGGATGATGATGAGGAACCCCTAGAGAAGGGAATGCTTGTGGAACAGAGCTGTGGAATTGTGCTTACTAATGAAGATAACATTCCAGGCTGGGTTCCCTGACCCAGAGTGTTGCAGGGGGCTCAAAGTACACCAAGTTTCTCCCCTTTGCTCTGGGACAAATGGTAACTGCAGGCCGTCATCCCAAGTGACCTGAATTCAGGGTTCAGCTGACGCAAGGCTTGACCCTCACGTGCCATGGAAGCCTGTTCATGTGCCATTATCCCTTACATCATAGAACCATAGAATTATGTGCTTAGAAGGGACCTTAAAGACCACCTTGTTCCAACCCCCTGCCATGGGCAGGGACACTTTCCACTATCCCAGGTTGCTCCAAGTTCCATTCAGCCTGGCCTGGAACACTCCCAGGGATGGGGCAGCCACAGCTTCTCTGGGAAACCTGTGCCAGGGCCTCAGCACCCTCACAGACAGGAATTCCTTCCCAATATCCTATCTATCCCTGCCCTCTGGCACTGGGAAGCCATTCCCTGTGTCCTGTCCCTCCCTCCCTTGTCCCCAGTCCCTCTCCAGCTCGCCTGGAGCCCCTTGAGGCACTGGTAGAGGCTCTGAGCTCTCCCTGGAGCCTTGTCCTTTCCAGACTGAAAAACCCCAGCTCTCTCAGCCTCTCCCCTTAGGAGAAGCAATTTCCAGCAGCAGATCTGGAGCATAGATCCTAGTCTAACACCCACGAGATGCCAGCACAGCCCTCACCAGCCCTCAGCAGACTCAGCTACAGGGGTGAGTGTGTGCTCTCAGCCCCACTGTGTTTCTGGGAGAGTTCCTAGATAAAAGCCACTCCGAGCCACTGCTTCCCTTTGGATCTCCCTTCATGACTGACATCTGCCAAGATACCTGATAATCCCAAACAGATGAGCTGGGAGGCAACAGGCTGTGCTGGTCCTGCTGTCATGGTCCTGTCCTCAAGATTCTCTCCAACAATAGGAGAAAACAAATAAATTAATAAAATACACAAAGACCCCTCCAAATAGTGACCAACAGATCAACCCCATCTCCATCCCAAACCAATACACAACTCAAAAACTTTAGAATCGGAAATATCACACTGAAAATGTTGACATTTCTGATTGAAACCAAACAAGGATTGTCATTTCCAATCAGCTCTTTGACATGGGAAGGAGGCTTGTTTGTTTGAATTAAATCACCCAACTGGAGCTACATTTTGTCATTTTGTATCTAAACAAAACGAAAAAGAAACAGTTTCAACATTTCTTGGCAGAACTGCCAGTGACATTTCCTGTGAAGAATTCTGGGTTTGAAAACTTTTGGCAGGTGAACTCTGCGTCAAGGAGCTCCTCTGACCATCATCTTCCTCCTTGGAATAAGCTGAGACATGGTTGTGAAATAATTGGCTTGATTGAATTAACACAGAAAACCAAGCTATGGAATCAAATATTCAACAAAACAAAACAAAAACCAAACAAAAACAAAAACAAAAAAAAAAAAAAAAGAAAGAAAGGAAAAAAACCCTCTATTGCTTTTCCTTTGCTAGAAAATATTTTGATTATATTCAATAAATTTGGGATAAAAAGTGTTTTGTGAGTCTGTGCTCTTTTTATCTTGTATTTCTTTTCTTCTGGAGAGTATATAACACATAAACAAATGTTTTTACGCAGCCCCACGTAAATAATTTCAAAGTGAGTTCAGTTTAGGAAGCAATAGAGATAATCACTTATTTAATGCTGAATTTGAAAACATGACAGGGTTTAAAGAAATAAAAATAAGAAAGCTTCAGACCTACTAAAGGATGTTTATGGTTGACCCAAAGTTATTTTTAAGTCTGTCTTATGAAAGAAAAAAATCACACCTGGATACTTTTACTTGTAGACATCAAACTCTGTCAAGATAAATTTCATAAGCAGAAAAAGACCCATCCCTTTGAGTGGTCACCTTGTAGGACATGTGTGCATAAATCATTGTGAATCAGTGTTGACATCAAAGGTTTTCTGACTTGTGGTTTTGTCTTCTAGATCTAGAAAACTTTTCCTCTTTCAAAAATCCTCCTCCCTCTGTCTCTGCTGTGTGTCAAGGAGTTCATACAATCTAAGTGGATAATCTCAAAGAGGAAGTTTTCTCCTCTTTGTTCTTTTCACTTAAAAAAATGTGATGGCGTTCATAAAGTTGGTTTGGTTTCTGCAGCAGACCTGAGATGAGTTTCCTATTTGTGTCTAACAGTCTGCACATAACCTTAACTTCATGAGACAGGCAGATGTTTTATAATGAAGGCCATGAGCCTGTTATTTTTGTATAAATAGCATATTGAGTTAAATACCTACATGAGTCTCCCTAGGTTCGAGGTATGAATTAAAGTTATGCAGAATTACTGGGTGATTTGTGAGTCAATGTGGAAGATTAAAAAAAAAAGGATCTTGTGAGGCCCTGGTAAAACAATGGGAACTTTATATGATACAAAAATACAAACATATCATTAAAAGTATCTATTTACAATTACAATTGCTTAAAAGAGACATTTTCCTTGTGTTTTAGCTTCTCAGGTGTCTAACACACTTCTGAGATTTATATAGACAACATCTATATCTATCTATCTGTCTTCCATCTTCATTTCTCCATTTATTTGTACACGCACACACAAATAAGATTTCAGACTTACAACAGTTTCCAATACTTTGTATCCCACTACAATGTAAGCAATAAGCCATCATATTTCAAGACAAGTGAAAACAGGAGGGAAATGTGAACATATTTCAATCCTCTCTCCTTTTTTTTTTTTTTTTTTTTATTTTCCCCCTCAAAAATTGGAAATCCAACTGTTTGGACAAATTAGAATAACAGTGACTTTTAAAGCCAACCTCTTATTTTATAAATCTTTCTGACATGTGGCATTGAGTTTCAACATTGTTGTGTGAACAATGACAGGCAAGAATCAAAATTCAGGGGCAAGGGTTAGAAACTAAGTGCAAAATTAATTTTGAAAGACATAACCCCGCTGTTTTGGTTGATTCTCCATGCGTTTAGGGCATTTATACCCTCAGCATCCCCAAACCTTTTCTCTTGTACATTATTTTGATAACTGAGAACTGATACCCCTGTCTCAGCATCTTCTTGGCACTGACAAAGGCTGTGTCAGGCTTGCTGCTGTCCAAAACCAAGAGGATTTTGTCCCCAGCTCCTCAACCACAACCATTAGAAGAAAACCTTGGTACCTTAGCAACACTGTATTGCAGCACGGGAGGTGACCACATGGGAGGTTCAGGTTCAAATCCAGACTGTCTTATCTGGATTTGAACCTGAATCTTTCCAGATCCTTCTTTCCCCTGTGGAGTCGGTGCCTCAACATTTCTCTGCACACAAATGTTGTGGCTCTCAGTGAGGCAGCCCTTGCTGACACACCAGCAGAACACCAGGACCCGCCCATGGCTCAGGCTGCTCAGGCACTCGAGTCCTTTTGAAACTCTTTTAATACTTCCCTCCTGCAGTTCTCTCAGCACCCACCAGTTTGTCACTGCTCTCATATTTGTGGTGAGGTTTCACAGTCTCTCCTGAATAAAAAAGTGGCTCTGATCTCATAAGTGCATTAAATTCTTTCCCCCCTAAAAAAACTTCAAAGAAACTAATTGCTAAATAAACACGAAACCCCATCCTGGATTCTCACGTGCACCTTTCCCTCATGTTGGTGTGGATTTCCATCGCAGTTTCCACACAGATTACAGTTTTGCATCTGTGTGTTCACATAGTCTGGAATACACATACTCACAATATATCTAAGGCTTTATAAACTAGAACAGAAGCAGCTACATGCATAAGAATCACAAAACATCATCAGAAATGTAACATTAATCAATGAACACAGGACGGACGGGAGGTAATTGAAAGCTCTATAATTTAGGATAGGAAGTGAATGGTAATACTGGGTCTATTTGGGAATTCTGAGTATAAAGAATTGTTTAATCTAGCTGGGAAAGTCATAAAAGGAATTGATAACCAGAAGTTGAATTCAGAAAAAATTTCACATTGCAATGAAGATGTATGAGGTTCATAGCAATTAATCACTTCAGAAACTTAATGGGAGGATAGGTAAAAATCACCATCTCATGACATTTTCTGCTTGGAGACTGGATGGCTTCCTAGAAGATATGTTTTATCCAAGCAGAAGTAATTGGGTTCAGGACAAGAGCAGACATGAAATGAGTTAAGAACTGCCTAACTGACAGATCTCTGAAAGCAATTGTCAATGCAGAATTATGGGCAAAGAAGAGTGTTACTAGGGCTTCCTCTTGTGCTATTCATCAGTGATCTGGAAGTAAATATAAAACTACTCCTGACGACATTTGTAGATGACATTATGGTCAGTGAAATAGCAAAGGATGAGCGTCCAGGGCAGCCTGACGTAGCAAACACTGCCTGGCTTGGGAAAAAAAAAAAAGCATTTTCATGCACTAAGGTGCTTCCTGCGAACACAGAACGAAAAGCTGGATAAGCCTGGCACTGCCAGCTTTGAGTTGGACCCTCAAATCTGTAAGTGCTGATGTGAGTTTTGGCTTGAGCTTGAGAGGCTGTTTATGGGTTTCACAGCCATCTTTTCAAACATGTGGTGACAAAATCGGAGAGGAAACAGATGAGAGCAACAAAAAAAAAAAAAAGGAGAAAGTGGAAAAAATTATTTAAGGGCAAGTGTTGAAGAATTATGTTTAGAAGTCAGAAATAGATTTGATTGCAGGTGGAAAAATGGTTGTGAGAGAATTAAATGGTACCAAGGGATCAGACTTAGGTTCCTCTCAAAGGAACAGGGCTGAGACCATTCTTCCCTTCAGTATTTCCTAAATAACAGCTTAAGTGACCCCTACCCACTGCAATCCAACTAATTTCTAACTCTCCATACATTGCAGTTGAAAGACCTCACTCAAACATTGGGGTCACTTTGGGTCTGAGTGTTACATTGCCCATGTGCAGTTCTGGATTTGTCCTGGGATTTCTCTCTGGAAATAAAGTTTACCTGAATTAAATAGAACTATCCTTTAGCCTAAGCCAACATGAAGCCCTGATCACCCTGACAGGCTGGAGACAGACTGGATGTCCTGCATGGTCTTTTCTTGGAAATGAATTTGCAGAATTATGTAAATATCTCTTGAACTCTGACAGTAACAGTGCATTTCTCATGAGAGGTGCCATGAAGCACCAACCAAAATCTTACTGCTGCACTGTGAATGTAGATTTCCAGTGACCTAAGAAACACTACCTAAGGTTAGGTCAAATCATTACTTTTCCCACAAAATTATGGAACCACTGAAACCGGAGGATTTTGCTTTGGCTGAGCTTGGCTTGGAAAACTTCCCCAACCCAAGATGGATTTCTTGGTATAGAAGGGGACACAGCCTTGCCTGCGTGGTTAGATCCCACTGGTGATGTGTGATATAATTTCCAACCTGTTTAAATAGAAGCAGATACCCGAACCTCATCTTCCAGGTCAGTGCTCCAAGTATGACACATCTGGCTGTTCTTGGGTGGATCTGCCATTGTATTTTATTAGGCTGTTCTTTTAGGCATGGATAGCATTAATTGAATCAGAAATAACTGATTTATCTTGTCCAAGTGTGTTTTCAGTCCCATGGAGAGGCTAACAACTTTTATTTCTCATGAAATAACACAGAATGGCCTTGGCTTTATTAAAATATGTGTACTCCTGTGCTCCCTAGGAAAAAAAAAACAACCCAAACCAACAAGCCCCACACCAGCAATCTTCAAAGAATAAGAAAATGTCTTATTCCTTTGCTTTACATGATTTCTTTGGGCCAGTCACACAGCAGGAGACACAGACCACAAGATAGCATCAGCAGTCAGAGTGTGCATTTCACAGGTGAGCTGAGGTTGGCCTCATATTATGTTTGAAGGAAAAAGAAAATGAGCATGTTCACATGCTATTAGTAATGTGTAAAATCCTTCAGATGGCAGTGGATCATACCCATATGGATATCCATCCATGGATAATATACATATGGAGAATATCCAGTTCTCAGTGTCTACGTGCCTTTTTTATCTAAAATATAAATCATCTCAGCCGCTCCTCTCCTCCCAGGGCTTTGCAAAACTTGACGCATGGATGCTTTATAGGGCTAAATTATTTATCATTGTTGTGGGACATCTGAAACTTTTGAAGATGGAAACATGAGGAACAGGGAGGATCGCATTTCAGCGTGGAGCTCTATCTGAGCAGCAGTTTGCAAACATTCTTTGGGGTGTTTGGCACCATGTGCCTGAATGAACCTCTGCCAGCCCGTGCACACGGGGAACAGGATCCCACAGGGACAGAGTGCAATATTTGGCAAGAATAGCTGCTGGTATTGAGCCCCTGTCATTGTGTTGGATCTCATCTCAGCGACTGCACCGCTCCCAGCCAGGCAGCTGACGGCGCCAGGCTGGTCAGTGTGCGGGAGGGAGGTTTGAGCCTCTGCCTCGGTCAGCTGTGGCGCACAGATTATATTTATCAGTTACAGGTCTACAGCAGAACCGCAGCATACTTCATTTTGCCTTTTCTCCCTTTCCTCTGCCAGTTACCTTTCGCTGCCCCTCGCAGGGTGACAGCCAGCCTTGTCATCGGGTGATGCAGAGATCCCCCCTTTCACAGGGAGCAGCCCCGGTGACCCTGCTCCCTATCCCGAGGCAAAACCAGGCAAGAAATTCCAAGTTTGCAAAACCAACAGCTGATTGATTCCCCAGGTTCCAGGGAAAGTGCAGCACAACTTTTTAGTTCACAGCTCAGTCATTTACCAAAGTTTTCTCATCGCAGTTTCTTTACCACTGAATTAAATTCTGGAAAAAAAAAAACCAAACCAACCCAAAGCTACGTGTGTGCTTGAGGCTGACGCGGGTGGGATTTGCCCACGGCTATAGTACTGCCTTGCCTCTTTTTCTTGCCCTTTTCAGCACCAGGCTCCGTAATTTGCGAAGTTTTGGGTGGTTTTGGTCGAACAGCCATGAAGCATTGCCCTCTGCCGGCAGGTCGCACACCTGGCTGCGAGCGGCTCCTGCCGCGCCTCGGTTTGGAAAGGGGATTAAAACCTCAAACATTTTGCACAAGGATATTTAAATTTTGGAAAACAAAAGAAGACAAAGCCAGATTCAAACAAACAAACAAACAAACAAAAACCCAGAAACCAAAAAAAAACATCAGCACCAAAAACATCGCTTGTATCTTTAGAATTCAAAAGACAAATATATTTTTATGTTTTGGGGGGCTTTTTTGGATTTAATTTTGGTCATGTTTTAAAATATCAACTGACAAAGCATTTCTTGCTGCAGCTGCACAACACTGTGCTCATGCTGCAGTGCAATTGAGAGAGACTCGTGCAGCCCTGCTCTTCGTTAGAGTGAAATGCAGACTAATAACATGAGTGGCAAAAAGTCTCTGTCAATAAAAAAATTGTCTGAGTGCAGCTACCTTCAGTGCTAATTTGGCCCCTGATTACAGCAGGATCTGAGCAGTTTGTAGTCTCCTAGCAAAACATTTATCCCCACAACATACAGGACTTGAGGGGGGCTCCAATGCTCCTATTTTGCAAAAAAAGGAGGCAAGGCATAAAACAAAAAAGAAAATCATTTTCCTTGGGTTGCAGTGGGAGCCTTGGGCAGGAGGGCTTGAATTTATATTTCTCACACCTTTCTTGCTCAGTCCACAGATGTGCTTTCCATGCTCTGAAGTTTACACCAGCTCTGTCCAGCTTAACCTGCAAAGAGTTTAGGAAACAAGATATATTTTTAACTTTTTTCACTTTGATGAAACTCTGCATCTTAAATAAATTATATAATATAGAGCAGGAAACTTCTACTGAGAGCAAGCTAAAAATATAAGTTTTTTTTTTCCTTTTTTTTTCTCTCCATCACAGCTCCTGTTCCCAAATTACACTTGCCTTGCTCAGTCTTAGAAAGTTGACACAGAACAAATTGTCCTATGTAAATTGCAAGTTTCCCTTCTGATTGACAGCAATCCACAAAGATGGATTAATTCCAGAGGAAGTCAAGCAAAGACTGTGTCATAACTATTAACCCAATTATAAAGATGTTCCAAATTTCTGTGGAGCTGCCAGCACATCCTTCATGTGATGCCTCACGTAAATCCAAAGTATGGGAGCCAGGCAGAACACAGGTGAGCAGGATGTAATGAGCTGTACGTTGCATAGGTGTGGCTTTGCTCCCTTGGCTCCTTCAGCTTTCTTGGGGAGGAACAACCCCCTCACTCCCTCCTGGAGATTTTGATCTTGAAGACACGCAGTGGGCAGCCAAGCATGCGACCACTCACATTCTTTCTGCTTGTTTTGGCTGCTGTTATCCTTAAACCAAAACAAGTCATTAAGGGAGCAAGGACAATTATCCTTTGAAATTAGTGTAAGGGAAAGGGAGTGAGAACAGGGCCTGCTGTGAGATTGGTATTGTCACACAACTGATGTGATTGTGCCACTCCTTACTGCAGAGCCATGACTTAGTTTATCAAGGTCTCCTTTTGCAAGTGATAATAAACCTAATAGCTGCCCACAGCTTAATATTTTTTCTTGCACCACATATGTTCACTTTTGGTCCTTGGATTAATTTTTTTCTCCAGTCTCCATCTGTTCTTTTGCCTTTGAGGTACTTTAGTTACCATGGAAATTACAACATCATCTGGATGGGTGGAGCTTTGTGCAGAGTAAAGTTGGTTTCCTACATGAAGTGTTTTGCAAGGTATGGGGGTGGCTGACAAAATTACAGCATTTTATGTGATAGTTTTTCATGGTTTTAGTGTGCAAAATAGAGGGATACCTGTGTGTGCTCCTGAATGCATGAGAGATGGTAGGCCTGCTCCAAGAGGGAGTATATTGCTCATTTTTGATCTGCAAGAAGAAATCTTTCACTTGAGTCCTTCATGAGTGATTCCTTTCAACCTTTAGCTGCAGGTTGGATTTAATCTGTCAGGATCCTGCTGTAAGGCACTTTCTGAGTCCTGCGATTGTCAGATGGGTCAGGAAAGGTGGAGAGCTCATTCCCTGCAGATGCACATCTTTTGTCAGCATTGCCATGAAGGAGAACAGGAAGAGTTAATTCAGTGGGCAGTGGTTACATGGGCTTTGTTGTCTGGCGGTGTGTGTGTCACTGACTCCTTGGTCTCTGTGAGGTGTCTTGTGCCTTCAGCAAGCCCACATGACAAGTGATGCATGTTTGACGACATCCAGAGACCACAAAAAGCAACTGTACACGGACATCACAAGTTTCATCTCAACAGATTTGGAGAATCCAGGGCAGAGCCCTTGTTTATACCAAATCAGACCTTATTTCACTAGTGACTCCTTGGACTTTAGTTCAGAGCCAGAAGCTATTATCCACTATTAGCCCCTGCAGCACCTGGCAATATTGATTATACAGCCTTGTGGAGATGAAGGTATTTTAGATGAATAATGATTTTTGGCAAAGTATAATAAGAGAAGGGCCAGATATGTCAAAAAGATGAGAACTTGGCCCTTGAAACTCAATATTAAGTTCTGCACAGTCTCCAAAATGCTTTTAGGCTAGTTCATATATTCTGTGGATGTCTCTTAAAGAATCTGAAGTGCTCTCTGATTGTCTAATCAGGTATGTGGATGGGGCCAGGGCTTGTGTCACAGAAAAGGTTTTAATGAAATTCCCACTGAGACCAAAGGAACAGGAAAGTGCTAATTCATCAGAGCATATGCAAACAAGTGCTGCTGAAGGAGTTTCTCAAACACAGGCAGTTCTGGACAAGTGGGGCAGCATTAATTCCTAGAACTTTTGTTGGGGAGAGGCATAGTGTCCCGTGCAAAGGCNCTAGAACTTTTGTTGGGGAGAGGTTGAGGAACCCATGGAGAAGCACAGTGTCCCGTGCAAAGTCCAGTGTTCTGGGTCTGCTCAGGAGGAGAGTCTAAGGTTAAAACCTTGGATCTTTTATCCTAAGATTAGTTGGTCTCGTGGCTAGAGTGATAGTATTTGTTTATTTCTATTACAGTTATTTTTAGGTGCTCTAACTCCAGCTGCAGCCATTTCTTACTAAAACAACCCTTTCAAGAAACATCCTCCACAGCAACACTGAAAATCATTTCCATGGAGAAAAAGAGAACCAGAAACAAACAAAAAAAAATCTAACCAACTCAGCAGTCAGGATTAGAAATCATTCTCAGGGGCACATCCCAGTAATAAATAAACTCACGATTCTCAGAAAGCTCAGAAACTGCTGGTGGTGCAGCAATTTATGAAAATCCGTCATTTGGCCTACCATGGATGCCAAACTCCAGGGCTGGGAAGCCTTCAGCAGTCTCCTTTGATTTTTTTTTTTTTGTGTTTGTGTGTGTACCTTGTCTGTGGAGTGACAGAGCATCCGTGTGTCAGGCGCTGTCCTGGCTAAAGCACCAGCGATTGCAGCGGCGAGCTCCGGAGCGAGGAGCGCGACCTGCTGTAATTGGTGCCAAGAGCTCTCAGCCGGGAGCGACAGACTTGCCCCGGGTGTGAAGGGAGCACAGGAGGAGTGCTCATCAGACAGACTCGTCAGGGCAAAGCGAGGGCCCAGGGGGAGGAAAAGGCCGTCCTCAGCCTTCTTAGAGACGGGGATGTCTGAAGCGACACCTCCGCGCAGGCTGGGGACGCTCCCGGCCTTGCGGTGTCGCGCTCCCAGCACAGCAAACTGCTTTCTAAGCCAGCAGCTGCTCCCAGCATCACTTTGTCTCTGGAGCAGCTTCCGTGGGAGCCCGGTGTGAAGCACGTTGGAGTTACGGGGAGACAGAGGGAGAGAGGCTCAGAAGCTCAGGGAGCCAGAGGGTGGTCACCAGGGCCGGCCGCACCACCCGCCGGCGCAGCCTGAGGGGAAAGCTCCACAGCCGAGAGGACAGTCTGGAAACCTCCTGGATGGACACAGGCAGGACCAAGCAAAGCAAACAAAAAATTCCTTTCTTGCTATAATGTGGCAAGCAAGGAGCAGGTGGGGATCCAGCAGCGGATGGCCTCCAGGCATCTCAGCGGTGAAATTAAATCCTTTTCGCTGCTCGCTGCTCAGCTTTCTTTCTGCTCCAACTTAAAGTTGAATTTGCTGGAGTAGCTTCAGAGGACCTTGATCCCTTTTTTTCCTAGGCGTGAGTTTCCCAAAGTCTCTTTAGCAGCTCACGGGAGCTGCTGCCAAGCCCTTTGTCAGGATGGTTGGCCACCACACCTGGCCCTCCCCTGTGGCAATGCTCCTCAGAGGAATATGGAATCCTACAAGGAAAAGGGGGAGGTATTCCTCAGCCAGGAGCTCAGCAATCTCCAGGACAATGTGCACAAGGTACAGATCCAAAGAGAGATTGAGTGTGAGGAGATATGAACTAGTCCCAGATATGCAAACATGTTTTTCTTAGATTAAGCGTAGGGTTGTTACAACCTAAACTCCAGTTTTCTCTTTCCCTTTAGCTGACTGACAGTGGGAATTCAGCAGCCTAAGTGTAGGTATTCCAAGTGCAGGGCCCAAAACTGAGATATTTTGTCATCTACTGAGCAATTGAAGCCACAGTGATGTAAGCAGATATGTTTTATTTCTTAATAGGTTTTTCCTTCATGCTTTATAAGAGGCATCTTACAGTTCAGACACAGCAAGAAGAAAAGTAGGACTTTTAAAATTTTTTTTTCTGATTTAAACCTTTATAAGCAAATACATTGCAAAAAATCAAAAACTTGGGAATTTGTCTTTGAGGTATCTGTTTTTTATGAACTCTTTTTGTCCTGTGTTTGGATTATAGCTTGGTGAGCAGTCAGCTTCTTGATCTGGTAGCTAAAGCTCTCAAGATAATATGAATTATTATCTTTGAGGTTATTCAGTTTTGTTTTTTCTTCTTGCTTTTTTTCCCACCAAAACTGTAGATAGGGCTGGGTGGGGAGGGGGAACAGGTTGAATTCAATGTGGTTTTTTTGTTATAATTTCTTAATTTTAGATAATTATGGGAACTAGGGAATGTGAAAATAAAAGATTTCTGATTTGAAGAGATAAAACTCTTCTGACCAAATAAATTAGAGCAATTGAATGAATATGAATTGAATATGAATATAAAATATGAATTAATGTATAGTTTCAATAGATGTTAATCTGGGGTTTTGGGGGGCTTTGGGGGTTTATGAGAGGGAAGCACATGCTAATTTGCAAAATGTCACTGGGATCTTAGAAGGTTGAAGATATCAAACTGGCATTGAAAACTAGAGTGGAACGTCTGGAACATAGGTTTTACATGCTCAGGGTTTCTTCACCGCAGCAGGAAGTGGGGAGAAGTGGTTTGCATCAGCTGCCCTCTCTACATTGTTTTCCCATTCATCATCAAATGCCAGGAGCTGCAGTAATCCATCCTGGAAGTGACAAACATATGATACCATGTGGCCTGATCCTGTGGGAGGAAGGGTGGAATTTCCTATGGGTGCAGATGCCTGAAGAAAACGTACCTTTTTTAAGCCTGGAGTCTCTTCCTGGCTGTCCCATGTTAGTGATGAATGGATCACAGTTTCAAAGCTTTATATCATTTAATCAGTCTCCTCTAGTAATTTCTATTGTTTTTATTGTGAGTATTTCTCTACTGGTTCCAAAGTGACCACTGTGAATTTGGACTATGGTAGGAATCATTCCCACATATGGAAAAAATAGAGGGGGGATTTTTAGCCTTAATTTACTGATTAGGTATAAGCTGCATCTGTTATTTGTACCCTCTTTTCTCACAATCCTGTATCTGTCAGAATATACTCTGACCTTTAGCCACGGGAAAAATTAATCTTATAAAAGGATTTGCAATGAAAATGTGTACTTGTTTGATGAAAGCTGCTGGAATGGCAGCTATCCTCTTAAGGGCAGGATTAAGGTTACAAAGGCAGATGGAACATTATTATTCCCTGATCTAGTGAGTATTGGACAGTCCAGCCTGCAGGTTATCTCACATCCTGTATGATTTATCCGTAACTGTGAATGGAAGTGTCCAAGGCCAGGTTGGATGGGACTTGGAGAAACCCAGTCTAGGGGAAGGTGTCCCTGCCCATGCAAGGAGTGTTGGACTTGGTGAGCTTTAATGTCCCTTGCAACCTAAATCCTTCTGTGATCCTATGATGAAAAACACAAAAACCCGTGTGCTGAGGTTCTTCAACAACTAGTCATAGTCCAGATAAGTTGGGTAGTTTCCATGGCACGTGCCAATCTCATCTCTCTTTCCTCACACCCCCTTACAACATCGAAGGCCAAGAGATTTGGAGCAGAAAGACATAACCTTCAGCTGAGACCCTGCTTGTGAGCGCAGCTCTGGAACCTGAAGTAGGTGTAGATTTGTTGCTGCGCATCCACAGAGAGCGACACGCAATTACCCTGGTCCATGGGAGTTCAGTGACGTGTTGTTGCTAAGTTCACATCTGGGGAAGACCCTGCTGAAGCTGGATTTGCCCCTGCTGTGCTGCCTGTGAGGTTAAAGGAGCCCTGGGCTGCCTGTCGTGTTGTGGCTGTGCAATCTGTGGTGCTGCTAAGCTTCTGTCTTCTCCTGGGGTGTGGCCGAGGTGCTTTGGGCATCATCTGTCAACACGTGGACAGTGCCAGGACTCTCTGGAGAGGGATGGAAAGTGTCTACTGCGTAAAGCAGAGAAGTATTTTGCCCAGATTTCTGACAAACCAGGGTGCATCTGCACCACCAGCTCGTCCCCTCGCAGGGGTGACACCGTGCAGGTCACAGCAGTGGGTACCCCAGGCTTAAGCAGGGATGCAGCTTCAGGAGAAGAAAGGAGCAGTACCAGATGCAGAGATGTACAAATATTGCCCTTTACATCACCCTGAGGACGAGCTTTCCATAAGTCCTGCATCCTTAGGTTGAAATTCTGGATACTCTCTCTGGCTCATTTTTCTCCTTGCATCCAATATCTACCATTTCTTTATTTGTTTTGCCCTTCTCATTTAAACTTGCTCTTTCTCTCACAAGCGCACCTGTGCTGTATAAAACCGCAACAAAAGCCCTTAACCTAGTCTGACTTTTTCACTCTGGAACTTAGGGTGTTTTTTTGAGTGAAGTACTTTGTTTCCTACACCCATCAGCAGCTTTATACTCAGTAGAGAGGGTAAGAGCAAATATTTTCTGTCCAGGAAGAAATTATTCACATTTTTCAGTCTTTTTCAACTTTGTTCTGTTTCAAAATTGACCATATAGAAAACTTTCTTTTCAGAATTTCCCATGGAATGAAAATTCTGGTTAAAACAATCCCATCCCACACATTAAAAAAACCCCAAACAACAAGAGGATTTGCACAGGCAAAGTTCACACTGTACTTTTACTATTGTAAAAAAATAATATAACAGTGATCTCAGTTCAGTTACCCACACATATGGATTTCTAATGCTCCTTGAATATGTCAGGGAATGTCTGAGGTATCTCTGAGGGCCTGAAGGATATGCCACAGGACTTCTGCTTTTCTGAGACCGCCCATAAAACCTCGTGGAGTACCCCAGGATATCTCAGATGCCTAAAAACACCTCTGTATGTGAAACAAAACTGAGCTCTGAAGCTGTGCACAACTTAATTTGGGGGTCTGTGAGCTCAGTCCTATCTCTCTCTGCCTTTTTGCTGAAGTTTGATCTGATGAATCTTACCTGGTGTTGGCATCGTGCTGATTTCAGCACATGTCTAAGAGAAACGGTCCACTACGCTTCCTGCATGCCAGTGTTTCCTAAGCAGGGTGCAAACCTGGGAAGCTCATATGACTGCTCAGTGTGACTCTCAGAGTGTGTGTGTGAGTGTGGAGCTTGGCTTGAACTCGACGCATTCACCCCAGTAACACCACTGTCACTGACGGCTCTTGTGTCACACCAGAAGAATTCAATTTTATACCATGTTTCCCAAAACATTGCAAAGCCTGGGACAGACAGATTTCCTCAGTGTTGGATGCACACACCCTGGTATCAGTTCAAATAAGCAGGAAGAAAAGAGGCACATTAACAAAAGGAACAGACCTAATTTAAACAAACAGTCCTACGGATGCTGGGCTCACTTTTATTCACTTGAGCTCACCAACAGCACTGCCTTGAGCTCCCCTTCCCCCTTTTCACCTTCTCTTTTAGGCCAAGCTGTGACCTTGGGTGACCCAGCTCACTTTACACCTTGGCCTAATTACATCCAGAGGAGCAGGGGTTGGAATATGATAACTGTCCACATCTTTATCATTGGTGGAAACAGGCAGAGTGATCATTCAGGATGGCTGAAGCAGGTAAGGCTGGGAGTAATGAGATGGAAAGTTTAGATTGAATATTGAGTTAAAATTACCCACAATACATTCTTTTAGGCAAGAGGGTGTATTAAGTCTCAATTAGCGTCAGCATGATCTAATGGCACCACATCTACTGACAGCATTATGGTCCCATGGCCTATTAAATCATCTTTCAAAGAAACCCATGGAAAGCTGAACTGGGCAAACCACCAGTAACTGTAATATAGAGACTAATCCCATGATGGAGCCAGAGTGGAATAAATAGGCAATTTCCATGTCATTCATAAGAAGATATTATACCAGGTCATGATATCCACCAAGCCCCGTGTCTGTGCAAGGATACTTGGTGGCACTTTAAAAACTGTCTAAGTGACTTAGAAGTCATTGTTTTGTTTTGAATACCAGTGTGGTAATTTAGGCATACAAAGCCTGTTGTATCACCTAGTGAAGATGAGGCTTATTAGGCTCCTTCTTTAAAAAGTGTTTGGGTTTGAAACCTCCACTTAGATGTATAGTTCGTATTTTTATGCAGTATTGCAGTCTTGGTCTGACTGTGAAGGAGTAGCAGAAAGCTTGGTACAAGATAAATTAAGCCTCCACGCCTTTTTTTTTTTTTCCCTCTTGTTTTTTTCCCCTTGTTTTGGCACACAAAGGCAGATTAGTTGTGCAAGTAAACCCTAAACAATGATGAAACCAGGATGAAGTCTCCCAAAGTGGCATTTTGTGGGATGTTTCTTTCTGAATGCATGTTCTGGTGACACACGTACTACATGAATCAGTGTATGTCACCACCAAATGTAACACATCTTTGATGCAGACACAAGCTAGTGGAGGATGAGCATCCAGTTCTGAATTGTCATGTCACTGCCACTAGCCTGAACGCTATAGAAATCCAGAGCATCAAGGGTATTATTGCAATTTGCATAAATAGAAAACACAGTGATTAAAAGTTATCAAAGAAAGCTATCGCTCAGTTGTCAGCTCCACAAGCAGATTCCAGTGATGACTTTCCAGCTCCTTCATAATAATCTCCATAAGTTCTTGCTAAGAGCTGCATTGAAGTAACCTGTCATTTACTCTGTCTTTCACCAATTTAGCTCAAAGAGATGCGCCAGCTGTGATCACTTGGAGTCAGAGCTGCTGTGTTGCAAAGCATTGCTACAGCTGCAGGCAAAACACACAATTTGGAGATCTGCCGAACCCAAAAGTCATGGAAAAAGCAGAGCTGTAGCACCCACAGCACCATGTAGCACCCACAGCACCATCATGACAGGCAAAGAACCACCCTGGGAGAGGAGAGCTCAGACCCCAGAGTGTTTTGCATGTGATGGACAAGGACACTCTGTAGGAAGGCATTCCTTGGTTTGAGTGACACCTGTCTTCTATTCCTGTGGTTTCTGCTGGCTTCTGGTGTGGAAGCAGGGTGAGAAAAGTGTGGAAAACACAGGTCACACCTTGTGGGCCTGGAAGACCTGCTGTTTTGTTGGTGATGGGTAGGTGTTCATCTGATTCAGTTTCCACAATATGCACTGCTGAGCGCCACAAAACCAAGGAGGTGTTATAAAGCTCCCTCAGGCAAGATGATGTCGTTTCCAGCCTACATTTGCTTTGAAAGGATAGGAAATGACATTATCAGTCAAACATGACCTTTCAAGGTAGAAAATGAGACTGAACCATAGACTGTTCTTCCCATGGCCTTATTTCTCTGCTCTAGAAAGTGTGATATCAGTTTCCTGATACACGTGCTCTCAGGTGGCTGGGTTTCTGTATCCCACGCTCCAAATATCCTCTCCCTCTCCCTCTCCCTCTCCCTCTCCTCTCCTTCACTCTCTCTCACTCTCCTCTTTCCCCAGTCTCTGAGTGCAAGTGTTCGATGTGGACCAATTTAGCACAAATGCAGGTCAGCGCAATTTTACTGAAAATTCTAGAACTGACACCAATTCTGCATCTCTTTTTCTGCCAAGCAAAGCTCATTTGCCAGTGGGCCCAGTTCTCCTGCTAACACTGTGGTGAAGGGATAGCCAGAATGGGTCTGTGGGCTGTGAGTCCTGCCAGTGTGCTTCACTCAGACACCTCACCACTCTCCATTTCGTTACTCTTTGCCTAATGACAGATATATCTGTGTGCAAAACACAAACACCCCTGTGACAAGGTTGTCTGAGACATTTGGGTTTCTTAGAAACCTCAACCTATCATCAGCTAGTGGGATAATTACATTTTCTTCCACAGAACCAATTAGAGACTGATAACATTATCACAATTATCTGATTAAACTTTTGCTTGCTGTCCTTTAGAATTGCTTCCAGTCCTCTTCAAACACTGAAGAGCACGAGGCTATGAACCAGTGGTGGCTTCCGTGGTGGTGTCACTGCCAAGAGACTGGGTGCCAAATGCTTCAGGTCCTCCTCAGCTGGGAAATCCATTTTAGTCTGGAAGCAGACAGCTGTATGGAAAAGGCATGGGCCATAATCAGGCAAAACACAAAACACATTCATGGATTTTTCTCCAGTGTCATAGTTCCTGAATGGTGGTCCAGGTTATGTTTCAAACCACCTTTATCATGGCCCATCACGCCCTCAGGATAGCTTGACTATTCTAAGGATGTGTCTCAGCATAGTTAGCCTCCAGAACTTAGTTTGCTGTATTGCTAATCTCTAAACCATTGCATCCAGAAACATTTAAGTTTTAATTTACCAAGTGATTTGTGAGAGGGAAAAACAACAAAGGACGGAGAAAAAAAGTCAAATGAAAAGAAAATTCCAAACAATTAACAAAGGCTTTTGGGGACCAGAAGTCTGTGAGACCTCTCAGTGGGAGTTAATCTGAGTGGTTTTCTCCACATAATTGTGATGGGACATAAGTCTCTTGAAGTTTGAAAAAGCATGTGGCCAGATTTGCATCCAGATCTCAGAGCCTGAGGGACTTATCTGTGCTCTCTGATGGCAATACCTGAGCACCTTGGCTTTTATATTTAAACAGATGCAGATAACTGTATTATTTCCAGATGAAACATGGAAGCACAGAGAGCTAGGTAATCTCTATTGGATTTACCCATATCCGATAGCAAATCTGTGACAGAGACAGAAAATAAGCCTGAAGCTTACCTGGCCCACAGAGGCCTTCTTCTCATCTGCAATTCATCTTTCTGCACTCAGACCACGATTTTGAACATTCAAGCACTTCAAGCTAAAAGCTGCCTCCCTTTATGAATGAAACAGCATTGCCTTGAGTTCTTCCAGAGCAGGGTTAACACTCTGTGGTGCTGAGGTTGAACCCAATTTTTCAGTGTCCTCTTGTTCTGGGTTGGAGCTTCGAGACTGAATGCTCTGCAGTTCTTGCACAGGACATCGTGTGGGACTGCCCAGCAGCCCAGCATGGGACCCTGACCATCTTCCCAGTGACCCTGGCCCTGAGCTGGGTCTGCAGCCCAGCCCAAATGAACCTGGCTCCTGCTCTCCTCCCCAGCTGCTTCCCAAGCCTCCTGTGTTTACTCTGGCAGCAGGAACCTTCAGTGCCCAAATCTCATAAAACCTACAGGTGGTCCCAAACCACATATCTTGTTTTCGGATCAAGATTTATGTTTCCAAGCACGTTTGAGTCCGCGATTCCTATTATTTGGCATTCCACAGGCATGAAGTCACCGTAGAAATGTACATTTGGAAAACAGGCAATTTCCAATAATTCAAGAGAGGTTTTGCATTTGTGGGTACCTCCATTTCTGCATCTAGAACCAAGACTGACATTTCAATATTTCACTAGTGGCTGTAATTGCAATGGGGTTACTAGGGCACTAACAGGAATGAGGCCCTCTATGCTTTAAGACATCTTAAGAAAAAAATAATTTTTAAAAGGGATAATTTTCTTAACAAAAAATGCTCCTATATTACAGGCAGGTTTGCCAATATTTTCAAGGTTATGAGACAATCTGTTTCAAAGCTGAGAACAGGAACATATAAATCCAATGTTTCTTTAAGAGGATGGAGCATGTTAATGAACAGAGGACACTGTCTGTTGCAAGTGCTACGAACCAATTTATTCCTCGGTACATATCCACATGAAATTTGGCTAACTTTCCTCTTTGTCAAATATAATGCATAAGATTCTGGTAGCATCTGCTTTGTTTCACTTGCTAGACCTGTGGGACTCTAGACTCAATAAGGTCTTTCCAATTCAAGGAATAAAAGCTCCCAGGAAAACGAGCCAGGAGCCCCTGTTTTTACAATAGATTGCTTGGCTTGTTGCAATCCATTCAGCCAAACAATTTTTTTTTTTTCCCAGAGTTTGAGAGCACTGTGTGAATACCAAGTACATGAACTGTGATTAGCAGCTTCCCTTGGAAGTCTCCTTCTATGAGCTCTTATTTGATTTAATCTTGTCTCAGGTAAATAAAAGGAGTGAAGTGGAAATAGCCTTTGACCTCCTAATTAATCACTTGCTTCTGTTAACTATTCCTCCGTCAATGTTATTAAGTGGCAGCATCTGAGGGTAAATAGGCAACCATGTAAAGAGGCTTAAGTGCCATCTGGCCTTACCTGCTAGGGTTCGTTTGCCCTTTGGAATTGATTCCTTGGACTTTTTTATTTTTCTTCTTCTTTGCCTCAATTTTTTTTTTTTTCTATAATCTTAGGAAGAGATTTGAGTGCAAAATGATTAAAGTGCACATCTGCCCAATTCAGCCCCAGCTCCAGGGCTGTTTGAAGACACTCAGCAATTGTCAGCAAGCGTGGTTGCAGATGCACTGTTCACCTCGTGGTGATGAGGGTAACTAAGACAGCAATTGCTGCCACATGCAGAGCAGTGATTAGCAACAGCTCATGTGTGTGCTGAATATTAGCAGGGAAGTGTTTACTCTTAGAAACCTGATGAGGATTTGCAGTTGAATGACAAATACTCCTACCAAGAACAAGCCTAGGAGAATGCTATTTGATAGGATTCTTTGTACTGGACTGGTTAGAAACATGGCTTTAAGTCTAATTCATTACCTACTTATAGCATATGCTTTGTTCTGTGCAGAGAATCAGGTATGTTTTCATAGAATCATGGGTTTGTAGAGTGGTTTGGGTTGGAGGTAAATTGATAGATCACCTAATTCCAAACCCCTGCCCCGGACAGGGACCCCTTTCACTACACCAGGTTTTTCACCTAGATGCCATTTAAATGGAAGAAAACAACAAAGGAAAATAGATTGTATTATCCCTCTCTGGCATGTGGGTGAGCTGCTCCTGCACGTGAGCCAAAGGATGGAAAATTTAGCCAGTGTTTAGAAAAGCTTGTGCAAAATGACTGTACCCTCATTCACACAGGTGGTGGTACCCTACTCCCTGTTATGTGATCTTTCTGTGCATGGATGAGTGTTTCTGTCAGGTGGCCTGACACAACCTTATTCTTTGCGTTTCCAGCTAATGTGTCAGGTAGACTTTTGGGCAAGCTGTTAAGTTATAGCACGCAAGTTCTGTACTTCTGCAGAATGAAAGACTAAATTAGGTTGTGTGCAAGACTGAACAGCATAAATCTCAGAGTCCAGAGAGACCAGTAGGACTGCTTCATGTTTTGCAATGCTCACAATTTCATCTCCCCTCCAAAAAAACACGGCTGAACAAGAACCTGACAACCTTCACGTCCACTGCTGACGGTGGGAGAGGTGACACTGGTCCGTTTTTAGGTTTCTGGGTTCCTATCTTTTGAGATTAAACTGGGCCCATGTATTGTAAGTCAAGTCATAAACCAAGTGATTTTTATAGCCTTGAGGCCGGATTTGTTGTTGAGATCAATACTATTTACTGGAAATCCTTGCAGAAGTACAATCATCGCTTCTTTGCCAAGAGCTATCCACAAATGTGGGTGGCCTGTTTGAAGTCTGCTTGCTCACAGTGCAGAATCAAAAAGAATTGCTGCTGGTGGACTTTCACGGCCTGGCAAAACGACCCTTTCATAAAATTGGCCAAGTCACTGGAATTGCAGCAATATAACTGAGGTTGCAGCCAGGCTACTGAGGCAGGGTCCTTCCCTCCACCTTAACGCTTCAGAGATTAGAACCTGGCCCAGGGCCTGTAATCAGTTTGAACAGTCTGTCAGGTGCTTTGGGATTTGGAGGTGAAAGGTGCTATGTAAATGTCAGGCATCATTTACTGGGGCACTCCATCCAGGCTGAGAAGCACAACGTGCCAGAGACACTTCGACATGCTGCTGGGAGTGGTCTTGCAAAACATACTGCACTGGTTGTATGGATGCCTGTTGAGCAAAATCATGTCGTTTTGGTTACTACAAATCACCTGATGCATTGTCCTTTATCTCCCTATTTTATCAAATTTTCTCCCAAGTTTTCTTTATTATTAAAGTAAATTAAACCAAGTAGCCATGTATTAAGATATTTATTTATACAAAAGAGGTGTGATCCCAGCTCCCTAAAGCTGCTCATATAAAATAACAGATCAGAGTGAATCATTTAAGCTGGAAGATTTATTTGGTTGTGGGTTGCTCTTTTTGGTTCATGAATGTTGATGAGCCAATCACAACATTCTCACATCTATTTGTTATTGAAAACAACCTAAAAAGTAATGAATAGCTCACACAAGGCTGGGGAGGGCATCCACTGCTGAGACTCCAAAACACTCACTGTGTCCATTATTTACACTAGGCACCTGGTTGTCTCGCTGCTTCCCGATGGCATTACTCAATTAATTAACCGACAGAACGTGAATTTGGAGTATTGCATGTGTGTATGCATATCTACATATGTGGGCTGATGGTTGCTCTCAGGGATTTTCAGTGCCTCAGAAGACTTGAATCCAGTCCCAGATAAACAAGTCAGTTCCAGGAGAGGGGGTGTGCTATGAACAGCCTCTTCTATGGATGCAGTTTTTCCTTCAGTCAGTGTTTGTGACTTTATCTTTCAGGTTAGCTTTTCAGTGGGCTTAATCTTCATGAAAGTGAGTGCAAAAACAAAGGAGGGACTGTCCTCCACTTTGGTTCCTCTGTGACACAAAACACCTTCCCAGGTGAGAAAGTGAACATGAATTAATTTCTCTGAATACCTGCAGGATATTCTTCATGCCATACGGCATCAATAAGGGACTCCCCTCTCCTTTTCTGGAGCAAAGTGGGTGGTAGAAGAGGGAGCTGCCTGGCTGCACAGGGAGAGACCACAGTTCTGGGGAGGATGAGAGAGAACTTTTCCACTTCAAGTCACAGAATCATGGCAAAGGTGGCCGAGGACCAGGAGAGGTTGCTCTCCCAGACTTTCCCTGGGTTCTGTGTCCAGCACAGTTCCCCTCAGAGTGGAATCCAGAGCTCTCCTGACACCGTCTTCAGGGGTGCCCTGGGAAAAAGAGCTTCAGGAGTGCCTCCGTGAAGAGCTTCTCACCTCATTTTGTGACCTATTCCTCATTTTGTGATCTACTCAGTTCTTGATTTGCATTTTTCTCTTTTCCATTTTAGTTTCTATTTTAGCAAAATCATAGTTAGAAGTTTTTTGTGTTTTCCACTTCAGTTTTGAAGGTGGAACATGCAAAATCTTTCCACATGGGACATACAAATCCAAGTTTTCCTTAGAAAAGAGCATGTTTTTAGAAAAATTTGATTTCATTATCTCTAAAGTGAGGGCCTTTTTTTTTTCTCCTCTATATCTTTAGGTGTTTGCACATTTAAGCAACATCCAGCACCTAAGAACTGCAGAAGTAAAGTTATCAGCAACATTATCTGGGAATAGATCAACCTGTAAATATCAGTCTAAATTTTGTATATTTGCTGTTTTATGTGTGTTTGCGTGCCAATGGAACATGGTTGTCTTGTATAAGTAAAAAACAAAAAAGAGATGTGAGAAACTTATAAGCTAGGAAAAAAAAGGAGATACAGGAAATAGAGGCTATTTCTGGAATGTTTTGGGTTTTTTTAAAGGAGAGTTGTTTTGATTTGATTTATTAAATAGAAAGGCCAAGAAAGGCAAGAGAAAAAATAAAATTCAACCATAAGACAGTTGTGTTGTTAGAAGAGTATAGTAAAAAGTTATTGCTAAGACAGGAACTTCTTCAATTTTGCATGTATCATAGATTCCAGAAAGCTATTTTCCCATTTAAAGGCTGAAAAATAAATTGCTTTTTGGACACCAGTAAATTATTTTCTTTTTTTTTTTTTCCCAACACTCTTAGAATCAAAACTCAACTTTTCAACCTTTTCAAAAGGGCTAGGAAGTTTTTATTTTTTCTTAACAAAAAAAAATCCTAAAAATAATTAAAATATTAAAGTCACTCAAGAAAGAAAATTCTTTAAAATATGTCCTGTACATAAAACAATAATTTAAAAATTAGGGAAAATGTGAAATATTCTTCCACTCACTAATCTTTTGTTTGAACAATTATCATATAATGGCAAGTTTAGGGAGTGAACTTCGCAGCAGAGACCTTCATGAAATGATAGTAGTCTTTATGAGATGTACATATGGCTTCAATTCCTTGGAAAAATTGGGGAAAAAGGCTTTCTTGAGGTTTTCTTGAGGCACCTCCTTGTCACAACAATCTTATGTCTTCCTAGATGATGTTGAGAATGGTGATCACTTTAAGAAAGTATATGTGAATATAACAGGAAGGTGAAAAAGAAAACAAAAAATAGATTTTGATAAATACAATGTAACTTGTTCCAAAAGGTTAATTTAAAGGAATAAAAAATTCCTTAGTATTTCAAAGTTTAGATGCAACCGTATGTTAGCAAGAAGATAGCCAAATAAAGTAGTATGTTGGAAATATCTCAAAACTTTCCTTTTCACACAAACATGAACTCATAAATTATCCATGGTTTTAGCTGAATATCCCACACACATAAATATGATTCCGTGCCACAACAAAATGATGTAAAAATTTGTATTATTCCTTTTAGAAAGATGAAGCCAAATGACAGCTTTACTGAAAGGTATTCATCAATAAACACTAATACAACATATGTGATGTAGTGTTCTGTTTATTGTACAGAGATGAAAAATTAAGCTTCAAAATGTGCATTTATATGAAGTTGTATAACAGTACATGAACTTTCAGGAATTTGTCCCAGCCTCTTCCGTGGGACTTTCTCTCTACAATGATTTCCCTGTTTCATTTCCATCACTATGGGATGCCCACCACTAACAGCTTACTTAAAACACTTTATTCTCTCATCCTCCCTTGCCAGGAGATGTACCTCTCCTATGAAGAAAGGCTGGGAGAATTGGGATTGTTCAGTCCCTAAAAGAGAAGGCTTTGAGGTGACATGACTGCAGCCTTCCAGAACCTGAAAGGAGCCTACAAGGAAGATGGTGAGAGGTTATTTACAAGAACAGTGACAGGACAAGAGGAAACGGCTTCAACCTGAGGGAGAGCAGGTTTAGATGGGATGTTAGGAAGAAATTCTGCCCTGTGAAGGTGGTGAGGCCCTGGCACAGGCTGCCCAGAGAAGCTGTGGCTGCCTCATCCCTGGAAGTGTCCAAGGCCAGGTTGGATGAGGCTTGGATCCTTCTGGGCCAGTGGAAGGTGTCCCTGCCCGCGGCAGGGGAGTGAAACTGGGAGAACTTTGAGGTCTCTTCCCGCCCAAACTGTTCTGTGATTCTGTGAAGTGCGGGAGGGTGGCACAGCAGGTGCTTCAAAGACACCGTGATGCTTTATTATTTGCTGCAGTTAACAAATTACCACCCACCTGGGATCCAGACTCTGATCCTTCCATCGGGAAAGAGGCTGCTAGGAGGCTTCTGGCAACAGACTTGGAGGAGAAGATTTGTATCTCCTGATCTCAGCCATATGATTTTCCTGTGCTAATGTCGCCCACATTCCCCAGAGTGCAGAATTCGTAACTATTATATGACTTTTGTTTTTACGTGTCTAAGGAAAAGGCCTTGATTCCCACAAGCTGTCAGTTAATGTTACAATGCTCAACTAAGAGGCTGCAAGCATCACTCAGTCCTTAAAATGCTGATGATCTGCCTCAGAAGCCCAGGAGCTGAGCTGTTTTGTAGTCTCCTTGTATTTTTAGCTTATAGCAGTCTTTTTCTTTTAGGTTTGTGGTTTGTGGGGTTTTTTTTGGTTTTGGTTGGGTTGGATTGGAGGTTTGTTTGTTTGTTTGTTTGTTTATTTGTTTGTTTTGTTTTTGTTGTTATTGTTTAAGGCTCTGATATGCTCAATAGATTGACTGGGGCGGGGGGAAAGGGATGCTCACCTATAAACATTTCTAAGTCATAAACAGAGGGAAAAGCAGGAATAAAATACCACAGGAAAAATGGAATGGGATATAAAGCTGGGATAACTGAAAGAGAATAGGTTTAGATTGAATATTTGAAAGAAACTCTTTATTGTGAACATGGTGAGGCCCTGGCACAGGTTTCCCAGAGAAGCTGTGGCTGCCCCATCCCTGGAAGGTTGCCCCATCCCAAGGCCAGGTTGGATGGGGCTTGGAGCAACCTGGTCTGTGAAAGGTGTCCAAGCAAACCATTCTGTGATGTGAAACATCTTGATTTAATCTTCCACTTGCAGTGCCTAGGCCCACAGACCACTTGGATCAGTGTCTGAAGTCATCTTTATCAGTGTTTTTGAAGTTCTGAAATTTCCAAATCTGTTTGTGAGATTCAAGATCATCATGCAACACTCAAGATCCCATCTGCTCTTGGTATGGGTAATGCTGATGTTACAGAACAAAAGAAAATATGCCCACCTCCTTCCTTCTTCTCCAGGCATTTCTTCCCTAGAAATAGGGGTCTCTTATTAAGTATGAAATATTTTATTATGACCTCATTAAGGGCTGGGTGCTGAACAGCACAGTCCCACAGAGACTATACGAAAATTGGTTTCAGTAGAAGCCTCAGTATTTTGCAACTCAGACTCGGGTCAGTATCTGGACACCTAGATAGAGAAGATGGAAAGTCAAGTAAAACATTGACTTGCTTGTCAGTAAAAGGCAGTAATAAACCAGCACTCCTGTTCTGTGATGCTGGTGGGGGGGTTTAAATGGCCCTTGTGTGTATCATCTTTCAGATGGGTCGTACTTGCTAAGCAAAACTCACAATTTTTTTGCTCTATCTGTCAGAAATTTTATTTATTAGGGAGCTGGTTGCTGTTTACACTTTAAGTCCATAAAACCTAAATGATAAAATTACTCTGTGCAAAGCACTAAAATTATTTTGAGATACGTGTCTTTCCCTCTTCTCTGTGACTAGTCTAAATGGCCATTCTTTCCATGAAAATATATTTTTATATTTTTAAATTTATTTGATTGTTTTTTCTCCGTGGTTATGCAGATTCGAATTAAAGACGACCTGAAATTTCAGAGCCTCCTTGTCCCCGAACTTTGGTGTGAGGCTTGGTACAGACTGTCCCTTTGGTGAAACACATTTCAGAAGTCCTTCCTGAAAAACCCTGGTAGGGTAGTGTGGAATGGTTGTTGAGATCCTGATTATTTGAGATGTGGAAACCTCTCTGAGGTCTCAGCTGAGACTTCTTGTCTTTTGGGTCTCATTCTTGGACTAGAAAGCAGTGTTCAGGCTGCCTCTCTTTCCTGGGGCAAGTGATAGATCATCCAGGGTTTTTCACCTTTTTTTGGTTAGGAAAAGAATGAAGTCTATTCCTCAGGATATTATGGTGTCATTTCAATAAAGTTAGATGTTAATGACTTGCATGAAACACTTTTTAATGGTACAAGGTTTTTCCAGGTGTGAGAAAATATGCTGTTTGCTGCTCTTTTATTTTTCTGCATTCCCCTCAGGCCCCACCTATGCCACATCCATAACCCAATCTCCAAACCCAACTGCAGTGAGGTTACCACCTTACCCCAGTCACAGTTCCTGAGCTGAAGGGGTCTAACCATGTTTCTGAAGCAAGGTAGGATATTAGAGGATACCCTAACACCATTTGCATTTCAAACATTTAGCAAGATCTAAACAAATTTGTTGTCACCTCATCAATCCTCCTGGCCCAATCGTGTTGAACCTTGTTTTTTGGCTGCAGGTTCTGGGTTCAGATCTCTCAGAATGCAGCTGTGTGAGCAATTATACTCAAGTGTACGCCAATCCTCGCCATAAAACATGCTGCAGGATCAAGGGTCCAGACAGAATACTGGTTCTTGTCACTTTTTCGACTTCACAGGAGCCAAAGCTGAGCTAGAAGCCCAACTTATACAATCCTGACCAGCTCCAAATTTTGACAAAAGCGGCAGTATGTGGTTTCATGCCCTCTGGGCACAGAACCACCTGAGATCAGGAAGGTCCCTGAGAGCCTCAGATTGGCTCCTGGATCTGGGATATGTGAAAGGTTTAATTAGAAGTTCATAAATTTAATGTCACGTATTTCTGATTGCTCTTGGTTGTGGCTGGCAGTGCCATCAAGATTATGACTACCAAAACTCAGACCAGGGCTTGACTATCAGTAGTCACTGCTTCCTGCAGTACTATATCTGCAGAAATATATGCCAAGTGCTTAGGAGTGTGAGCCCTAAAAGTACCTTTTACCTTTTCTAGCTTTTCATTCCCCGAGGCAACACTGTTGCCTAGAAATAGTTAATGGCGCTCCTTGCAAAGCCCCATTTTCCTTTAAGGGTCATCATTATATCCATTTTAAGGCTGAACTGAGATTTAAATTTAACTTCACGTTATTCAGATGCAAATCACCCTGGTCTCATAAGTATTATATGTCTAAATCATAATTTTCATCATAAAAATTTCTCTCTCTTTTTTTTAAAGTGTTTCCCTTTAAGTACATTTTTCCATTAAACTAAATATATGTTTAATTTTTTTTTTCTCCTCCAAAGGCAAGGTCCTTTCAACTCCTGCCAGTGTTATTATTTCTCAAAACGAGTTTCATCTTGATCCATAAACATTTTATGCCAAGAATAATGCTGTTTTAAAGACAATAAGTGCCTATTTCTGCCTGAGGCCATCGGAAACCCCGTAAAGGAGGCAGTAGGAATTAAAGACACTTAATCATATTTCCCCATTTTTAACTGTTTTTTTTTTACACTCTGAAGCAGTTTTTCTATCCTTGCTGAGTCCTATTGAATGCCATAAATCTTAATTAAAGATGTAATTTTTTTTAATGAAATCTGAGCTGGGAAACACATTTCTTATTTTTAAGACTAGCACTATGTGTAGGCTCATAAAACAAACAAGACTTTTACACTCACAGGGTTTCAAAACCAGTTACTGCTGCTATTATGTCGAAACAGTACCATAATTATTATTATTGTTTGGTTTGGTGTTTTTATGATTATTGTTAATGCCTGAGCTTTGCATTTTCTGTGCACAAGATATAGTGGGGAAAAGAGCAGCCTACACTAAGTGCATGTCTCTATGCAAAATGGAGGAAATCTTACAGAAATATACCCATCAACACAGGAATTTGGATTTAATTTATTCATTATAAGGTGGTGTGATTTTTGGTATGTTTGGTGTTGGTTTTTTGGTTGTTGATTTTTGGTTTTGTTGGTTTTTCTTTGATGCAAGAGCTGTTTCAGTTAGGTAGACTTCAATAACAACTAAAACTTGCATCAGTTTATTGAAGCCAAGAGAATTACATTGCTTTATACTGGGAGAAGTGCTGTCTCTGATAATGCCATTTTCCCACTGTCCCACACACTTTTCCTATGGAGAGGAAGGAGGGGAGCAAAGTTTCGCTGTCTCATCTGTGTTGGTGGGAAGACATCGGTGCTCCAAACCTCTCAAGACAAGACTGCATTTGTAGTGTCTCCCTGCAGCTGAAATGGGAAACGCTGTGAGGAGGTTTTGATCTGAAGCCCGCTAAATTCAACGGGAAGATTTGTGTCAGCTCTGGGTAACGAGCAGTGTTCGCTCTCTTCTAATGGCACCCGCTGGAAGTATATCACTTGACAGCCTTGTTCTGAGCCCTAAGGCATTTTAACAGCCTGCTCCAAAGTCAAGGAAAATCAACGTGAATTCTCCCAATAATTTCACCACCTTTTTTGATTGAGCTTCTTATGGGATGATTGAGGCAGATACCATTTCAGTGAACTTCCCCGGGTGGGAAGCACTGACCACCAGGCTATGATGGCTTTCCAAACACTTCTCAACACTGATGCCATCAAAGAGGGTGTCTTTAAACTTAACCAATTACCCAGCACTCCTGATGTGGAGAAAGGAGCAGTACAGACACGTCCATGAATGAAACCCATCTATTCACAGTTCCCAGGCGCTTAGAGAGCCCACTGCCTTTTCGTGGCATAATTTCAAATTTCGCATTAAGGTTAGTTAGGCATTTGCATTCCAACGCACTCACAGTCCTGTTGGTTGGTAATGAATTGTCCACTTGGCTCTTGTATCTGGAGTTTTTCCAGTTAATACTGGTATCTTTCTGTGTTTTGGAAAACAGAACAAAATAAAGCGTAGAAGTTTTGCAGGCCGAGGAGCTGGCTGAAGGTGTGAGCGAGCATATGAAAATATGATTCTTCAGCCATTAAACACATGAATAATGTGGCTGCTGTGAGTAATGCTGCCGAGCCAACAATGAAACATTCATGTGAATAAATCTACCTGTGGATAAGGTTTTGTGGGGGTGCAACCTCCTGCTCTCACCTTCTGCTGCAAGGTCACTGTGTTTCCACAGCTGCCAAGTCAACCAACGAGACACCCCTGGCTTTTATTAGATACTCACAGTTACTGTTCTTTACCATAACATGACCTTCCTCAACGAAGCCCAAATCAAAAGGGCATTGATTTACTAGCTGTGAAGTGATGTTTCCTCACTGGCATCTAATAATTTATTTAAAGCATGGTTTTGTCAGGAAAATCTCTCATTATTTTAGAATCATGTCTCCTCTTCCAAAGGCATTTTGGAAGATAGCAAAAATGCAAAGAGAATATGTTTCACATCGCACACCACTCGCAGAATTTATTTTGGGTAGCTTTCATGCCTGCAGCTACACTATCTCACTTCTTCATGGGTACTAAGTTTGGGAGAAAAGCAGGAAGCACTTATTTTGCATCACAAATCAGTTGCTGTATTTGGTAGTTTCCATTTCATTCACGGTAGTAATTACGTGGTTACAGCTATTCTGAAGCTTCCTAGTGAAGGATCATAATTTTCATGCTTCCTCTAATTTATAAAGGGTAAAAGTACTATGATGGAGGGAAAAAAGGAACAACCCAACCAGGCAGTATCATATTTTTTTCTCAAGGTGGTACAGTTTTGGGGGCAAGGATCATAAAAGAGAAATGAAACTTTATTTTGAGGATACCCTGATAAGTACAGGTAGAAGGAAAGACCAGAAGAGTTCTGGGATCGTGGATGGTGGGGAGCAAGAGTGATTCTGAGTGGCATCACATAATTAGGGAAACTGGTCTGAGGACAAGATAGATCAATATTTCCCAAGCTTCAAAAATCCAGATGAAGTAACTTTTTTGTACAAAACACCAAAAAATAATTTAAAAAAATATATCCAAAGATAATCTTGTGCAGCAGTACTGAAACAGACCCTGTTTAGACAGAAACCTTTAGGAAGAGGTTTTGACATTGAGACACAATCTTTTTTTTTTTTTTTTAATTGTTGTTTGTTTGTGTTTTGGGTTTTCATGAGGCTTCTTAGTGTGTTTGCTTGGGGCTTTTGTGTGTGTTTGTTTTTATTTTGTCTCTGGGCTTTTTGTTTGCTTGTTTTGGTTTGCATTTTGGTTTTTATCCCCCTAATTTCCTGGGAATGCACCCCTGTGTGATCTCAGGAGGATTTTAGCAGTTATTTCACAGGCCCCATTCTGACACCTTCCAGACACTCAACAGTCCATATACTATAGTCTGAGAAACACAGCACAGGACAATTTCTCCAGGCTCCAGCCAGCTTTATTTGCTATAAAACTGTGATCTAGCAAGTTCTTGAGTTTACAAGTAATTTAATGCAGGTGAGCAGGGAACTGACACAGGTCATTTTGGGTTATTTTAGCTTAATTTAATTTTTCAGTTCATGACATATCTCGTTGAAAGCTGATTAACTCTGTTTTTGATTGACTGTTATACCACTTTGCCTTTTTTTTTTAACGTTCATGAATAGAACCCCTGCGAAAATCATAATATTAACAAAACCTCCCTCCACTACCTCTGACACATGTTAATGAAGTTTTTCTATATTTTTCAGGTTTCTTTTCTGTTGTTTTGTCAGCTATGCGCACACAGACACACACACACACACACACACACACCTATAGGCATTTAGGTATATATAAATATATTTTTTCTATTTTCTTGTTCAAGTGCTGAAGTTATGTAATCTACTGAGATAGAGTGTTATTAAAGCTATATTTTGAGAGAAGCTTAAAGGTGGCTTTTCCATATGAACGCTTTGAGTACAGGTCACAGGTTGAGAGGGCAAATATGACTCCTGGACTGGTAAGGAAATGCACTTTATGACTACATACTGTTATAGCAATGCCACTGACACCAGATGGCTGTATCTGCAGAATGGTCAAATGTTTCTGCTGAGTGTCTGCAGCTGATGAGGTTAGTTCTTCTCCTGGTAGTCTGGTAAGGAAATCAGTGGGATGTTAGTTTTTTCTGTGTTTTGTTTTCTTTCTTCCTTTCTTTCTTTCTTTCTTTCTTTCTTTCTTTCTTTCTTTTTTTTTTACTTTCTTTCTTTCTTTCTTTCTTTTTCTTTCCTTCTTTCTTTCTTTCTTTCTTTCTTTCTTTCTTTCTTTCTTTCTTTCTCTTTCTTTTCAGTAAAACCTCTGTTCCTTTTCAATGGGGAACGTGGTACAATTATTAAATATGAAGAGAGTATTACTTTTTTCAGTGGAGGTTAGAGGCAGCCTCAAAACGGGGGTACACGGACAGTTCTAGGTAGAAGACCTTAATTTACTGCCTTTCACTTCTTCTATTATTTTTTTAAAAAATTACATTTCGTATTCTGTATCAAGTGTTTTTCTAAAATCACTGGCACTTTAAAAAGTGAACTGTCATTCAAGAAGTACTTCATACCCAGGAACATATCCTGGTTTTTTCTAAGTATTAGAATTAGTTATTAGATTATAAAAATCGCCTCTGTTGTGACCTCAGAAGAAATTCAGATGAATAGACTAGGCTGAACTTGGATCTGTCGGGGCTTGAATTATAAATGCAAAATCTCTAAACATCAAACTTTACTGATTATGGCACTCAGATTTGCTCTGAGAGTTGAGGTTTGTGGCTCAAGTCCATCTTTATAATGACATTAACTTTAAAAAAATACTTCCCAGCAACGTAATAGGCAAATTATACCAAATAATTCTCATCTTTCAGCTCAGTCTTTTTTTTTTTTTAAGTGGGTTTAAGCAATGCAAGCACTTGAATTACATGATTATTTATGCAATGGCATCTTTGCCAAAGATAATGCTTTAATAAAGAAACAACAATTTTATGATAATTAAATAACTGACAAATAAAATTACGCATTTACACTGAGGAATGACTGGTCTGCCTTGAGGAGATAGAGGCACCTTTTCATGAGCCTGTGAGCTCTTTGTCTGCACCTCTGAACATAAGAAGCTCTGCCTCTGGATGAACCAAAGGACACCTTTACCTCCCAGAGAAGGCAATGGAGGGAGTTGTTAATGTCAGTGAGAAGGGGATGGTGCAGCACAGCCACATACCTGTAGGAGTCTACCTAAATGAATAAGCCTAAGTTGTGCAGAAAAGGCCTCAATTCCAACAAAAATACAGATGTTCATTCTTCCTGATTCCCCCCATTCCATGACCCTTTCCTTGCCACTTGCTTTTTCTGCTCTCGGTCAATTCATTAATCAAATAGGGTCTCCTAGAAAATACAATTACATAATAAATGAAAAAAAGTGTTTCAGAGGCTGGAACATCCAAGCAAATTTCAGAAGGTAAAGTTGAAAGGCATCAGCTTAGAGTTGTTGCTCTCTGGTAAAATTTTTCATTTCAAGAAGAAAAAAATGTTTCCCTCTGACTTTTTACCCTAGATAATTTTTTGAATATTTACAAAAATTATCCATTTTTTAAAGTAGCCAAAAATGTATTTTTTTTAAGCAGAATGAAATGGCAACAGTATCTCATGTACTGTAATACATGTGTTACATTCTTATCTTTTATATGTAAAAGTCAAATGCTGGATTTTACTTATTCAAAAGTTAATTGTTTGGGGTTCTAATGAATATAGCTTTGAAATCCTGTGCATTTCTGTTTTCAAATTTTTGTTGTGATTCAAAAGAGAGGACAGAAAAGGATTTTAATAATATTAGAGCTACATGCAGATTGCTTGTAACTCTATATTCTCTTCCTTTCACTGTGCCTTCACACCAATGTCCAGGATGCCCCTGCAGGAGCTGGGCAGAGGGCAGGATGCTCTCATGCCCCTGGTTCTGCTGCAGCCTGGCTCTGGACTGTGAGACCCAGCTCTTCTGCAAGGACTGGGTTTGTGATCCCATGTACGACCTGGCTGAAGGGTTTAAACAAGGATGTGGCCTCTGGCAGCTGAGAAGACAAAAGCGGAACTCAAGCTGAGTAGGAAACAGACATCATCTGTCTCCAGAGCAAGGTGAGAGCGCACGCCGTGCCTTTGGGCACTCTGGATGTGACAGAATCAACAGGGTTTGGTTGAGGCTTTGGCCATTGGGCTGGGGAAGGTGCAGTACTCAGAAATGTTGTGTTTTACATTACGTATAAAATACAGGTACTTTCTCAAGGCAGGCTTGCTGTTTAAACCACAGAAAACTCACGTGTCACCCGCCAGCTGTAGCCATTCATATCACACGGTGCGGCACTCTGCCTTCTGAAGGCAGCAGGGCTTGTGCTCAAGACAGGAAATTGTCACAGACGTAATTACGCGAACAATATTGTTAAATTCCAGTGCAATATGTATTGCCACCCATCAGTTACAATAATCACTGCACAGATACAATCTGTTTCCTGATAAAACACAAAGGTTTGTAGCACACTGTACATGGAGTTCACGGAGAAAACACTGCCTGGGAATCAAAGCCCTTTATCCACTCTAATTGTTATTTCTTGTAGCTGTGTGGTGCCTGGGGGATAATTATTCTCAAATTGTATGTTCTGAAGGAGCAGAAGACATTCAGGTAGCTGAATTGGTAAAATGAAGACTAGCAATCTGACTGGGGGAAGAGGTTGCCCACTCCTGACCAGGTCCTTCTTACTGGCTTAAAGGCCACTTGTGAGTTGGATTAAAGAATAATTCAGTTAAAAGGGGCTGCTGAGGAACATCTACCCCAGACTCTCCTGTTCAGAGAATCCCACAATGATTTGGGTTGGAAGGGACCCAAAAGGTCATCTCATCCCAACCCCTGCCGTGGGCAGGGACACCTTCCACCACACCAGGGTGCTCCAAGCCCCGTCCAACCTGGCCTTGGACACTTCCAGGGATGGGGAAGCCACAGATTCTCTGGCAACCTGTGCCAGGGCCTCACCACCCTCACAGGGCGGAATTTCTTCCTAGCATCTAGTCTAAATCTCTTCTCCTTCAGTTTAGAACCCTTCCCCCTTTTTCTATCACTACGTGCCCATGTAGAAACACCCTCAGCCTTGTGTCATGGGGTTAATCTATCCCAAGTACTGGATTCATCTGCAGAAAGTTCCTTCCAGGTGATTTCTCCAGGCCACTTAAGCCCTCTGAGTAAGAACTTTGCCTTCCAGTATATCAACCTCTCAGTCTGCCTTGGTGTCACTACAAACTTGGTGAGAAGGGACCCACCCCATGCCATGGTCCAAGGTGTTGATAAAGACCTTGTACGGTGTTGTCCCCAGTAGTAATCCCTGACACTGGACTCTGGCTACAGGTTGGACTTTGGACCACCACCCTAGAAACCTGTCAATACATTTAATTTTCTACAATCCAGGTAGTTTTCCGCACTCGTCACATCACAGAATGTTTATTCAGTTTACAACGTGGCAATTTGGCTATGACATATTCTAGGAGACTGTGTCAAAATCTTTGCTCATGTCAAGGTGTGTAACACCCGCTGCTCTCTCCTTGTCCCCAGAGCCATGATTCAAATCTCAAACACAAAATACCACAAAAATACCATTAGTTGTACAGAGTGGGAAATTGAGGCACAGGTAGCTGAAAATCGCACTGGTTCATAGAGTAACAGTAAAGAATATTAAGAATGTAGATAGAGTTCCCTCAAGGGCTTTGAAAGATTTGTGACTTTTGTAGGGGTAAGAAATGTTTTCTGCGTCTCGGTAAGAGGTGGTGCAATACAGCTGTTTGTATATAGAGGGCTGGATCCTAACAGCACACACGAATCTGTCTGTGTGTGTGACATACCATTTTAATTACCCTGGTTTTGCTTTCTTTATAACCATTCCTTCCATTATTTAAAATTAGCCTTCAGTGTATCACCCCACCGGCATGGGTGAAGAATCCCAACCAAAAACTTTGCCCTAATTCAACTCAATCAGGGGCAGATCATATTTTTCAGTTAAACAAAGGCAACTCAATGTTTAGATCATCTTTCTTCTCCCAGCTGCTGTCCCTTGCATGGTGTGTAAATTAAGAGCTTTTGTGCTAACCATTGATTTTTCTTCCCTGGATCCCAAGGGGACACATTCTGCTGGGTTTGTTCTTGAGGAAGCCCATTCCCCTGCTGCACAAAGCTGGCATTGTCAGGAAGATTTAGCTCTCAATGGTAAAACATCTTTCATTGTGAATTCTACTCATCATAAGGAGCTTACAAATCCTAAATCACAGTGGGGCCATCCCTTCTTTTGCTCTCAGTGCACCATCATAAGTCTTCACCTTAACTATCAGAGGAATGCTGCCTCTGCCTCTTATCAGGCCTGGGTCAAAGGTGAATATCTGGGCTTCTCGGTCACAGTGATACCAAGTGCTGTGAAATATGGTAATAACAATCTTTCAGGAATCTCTGAGGCCATTCTGTAAATGCAAGCGGGTCTGTGTGACTCTGCTTTTTGTCTTCCAATGCAGACATGAAGCTACCTTGAAAGAAGAGGTTAAAAATCCCCCTCAATGCAGCTTCACTGTTTGGGGTGGTGAGGGGCAGAGGGCTGGCCTTTAGCCATTGATAGAATGGGGGGACAGCTGGGAGAGGGGTTTATGGAGCTACCTCTGGTCTGTGAGCTCAGTGATGCAGATCACTAGTGTAAACAGACACTGATAACTCCTGGAGTCATTCTGTAACCTTTCAGCACTCCTTCTTAAAATAGAGTTCTTTGTTCATGGGAGAGAACAAAGTGAAACTAGAGCCTCATCCTTGAGTTAAACTCTTCTAATTATCAATTATCCCTCCTTGAGATAAGGATTTTTATTCCCCCTTCTTGCCGGACTTTTGGCTTCCAGTCTGGTCCCTACTAGTTTTCTTTAGATAAGAAAAAGGGCAGGTGAGATATAGAATCATAGAATCATTTAGATTTTTAAAAGTACCTCCAAGATCACTGAGTCCAACAGTTTACCCATATCAAGTATTTTTCAGTCTTTCTGGAGCCTGAACAAATCCTCGGTGTGGAACATCCAGGTAAATGACAACAGGGAATAGAGGAGATTCCCTCGGCTGGTGTCAGGCAGCAGGGGAGGAGTGGAGGGGCTGTTCAGCAAAGTGCTCTTTATTCAGTGGAGCATGGAGAGCTTTGTGCGTGCAGGGTGATTAGAGCAGAAAGAGCAGCCACTGCTGGTGTGTTCTGAACCTGTAAAATCACAGCACAAATAAAAAAAAATACCACTTCCTACATCTGGGAACACAGAGCAGGGAGACTTGCTCCCCTCTTGCTGCAGAGATCAGAAGACACAAAGGGGGATTTTCCTCTGTGCATTTTAGGTAGTGGACAGAACCTAAACAGACTCTACTGCTGTAGACAGCACCACTGGAGGAGATGACAGTCACTGCCTCAAAGGCCTGCTGCATTTCCCTAACCCTGAAAGGAAGGAAAATAAAAATGTGCTTCTCTGTAGTGCAGTAAACGTGTTGTAATAATGCTGTGAGGTTAAATTTAGCATTCACTCAGCAACAGATTGCAGTCCCACCATCACAGAACATCCTGAGTTGAAAGGGACCCACAAGGATCACACCGTGTGCCTGAGAGCATTGTCAAAACACTTCTTGAGCTCTGTCAGGCTTAGTGCTGTGACTGCCCTGGGGAGCCTGTTCAGTGCCCAGCCACCCTCTTGAGGAAGAGCCTTTTCCTGGTATTCGACCTAAACCTCTCCTGACACAACTTCAGGCCATTCCCCCAGTTCCTGTCAGTGGTCACCAGAGAGAAGAGAGGAAGCTGCAGACCATGGTGAGGTCTCCCCTCAGACATACTCTGCTCCAAGGCCTTTTGGTTTCCCCTCTGTTCTCCCTGGCCCTCACACTCCCTCTCCTGACTCATGTCCGTGCCCCAGCATGCTTAATAGCCAGAAACCCAGTCACTAATTACTGTGGTAAAGATTTGCAACCTGTCTGGTGGTGCCAGGAAGTGGAGCACAGCTTTTGAAAGTGTGGAGGGATCAATCAGGCTCGAGTCAGAACAGAGGGATGTGTTTCCAGCTAATTCTGGGGGTCGGCAATGACAAGCACCACTGAGCATAGATGTTTGGCTGTCAAATGCACAACACATTTCGGAACTCACCCCATGGGAAGGGCAAAGGGCTTTTTCTAATTTGCTTTTATCTTCTGTACTCAACTTATTTGATCACACACACCAAGGAAAAAGAAAAGGGGAAGTGGGGGAGAGCTGTCCATGAAGAATTTTCAAGTCTGTTTTCAATCAAGCTGATATATCTTTTCCCAAGGTTGGTGTTCCTGCCACCCTCTGGCCCTGCTTCTTCCTCTCCTTTTCTGAGCTCTACCATGAGGTAATTTTTTTAAGGGTTGTGACAAGAGACTTTGCAGACTTCAGATTTTTGATGTCTTAAAGTGCAATTAGATATATGAGAAATAAGAGGACTAGAGGAAAATAAAGGTCTCTGGCCTGGCTGCTTTCAAGAATCTTTTGACTGCATAGTAATTCTGTCAGTATTATTAAATAATATTATAGTGGTAACAAAGAATAATAGCCAAATATAAGACATTAGTAGGCCATATAGAAAAAAAAGTAGATTCTGTGTTAGTTGAATAGTCAAGAATGTGAGAATGAATCCAAGTTTTCATTTACAGTTCTGACAGAACCAGAAAACAACAGATTTTAAGACTAGAAATAGATCTTAAACTATCTGCTTTTTCAACCTTCTATGTAACAAACCTATGTATCATCCAACTTTTTAAAAGTAGAAATAGTAGTTTAATTTCCCTTTTCTACTTGTTATGTTTTTAAAAATGTGGGAGGAAAGCAAAGGCGTGAAAAAAATTGATGCAATTTTTCTTCACAGAGCTGGAATTTACAGGTACGAAACTTGTGGTTTTGAACAACAATCATGAACACATCTAGGCAGCAGAAACAGGGCAGTAATCTGCTCCTTGGTATGCATCACAGAAGGTTACAAATGAGATCATCTGTTATGTGGAATTGGCAGGAGGTCCCTCCCAGACCCTTGTCCTAATACAGGCATGGAGAGAGCTCGTGGTGGGGCTTCCATTTGCTTTTGCACATCACATCAAAGTAAAACTCCAGCCCGAGCTCTTATTCAGATGTGTTCACCCTTCTTGCAGAGAGAAGGAATGGATGCTTATTTCAAATGTGTGCAAACCCACTTGTGTAAAGAGCAAGTGAAAAGGTTTTTAGCTGATAACCTAAGTGTGGGTGTCCCCCACATACTCCATATGAGAGTTTCTATATGGAAATATTATACAAATATTTCTTTTTCCTTGTGCTGATAGTACTGACAGTTGTACAAGAGGGAGAGAGGTATGTTCTTACACTGAGTGTGAGACTGGTCTGATTGGCTTCACCTAAATCTTGTTCTGAACAAAACAAGGACTTCCCTGGACATTGAAGGAGCTACTGGAAAGGCAGTGGATATTTTTCACATTTAACTAGGTTGTTCAACTGGTCTAAGTAACTACTGCTGCATCTTGTTTCCAGTCATGATTATGGGCAAAATGATCTGGAACTGGAAATGAGCAATCCCAAAATATTATCATTGCCCTATAAATTGCTGTGTATAATATTTCATATAGAGACAAAAATTTTGTCATAGAGATGCTAGAGAAGTATAATTTTTCAACTCTAAAAGTATTAATTTGTGCTTTAGCAAGCTGTCTTTCATACTCCAGTGGAAGTAAAGAGAGGGTCTTTTTGAGCCTCTTAAGCTAATTAATAAATCCAATGAAATACTATGTTTTATCAACTGTAATCCTTTCTAGATGTGTTTCACAAAAAGCAAAATTATCAAGTGCATACAATTACTGGTAGACTGGAATCACAGGATATTACAGTTTTGGAGGAACCTCTGGAAATGAGGTCTTCAGCTGAAAGGAAGACCTGATCATATGAGATAACCCAAATCTCTACTGAGACAATGAAAAAAACCTGTAGGGCTTTTTCTCTTGAAAAACCTTGTTTTGCACATAATTCCTGAGCTTGAATCTTGCACCATTCAGTATTACTTGAGGTTTGTTAGGTGCCATTGTAACAGATGTTTGTTTCAGCAGTTTTAACTGCTAAAATGTTTGTCCCCATCTTTCTTATAGACCTACTTCAAGTACTAAAAGGCCACAATAAAGTCTTCCTCATTATGAAATCTATATGGGGTTAGATTTTCGCCAAGGTGAAAGTGAGACCACAGTAATTGCAGATGCATGAAATTAAGTGTTTTGTTCCACTTTCAGTACCTAAATTTGATCAGCTATATTCCAGTCTATGTCTCTTGAACTTTGTTGAGGTCTGGGTAAAATTTACTTATGGGTTGATTCAAGAACTGGCTCAGACAAATGTCTTTCATGTAGCCAAGTGTGAACTTTGCCACCAAGATAGATACCTTACTAAAAATGCTTGATAGCCCTAATTAGCAAAATGCTGTTTGATCTGTATGTCTTGCTCAGGCATAGTTTTTAAAGTCAGTGTTAAGGAAATGAACCTGTTAGAGTTGAACTAATTCCCAAGGAAACAAATAGGAAGTCCTTATAGAAAACTCATAATGTGGCTGAGGTGGGAAACTCTTAGCATTGTCATAAGTTTTTCAGTTCCCACCTCTTATAAATTATAGTTTCTTTCACCAGCTGGAACGTTCAGATACAAATCAATTAATTATATAAGGAATTAGTTTCTTATTCTTGTTCTCAAGAAATATAAAGAGCTCTAGAGAATGTAATATTTGCTCCTCAAGGGGTCTTCTCTTCAAGAGTGACCAAGGTGATATTATTTCAGAGAAAGGGAGAGCATGGTACCAGCATTCAGGAGTTCTGACAGCAGCAGCCCTGAGGAGTATTTCCTCCTCAACTCCAAGTACTTAAAAGATTAGTTTAAGCCATGAGGCAGGAAGGATTGCTTTGGTATGGTAATAGGGAGAATTGCACAGGATTCTCTTCTGAGTATGTTGGCTGTGAATTTAAGAAAAAAAAAAAAAAAAAGAAAGGATTTCAGGTAAAACCAAAAGGAGGTTAAGAAGCACCTTAATAAACCTGAAACTGTGAGATTCTGGCTCTCAAACCTGCTCAAAAATCGAAGTTATTTTAAATAGAGCATCATAAGATGCTGCTAAATTTCACTTTCTGTTGAAAGAAAACTGAAGTTGAAGCTGAGATATTTTAAAATAAAATCTTGAAGTGTATTTTCATTCCATAAAAGTTAATTTTATCAGCAATTGCTTTCTCTTGAACTCATTGGGCTTTATTTATGACTGCAGCATTGCTGATGAAAATCAAAAAACAAACCCACACCAGAACAAGACTGCTGTTTAATGGAAGATGTTCAAGATGTTTAGTTGTTTCTTAAGAATCTCGGTGACTTTTGTGTGAACAGGTTAGAGTGGAATTTCACTGAGCAGCTTAATTAGCTCTTCATGGTATTTAATGTTATGTTAAATGACTTACCAGAAGTTATTAATTAAAGTATTAAAATCTCATTATTTGTTAGTAATAGGGCACATGGGAAGAGGGAAATGAATAAGACTTTATTATTAACACATCTCAGGGAAAAATAAGTAAATTGGATAAACAGAGGAAATATATCTCTGGCTGTTTCTATTTCTTGTATAAAACATCTGATAGTTTATGCTTGCTACAGGAATCCTGTAAATACTCACGTATGTCTAAATACTTTAAACTAAAAGCACTGTTGGTTGGTGGTTTAAACAAACATTTCCATAGCCAACTTTAGGAAACTAGGGCTTCCTCAAGGGGAGTTCTTGGCTCCTCAGTGAACATCTGTCTGTATTTAGACACACATTAAGCCCACAGTGAAAATGGACTTTTCAATTTGGTCTACTTTTCAGTAGTGGAGATTACAATTGATTTGCTTGTGACTGGGCTGATTGAATGCTGTGTGTCATGGTGACAGGAGGAGGTGAACCTCCTGTCCTTCCTGCCCTCCCCTTCCCATGCTGCATCTTCATGTAGCAAAGACCTGAACTTTCCAATCTTCCATCGACGTGCTCAGGATCCCATGGTTATCCAGGAGGTGAGCCTGTGTTTGGAGACCAGGACTGCAGTTTATCCCGCCTGTCTTGTGTGTCTGAGTCAGGTTCCTAGGAGCAATATGAAATTGAGGGTGTGATTCACCTCTTCACAAATTAAATGTGATCAGAGAAATTCACCCCTGAACGCTATTGATTATACTCTTAGATTACACTCATCTGTAGTGGGAACCCAGATAAATTTTGCAGGTAGATATTGATACCACAGATATCTTCAGTCATGGTGTAGGAATCTCATCACTGCTTTTATTTGCCTGCATTTCCCTGTAATGTGTACAGTGATCAATGCAAATGCAATGCAAATCTGGGTTCATTCAGAGTGCATGGGAATAACCCAATCTGTCACTGATGAAGGCTTGAATTTCTCTGTCAAGTTCACCCTCTTGAAGAAAGAGATGATGCACTGGAAGAAAATATCCTTGTTGCATAACTCTGCAGATTGTATATTTTTTAAAAAATCAGAGAATCCAACTGGATTCCTTTTAGCATACAGTCAATTTTCTTCAGATGACTTCTGTTGTGATCTTTTCTCATCTTTCATGAGTGGGTTCTCCTTCAAAGCTCTATCCAAGGATGTTGCTCAGAAAACTTCACCTAACTTTTCTGATAAGTCTCAAACAGTTCTGGTTGTATAAAGTAGATTTTCTATGGAGTCAGTAAATGGTTTAGAACTTCCATCTGGACTTGTAAGGCTTGTGAAAGAGAGAAGTGGAGACACAATAGCTGAGAACTGTGATGGTACCCTGTGTTTTATTGAAATTAATAAATAGATCTCCAAGGGAATCCATAGTTACTACATCTTCTACAGAAAATCTGAACAGATCTTCTAAGGCTTAAGGTGAAGATCACAGCAGGTCTCAAAGAGACCGTGAAAATTGTTCTTAATGAAAAACAATCATAAAAAATTAATCAATAGGGCATGGATTTTGGTCTTTGTCCAAAAAGACACGGAGAGAGATGGTTGTTTTGTGCTGTTTCAACAATGTGATGAAAAGGAGATTTCTGATCCTGCTGGAAATTTCCTCCCCAAAAGAGTATTGCAACAATCTTGGGGAAAAAAGCTAACAAGATCAACAACAGATTGAATGCACTGACATGTGAAAAATTCCATTGTGTTTACATTTTGTGTTTACATTTAGTCTAATTATGCAGCATGTCAGCTTGGACAAGGAGGAATGATGTGCTCAGCTGTGGAAATATTTCTGGTCACTGAGCAGTGTTTTGGCTAGGTCTCCTCCCCACGATCAAAGTGTCATGTGCCAAGCTGAGCGTCTCAATTTGTTGATAAATTCCAAGTCTATTCATGTGGAGGGGAAAAATAGTGCATGGTAAAAACACAGATTTGAAGTAATACTCAGGAAAATAATCTTGAAGTGAGCGTTAAGCGTAATTAATAACCATGTTCAAAAGTGGTGCAAAATGTGAATAAAAAACTAGAAATTACTAGGGGAAAAGAAACAAACAAACAAAACAATATTAGTTATTTTATATGTTCATGGATTGCCTATATTTGAAATTATTCTCAGAAAGGATATGGGAGAATAATAGAAAAAGTATGATGGTGAAGACTGACTTCTATGAGGAGGTGAAAGGCTGTGGATGTAACAGCCTCAAAATGAGACAGTCAGGGTGGGTAGGGGGTTGTCACTGATGTCCATAAACTCATTAATATTTTATGGGGAAAATACATAGGAAATAATAATTACTGTTTTCACAGTTAAGAAATAATTATCAGAGGGCACTGGATGAAGTTTTTGGGCAGAAGTTTTAATGCAGATCTGATGATGATTTACTTTGTAATGAAATGCAAAGTTAAACTTATTAACTCGATGCCAGAACATATTGTGGAGGTCAGATATTAATTATTAAATTTAGTCATTGAGAAACAAGCTGCTGCTTGGAAAGTTCATCCGATGGTGGAACAGGGAGGTTATGCCAAGAGGATAATGTTATTCTATTACTTAAATGCTCAGATCTAAGTTATTTTCCTAAGCATCTGCTATTAATACTATTCCAGATAAGATAACAGGCTAGATATGATATGAACAATTAATCTTAAAATTTATATTATATTTATATATATAGATATACACACACACATATATATGTATATATATATGTCTTTTTAGATGGTTGCACAGGAATGATCATAATAGAGTGACTAAAGTGACCAAAATGTATTTGACTGAGGAAGAGGGTCAGTAGGAACATGCAGAGCAGATAAAAGAGAGAACATTTCTCAGAAGTTATTTTCACTTCACATGTTTTAATATGCGCACTCAGAGAATACAAAATGCATCAAGTGGTTGGATTTTTACCAAACTAAAGCAAGCCCCTAAATAATTAATCTGGTTTAGGAGGTACACTACTTCTCTGGAGATTTTCTGGACAAGACCAACAGCACAATCAAGAGGGCCAGTGGCCCCTGGGCTGACCCAGCCGTGGGGTGGCCACAGCCCCAGGGCAGTGCCCGTCCCCTGTGCTGGCCCTGCTGGGGCACCGCCAGTGCTGGGGACAGCTCTGGGCCCCTCAGGACAGGAGAGACCCTGAGGGGCTGGAGCGTGTCCAGGGCAGGGAACGGAGCTGGGAAGGGGCTGGAGCAGCAGGAGGGGCTGAGAGAGCTGGGAAAGGGGCTCAGCCTGGAGCAAAGGAGGCTCAGGGGGGCCCTTCTGGCTCTGCACAGGAACGTGCAGCCAGGTCAGGCTCTGCTCCCAGGGAACAAGGGACAAGAGAAGAGGAAATGACCTCAAGCTGCTTCAAGGGAGGTTTAGATTGGATATTAAGGAAAACTTTTTCATTGAAAGTGTTGTCCATCCCTGGCACAGCTGCCCAAGGCAGTGGTGGAGTCCCCATTCCTAGAGGGATTTAAAAGCTGTGTGGATGTGGCACCTGGGGACACGGATTAGTGGTGACCTTGGAAGTGCTGAGGGAGTGGTTGGAAAGAGAGAAAATCAGCATTTTAGTGCAAGCAGAGGAAAAAAGCACAAAAAATTTGTTGTTGGAGTAACAGAAAGTGTTGGATAGATGTGAACTGCACCGGAGACGTGAGTTTAGTGACAAAATGCAACTTTGAAACAGGAAATAGTGAATCCCAAGATTATATTAAGCCTAAAAGAATGTGTAATAATAATTATAATAAGAGCAATAATAATTAAAAAATATTGAAGAATATTTGACAGGGTGTTTGAAGAAATATGCTTCTGAGAATATTAATTTCTGCTACATCCAGGAGGGAAAAGATAGGACTCAGAGAAGACAGCTATGAAAAGGAAAGAATTATGATTTTAAAAAGTAATCAGAATGAATGACATCATGAATAAAGATTTCAGAAACCATATTTTATTATTTTCTTACAGCTTTTACAAAGTTTTATAACCAAATAACCTTTTTATTTTTAAATATGTACCTAGGTAAACCCTGTGTTAAAGATGTCAGGATTACAGTGTTGTTGATCTTTGTATAGGATAGCAAGATATGACAGGAATTAAGTTTTGCACATGAGCACATTCTGCACGTTTGATAAGTAATACTACCAATAACACATCACAAATCAGTAATTTTTATCCTCAAGCTTCTCAAGGCACTTCACACAGTAGCTCTGTGTGTGTGTGTGTTTGGAAATCCTGCCACACGTTTCCACGTGTGTCCCTGTACTCTCTTAGGGTGGCACAAACACAAACCATTTTGCCCAAACCCCGAGCAAATGCTATGGGTACATAAAGGGTCTGAGTGGCGTGTGGAGACCTTACCAGAAAAAATATGTAAGCTATTTCTGTCCATAACTTTTGAACCCACTGGGTGCCAAGTTTGCCACCCTCTCAGCACAAATGGCAGAGCAGGAAGCATTCCCACAGCTCAGCAAACCAAAAAAAGGTAGAGCGGAACAAATCCTGTTCTGTCAATGTCCCCAGTAAGAGATCAATGGCGCACACACACACACACATTCATGTGTGCAAAGAGGGAAGAAACATTGAATCCTTTCCTCTTCCAATACAAAGATGCCCAACACATCCAAAACACCACTCATCCAACTGCCAGGAACAAGATTTTGCATCTTGACCCTTCAATTCTCTTTTGGACCTCATTAAGAATCACAGAATGGTTTGGGTGGAAGGGATCATAAATCTCATCTCATTCTACCCTGGGCCAAGGGCAGGGATGCCTCCCACCATCCCAGATTGCTCCAAGCCCCGTCCAACCTGGCCTTGGGCACTTCCAGGGATGGGGCACCCACAGCTTGTGTGGGAAATCTGTGCCAGGGCCTCACCACCCTCTTAATAATGCATTCCTTCCTAATATCCCATCCAACCCTGACCTCTGGCAGTGGGAAGACATTCCCTCTTGTCCTATCACTCACTATCCTTGTCCAAAATCCCTCTTGAGCTTTCTTGGAGACCTTTTAGGCACTGGAAGGGGCTCTAAGGTCACCCTGGAGCCTTCTCTTCTCTAGGCTGAGCAATCTCACTGCTCTCAACATTTCCTCACAGTAGAGGAGGCCCATCCCTCTAATCCTCTGCTTGTCTTCACAGGTGCACTTTTAAGTGTAAAGATTTTATCTTGATACAGAAAACTGCATCATCTGCAAAGACTATAAAGAGTGGATCTACTTTTGACACTCTCTTAACCTACCTTACAATATAAATTCCTTCTTCTTGCCTCCAAGCTGTACGGAGCACATGCCGTAAGTAGAGGGTGGTGGAGACGGCTTTCCTAAAAGTTGAGACGAATCCCAGAAAAGCTGCAGATTACACTAAATTCAAGATGTTTGTGTAGCCTGGACTGGAGGCGTGTGTGCTTCTGTGACCAAGGAATGTGGTTCAAGCACAAAAGTGAAGCAGAGGAGGCCTTCCAGACAAGTAAAGGGACCAGAGGAGCTCTCAGGAGCTGCCGAACTGAGATGAAATCTCATGGTTGCTCATGAATGAAATTGCTCATCCCAGTGAAGACAAAGGTGGCAGAGGAGTTGCTGCAGTCTCTTAGGACCAAAGAACGAGCACTGAAAAGGTGGTTACATAGGAAATGTGTATGAACTGACCACAGATAAATTTTAATTGGAAACAATAAAAATAACGGATCAGAAAAGGGGTTTGGCAGTGCCCTCTAGTAGGAGAAGAATGGGACTTTCACACCTTCAGAAGGGACTTGCTGAGATGTTTGCTGGCATTATGAGGATCATGTGCTTCATGACCAAGAATGTCTGGTCTGGTCTGGTCTTCTGATATACAACAGAGCATCTCTTCCAGCACTTCATCAGTGAGAGAACTGTGCACCTAACTTAACCCAGATTCACTGCTGGCATCTCTCTTCCTTCTCTTTCCCACTGGATTTGAGATTGTATCCTTAGATACTTAGCGCACCTTGGAACTCTTGTAACTCCAGCCAGTTACACTTGCTTTCAGTACTACATGAAAAGACTGCTGTCAATACTGCAATGACTTACTGAATACATTGAATTCAGTAGACAAAAAACACTAAAGCTTTTCATGTGACTAATTCTGACTTCTCGTGCAAATTATTTGTAAGTTTTAAATAATAAGGCCTCAAACTTTTTTTTTTCTTCTTGTTTTTTTATTTATTTTTTTTTAATGATTCCATTCACTAAGCCAGTCTGTTGCTCCATGTCAGCTATGGACTTGAAAAACGCCAATAACCTTTCTTTTCTGAACAGGGAAAATTTGGCTGCCTGCTCTGAGCTGCAATTTGTATCTTCTTTGTGTAGATGTTTTTGTTCAAACGGAGAATGGGAGAATCCCACAAGATCAGCCCACAGGATCAGCCCTTCACTCATTTTGAAGCAGCCTGATGAGCTTCTTTCTGGCTTGGGTGACAGCAGGGTAGGGAGCAACACAAGGCAGCCTCACTGGTCACACATTCAGTGCTCATGTGCCTGCATTCAGAGACAGCTTTTTTTATTATTAAACCCAGGATGTCCCATGGGGAATACATCTGTGCCCCAGGAGGAGAGTCTCCACTCTCCACTCACAAGTGGTTGTTCTCACACTGAGCTGCTGCTGCCCAGCCTCCACTGGAAGAAGAGTCACAAAAGTTATTTAATTCCCCCTCAAAACTGGATCATGACAAAACCTGTATGGAAATAGGTCTATAAACAATGTACAATTCTAAGCAGCCAGCCAGAAAAAGTAATTAAAGAGGACATCTAAATCACAATAAAGTGCACAGAATTTTAAATAGCCTGTGTAAATGTATTCCTGCCCTCCAGCTAAGTCATTTGCAATCACTTGTTGAATTCTTTTAACTACATATTAAAACCTATCTCTTCTGCAGAATAAGCTTTCACACAAACACAGAGATCAAATCCATTCTCCCTGAACTTTTTTTACTTTAAACTTTCTGAGAGGATGGGAGGAGTCTGCAAATTACTGAGCTGTAACTTGTCTTTCCGTCCCAACAGCTCTATTGGCAGGCACAGAGTCTTCAGGATCCACAGGGATGAAGGGTAAAAATTTGCTGCTCTGAAAGAGCAGCCTCTGAAACAGTCCCTAAGTCCTCCAGGCTCTGCCTCCTATGCACCTCCTGGCCATCCAGATGACATGCAGAGAACCTGTGGGCTGAGCAATGCAGGCAGACAGTGGAGTGTGGAACTTCTTGATGTGTGTGGGAACTACTTGCTGGGGCTCTGCTGTTTCCAAAAGGGGTGAATTTTGCCTTGAGAATTGCCACAGTGCCATTCACAGAGGCTAGCTGGACTACAGGGTTAGGTTTAAATGTTACATTTCCCTTCCATTTAGCAATGCTGCATTGTCCCAAAACCTCATAGAGTCACTGAACCAATAAGGTTGGAAAAGCCCTCTAAGATCAGAAAGTCCAACCATTCCCCCAACACTGCCAAGGCCACCACTGACCCATGTTAAAAGCCACATCCACACAGCTTTTAAACCCCTTCAGGGATGGGGACTTCATCACTTACCCAGGCATGCTGTTCCAGTGCTTGACAACCCTTTCAGTGAACAATTTCTCCCTAATATCCAACCTAAATCTCCTCTGGCACAGCTTGAGGCCATTTACTCTCCTCCTGTCCCTGTTCCCTGGGAGCAGAGCCTGACCCCCCTGGCTGCCCCCTCCTGTCAGGGAGTTGTGCAGAACCAGAAGGGCCCCCCTGAGCCTCCTTTGCTCCAGGATGAGCCCCTTTCCCAGCTCCCTCAGCTGCTCCTCACCAGACTGGTGCTCCCGACCCCCTCACAAGCAGTTAACTGATGAGTTAGGCTGAGCTCCTGTGATTAACAAAGCAGTGAGTCAGCAAACTCGTGTGATCATCCACTGCTCCTAAGGGGTCCAAGAAGACAAGTGGTTGGCAATTCCCCTCCTTCACGCACTTGTCCTTGCTTTGCTTTTATTTACAATTTTGGTGGAACTGTTTTCCGGGCAGCTGTTTCACACCATTTTGCTTTGTCTGTCTATATGCCTCCTACCCACACACCGACACCCTTTTAACCTGGTGATGTATTTTGTGCTCTGGCCACTTAGGGGTTAAGCTGGGGTGTTTTGGTCAGGCACTAACTGTCTCAAAGCTTCCTCAGACTTTGCAGAGATGGAACTGATTTTTCACTGTCAGCACTGAGTCTCTGCTGGTCATAATCCACAGGAATGCACCTGGATGCAATCGTGCTTGGATAACTAAACCCGAGTGATGTGTTTCACTTAGTGGGGACTACGCTTGCTTAGTTGTAAAGATCAGAGAGTGATTCAGCATTCATGAGGAAATGTGGCAAAAAAAGGTTAGCTGAACAGTGCTAGAAGTGGAGCCATATTGGGAGCAATTGAAGGAGGAAATGGTCTGGATTTATTGTCTGCATTAAAGATGTTGTGGGTCCCTTGGATACCAGGAGTGTCATGGAGATGCAGCTAATAGGATTTTTATTGGATTATTGTCCGGCTGCTGCACCTGCTTCTGAAGAGGACAGTACAGTGGGCTTTCTGGCACAAGGAGCTGTGGGAGCTGGAAGCTACAATATAAATTTTTAAGGAAATTTTTACAATTGCCTCAAAACCGTTTCAAGGAAGGCAGCAGCCAGTGAGTACTGTACCCTGTCTGTCTCTCCACAAAATGCTCAAGCACAGAAAATATATTGCTGGACTAAGAGAATGCACCAAGGACCTAACTTACACATTTCTACTCCATGCAGCACAGATGTAAGGTTTTTTTAAATTTGAATTGTCTTGAAGGTTGCTTTTCTAATTTTTATTATTTTAAAAATAGTAATTTTGATTACTGCCAGGGTTTTGAGGTTTTTTTCACAGTGACATAGAATCATATAATCATTGATGTTGAAAAACTTGTCTAAGATCATCTACTCCAACCATTAACCTGCCACTGCCACTAATTAAATCATGTCCCCACGAGCCACACCTACATGTTCTTTGAACAATTCCAGGGATGGTAATTCTATCACTCTTCTGGGCAACCTGTTGCAATACTTGACCACCCCTACAGAGAAGAACATTTTCTCTAATATTGAAACTAAACTGGCATAACATGAGGCCATTTCCTCTAGTCCTACTGGTCTCCCATTTTCCCTGGTTCCTGTACATTAGCTAACAGCATTTTTCTTCTCTGTAGCCTGAATCAAAGCTCCTTTACCTGCATCTCTAAAGATTTTGATAAAGGTTCAAGGTGTAGGCCCACTGTGAGCATTTCCACCCTGGAAGATCTCATACATGTTTTGCCTCTATGTTTCATACTCAGCAAACCATTTCCCAGCTCCCTGTTACTGTTTTTATTTATTCAAAGAAATCAGAGCATATGTTATCCAACAGAGAACTGAGTTGAGGGGGAAAAAATGGGAGTTTTCATCACCAGTTCATTTTAATTTTTACTCCTTCTATCTAACGAAACTGAATATTAAAGGAATTTGGAGGCCATCTAAATTCATGTCTAAAGCTAAACACTTCCAGCATTGATTTAAGAGAGTCTTATTAGATTTTAAGTAGGTTTGGATGAATAATTTGTAACAAGTGATTTCATGAAATGTGTCTCATTTCTTTGTTCGTTAATTACTTAGAAAGAGTTCAAATTATCCCATCCAGGACCTATTCCAAAACTTTCTGGAATTAATGTAAGGAAAAAAGTGCATTCTGAATTAAGACACATAGATATTTTATTGAATTTTGAAGGTCCTCCAAAGAAGTTGTGCTTTAATATGTATCTTTAATATATGATGTAATTATTACTCACATTTAAAAATGCTGTGACTTTTTTGTCTACATTTCCTTTACAAGACAGCATCTCATGGAAAATTCTGATAATGTGTGAATATTTTACATATTTTACAGTAAAGGAATTATTTTAGAGAGCATTTTTCCAGTTAATATAGGTAGAAAAGTGAGATTGTTGATATATTAAGTCAGCTGCCTTAACCTCCAAATGAATAATGACGTCTCATTTTTGGTTAATATTGTCATCAAGGACTACAGTCAGTGACTTCTAGCAACCAGCAACACTACAGCAGGACACAACCTAAAGCTGCACCAGGGGATACTTTGGTTGGACATTAGGAAGGATTTATTCATGGAAGGGGTGATCAGACATTGGAATGGGCTGCCCAGGGAGGTGTTGGGGTCCCCATCCTTGGAGGTGTTTAAGGAAAGACTGGACGTGGCATTCAGTGCCATGGTTTAGTTGACAAGGTGATGTCTGGTCATAGGTTGGACTCGATGATCTCAGAAGTATTTTCCAACTTAATTGATTCTGTGATTTTCCACATATTTTTTTCCCTCCTTTTCTTTTTAATCTTTTCCCTCACTGATGCTGTTTTCTTGCCTATATACTAGTCTCTTATTCCAGCTACTCGACTAACCCTAAGGGCTTATAGCTACTTCTAGTGATATTTTTATCACTTGTTTCTTCACCTGAACTTCCTAATCTTTTCCTTCTAATTGAATCAATTACCTTATCAGCATTATGAAATTTCTTTTAGTCTTTTGGGCAATCACACTCTACTCACGTTTCAGTAACCAGTTTTCCAGTTCACATATTTTTGTTCCCTTATTTCCTTTTACTTCACGTATTATTAGACCAGCAGTCAGCATCATACGGTATGTTGTGTCTCAAGAATATCTAATTTTTGGTTCTGATAATAAATTTGTAAGGAGGTAGTTTGATTTAAAATTTATTTTGTGTTGAAAGAGGTATGGTTTCAATTCCAGACTCTATTGTATCTTATCTTTGTGATCAATTCCTCATCTCCAAGAAGTGAATCATTAACAATGATACTAGATTGGAGATGTAGTTTAAGGATTTAAATTGATAGTGAAAAGATATAAGAATAATTTACTTAGATAATTCAAATTCTTTGAAAATGCTTGCATTTTAACTTTCTCATTAATATGTTCCTGCTAATTCAGAATAAAATATGGGAAATCTATACTGGCATACTGCTAGAATTTTCCCTGATGTGGTGTTGGCCACTGGCATTTCCTCTGCAAAATTGGGGAATTTATATATTAATGGTCAATTCTAAAAAGAGAGCTGGTGATCTCCACAGATTGAAGGGTAAAAGAGCTTAAAAATACGTATGTAGACCCTTCATGACATCCTCTCTCCTTGCCAGAGTGTGGTCCAGAATGTGTTTAATTTTCTACTACAGGTGAATCCCATATTTATTGTGTTGTTATTTGTAGTGCAAGTGCCTTTGTTCGAGAACTTGGCTTTCTCCACATCTTCTACCAGGAAACAACCAACAGTTCTGTTCCTTTCTAATGGCTAATAATAAAAGCACAACAACTTCTAAAACTATTCCACCTACTTTACGACTTGGCTTGGTTTAATCCAAGTGGATACACCCATATCAAGATGTATTTCAGGAGTACACTTTTGTACCCAAATAAATAAAATTGAATAGAACAACTTTACATGAGGAATTACCAGTTTTGAATTGCCTGTCAAGAAACATACGCTATCACTTCAGTCACACACTTGCTTTGATGACATTTTTAACTACACACGGTATAGGTGTGTGTTTACACTCTGATGAAAAGAGATTTTTGTAATTAATAAAAGTGAGGGTACACTGCACCTCACCATAAGGGAAATCGAATAATTGCCTTTGCGCCTGCTTTATGGCTATAAAGGTGGCCTGGAATTACTCAAGGGTCTGACTCTGAGGCTTTTAAAGCTGGATAAGTTATAACCTTAACATTTCTCTGTCTCAGTTCTTCCACCTGGAAAATGCAGAGAGTCTGAAATCTGTTCTCATTATCTCACTAACATGCTTATAATATTTAAAGGTAAGCTTGAAGATGTGATGGTAGAAGGCAGTTAAGAGCTAATTAGCCAGGCAAGAAACCTGTTTTCAGTTTTTCAGGAGAACAGAGGTTGATTAGATGAAGTGAAGAGGGCAAGGTACTCAACTATTCTGCAAGTAACTAATCTGTTTGGATGATGAGATGATTAGGACATAGAGCGTGTCTTTTAACATGCCATCTAACTAATGCAGGGCTTAACAAACACAGAAGTTGCCCACATTTAAATTGGAAATATGAAAATATATCTGTAATCACTCAATTAGGCAGTTCTGGGACCCCTCACGGAGTAGTTTTACCCCCGAGGATGTGATTGCTAAGACATTGGTGTGGAGTTTGGTCTAAATTTCATTCTAACAATTAGTGTGCATACGCCCTCTGTGCCTCCAGCCCCTCTCTCAAGGTGGGTAGTACTGGGAAAAGCTGAAAAGGTGAGGACTACCACAGTCAGGGAAACTTGGCTCAAACAATTGGAAAAGTTGCTGGTACTCCATGCTGTGACCTAGCTCTGATTGTGTGTGAAGTTACTGCCTATAAAACCTGCCAGTTTAATATCTCTAGAGAATGATTATTTTTATTTATTGGCCATTCTGTAACTTATTAAAAAAAAAAAAAAAGCAGGAGAATCCTGCCAAAATGTCACCTCTGGTCAGGGACACATCATAAACTGAAAATGCAGTGTTAGAGACACACACCTTGTGAACAACAAATCACCTTGTGTTGATACAAACGAGATTAAAAAGAAAAGTTTAGTTTAGGGGAAAACTTTTCCTCCCAGCTTTCTATTTTTTAGCTGAATTTTAAAGCTTTGACAATTTCATTCCTGTAATTCCAAATATAAATAGTAAGGCTACTATTAGAAAGCATTGTCTCATAATACTCACTAATATTGCTCCTGAGAGAATAGCAGGGTCATTAACAAAACACAGTCATCACGTCTATGGTCCTTGATGGCATCAGCCCAAACTTTGTAAAAGAGTGTTCCTCCCACAGGGCTTGTGAGCTCATTCAGATTTCTGCCAGTTTCCAGGATCAAACCCCCGAGTTCAGAGGATTTGTCTTGACAATTGGCTGCTGGTTCCAGTGCTCCACTTCCTAGGTAAGAAAGGCCAAAAACCTCGCTGCTCTCAGACGTGATGCAGGATATGCTTCCAGGCTCAATACTAATAACAATTCAAGGGAGAAAACCAGCCTGTAAAAAAATGAGACATTTATAAAACAGTTTATTCCTTTCCAGTAAGAAACCTGTGTGACTTTGGATATTTTTGCTTTTCCATGATGACAGAGGAAGCCTAGATGTCAAACTCTGGATTAGACAACTAGGTACTGAATCCAAAGTTAGGTGATATTAATCCCAGCCTCTAAGCAATATATCACATATTACTAGGGTGGAAGGAGAAGTTTGTCTCATACATGCTCCCATCTTCTGTATTTATTTGTTTTGCAAAACACTGGGTTTAGGTGTCTAGCTGCTATCCGAAACAAGACAAAGATTCTGGATGATCATCATAAAAGCATTGTATCATATCATGTATCCAGAACTCTATCTAAACATGCAAAGATGTCAAACAGTGTGGTCTGCACAATCATTTACCCCTTCCACCTCTAGAACAGGAAGTCTCAAAATGACGTTAGATTTGCTGAAAGATTCATGAACATTTCGGCAAATATAGGCAAAGTATTTACAGAGCTCGGCTCAAATCTAAAGGTAGAATGTGCCACCTCTTTTGAGAACAAAAGTCAGGGATATGGCTAATGTGGGATGACTTACAGATATGCTTTTCAAAGTATGTGGATTTTCTCACCATTTTCTTATGGCAGCAAGTCAAATTGTCTTTGTTGTTTTAGTTTTGGTATTTTTAGATTGCTTCACACCTGAGTTTTAGATGCTCTTCCTGACTAACAGACGGTATGAGAGAGACATAGAGCAATGGCTTTTTAAGGATCAAAACACAAACTGTCTTGTATGTTAGATTTGATTAAACCTCTGAACTTTCAATCACATAATTAACTTTAAAATGTTCAGCAGTTTCTCTGACGCATATTTGTCCTTTGCACGTGATTTAAAAAATTCATATATCTATGTATGCTATTAAGATATTATCATGGATCCAATAGTCTTAAATATGAGAATCAGTGCCTCCAGTGAAGTTTATAAAATTGCTATTAAAAATTCAAATAGACAAACTATTTTTCAACCATCTTGTTCTAGTCTTAAAGGCCAAAAAACCACTAGTTTGCATAATGTATGAGGAAAAAATAATTGATTGATTCAAGGAAATATGGTTGACGATGAAATTTGTGCTTATTTGAAATCGACACTCAAATTCTCTGAATTTTCAAAAAGTCAGTTATATACTTTTTAAAAGTAATTACATAAAATCTTGGCCTTCAAAATAAGAACAATCTTGTTAAGAATCTTCTAAACTGCAGAGCAGTATCTGTCATGCAAATTAGTTCATTGGAGACATCATTATTGCTCATTGAGTAGCTTTTTGATAAATAGTATGAAAATTATTTAACTGGCTAAACACTTCATGAAATAAATTTTTGATCAAATCCCTTGAATTTTATCGATGGGTTTATTCATGGAATAGTGTAAGAGAAGATCTACAGTGAAGTCTTATTTTTGAGCAGTAGATTAAATGGCTCAAATGAACAAAGAACCTGTCTGATTTTGTTTTGTTTTTTTGCATAAAGTCAGTATGAACATGCACTGAATTTCAAGATTTAAAAGTTTTGGTTGAGTCGTCCTTGCTTCTCACCTCACCATTAGTTTTCATTTAACTGCTTCCAGCTTACGGTGAAGAGTAAAAACACACACACATATAAAGCCTGTAAATACCTTTCAGACTTCATATTCTCTTAGAAAACAGGATTTTCATCTCTATTTTGAAAAGTCTGAAAGCTCAGCTAGATGAGAGTTTTGCTCCATATCAGTGCCTTTACCCAGACATATTAATTTATTCTCATACCTCGTGCTTGCATGCTCAAGGAACCACCCACAGGGTTGTTTTCTCTCTCCAAATACTGATTTTTGCTCAGGTGGTGTCCTTTCTTCCCACCTTTAGTTACAAACAGAGGATTTGAGCTTACCTCTGCAGCAATGTCTTTATGAGCACTGGTGCGTTTACACGCGCTCGTTGCAAAATGTGCTCTGACAGCCCCCTGCTAAGGCTTTTCCCAGATTAAGGAATCATAAGCAGCTTTGGACCATTTGACCCTGCTGGTTCATCATTTATGATGTTCAAAAACACGTACATGGCCAATTTGAGTTTATCTAAACACTTAAGAAGAAACTTCAATTAAAGATGGTGCTAAGTGACACTGACAGTAACCCTCTTATCAATATGGTGTAGCTAAATCAACATGAGATGCTGGGAAAAGTCCTCCTCATTTCTTAAAAAAAAAAAATCAGAGAGAATCATATTCGGAGCAGTTCTTTTTGAGAAGTAATTTTTCACAATATTGAAAGGATGTGGTGAACTACATCAAATGATCCAGGTAGATTTCATTGCAGTTTTGCTTGGGATGTAATTTCTGAATGTTTGAAAGGAAAGAAAATTATATTTTTATATAATAAGGAGTGATACAACTTTTTTTCAGTATCAGTCACACACAGCTATTCATTTTAGTAAATGATGCTATATCATCTTTGTGTCATATCAAACACCAAAGAAATCAATTCACTGGGGGGCACTTACAAGGGTATCCAGGTTGAATTGAGTCATCTTTTAGTCCTTTCCCTAAATTGTCACATTTGCTGCCTGCTGTAGAAAGGGGAAGCCACCAATTGATTTCTAATTCTGCAAACCCCAGGGTGTAAATGTGATTAGCAGTAATTGGAGAAGTACAGCAACTGTTAATTTCTCCTCTCTTTGTTGTTTTTCCTATCTAAAATATTAACGAAATGTGCTTGTAGACCAAAACTGACTCTGATGCAGCTGAACAAATGATACATATTTAATCAGAGCTGTGGGACCCCGACGCGCTTGTCTGAAACAAATGTGACATGTGCTTCCTGTCAAAAAAAAAAACCCCCCAAAAAAACCTCAGGCAGCTAATAAACAGCATCACTATTTTGTTGTCGTGTTCATTGCCTGCATGATGTCGAGTTCAATGGCATTACACTACATAAAAAGGCCAGAAGTACACTGCTAAGTTAGTCTTTCCCAGTTGGCTGTCCCCAGCAAGGTTGTAATGCAAGTGGTTGTTTGTTGCATACATAAGTGTGCCCAAATTCCTAAGTTTGAAGCTGTAAAGGTGGCCAGAAGAGACATTAACCCCCACATGGCTGTGTGTCTCCTTGGAAAGAAAGAGTTTTACTGGTACATCAAGTAATTGTAGGGAAAAAAAAAAAATTGCTCTCTAACTGCGCAATATCTCACCTGTTTTTTTCTAGTCAAGATTCTCCCTCACCCATAGTTACAAGGGCTTGATAACACATTTTAGCAGGGAAATGGCTCTTATTTTTCCACTCTTGAAAGGAATCCATGTTTACCTTTAGTCCCTAGCTTTAAATATTTACCTTCAGTAACTTAGAACCAGGAAATTCATGTGTAGAACAGTGTGTAGTCCTACTCAAAATGGTTTGAGTATCTCAGGAATCCAGCTGGAAACCTTGGTTAACTTGGCATTCATAGTTCACTATTAGATGGCTAAAGCTAACTGAGCTTTAATTCCTTTTAAATAAGAGTCTTAGGATCATAAAATCATGGACTGGACCAAATTGGATAGACTCATGTTTTGACTTGGCCTTTTTGAACTTTAAAAATTCCACAATTCTGTGATTCAGTCCAACCATTCCCCAAGCACTGCCAAGGCGACCACTAACCCATGTCCCCAGGTGTCACATCCACACAGATTTTACATCCCTCCAGGGATGGGAACCACACCACTGCCCTGGGCAGCCTGTGGCAGGGCTTAACAACCCTTTCTGTGAAGAAATTTTCCCTAATATCCAATCCAAACTCTTAAGAGATTTGGGAAACAAGAGTTCTGTGTGTTAAAATGCAGAAGTATTGATCTCACAGAGAAACTTCCAGTTAGGGAATACCTTTTTCTCTTGGACTGACTCAGTAATTCATAATTTATTGAGTAACAATCTGCAAGTTTTGTGTCAGCCTGGTGTCTGTTGTCTGTTCTGTTCTACTGAGAGCTAAGGAAGTCTGTGAATTAAAGCACAGATGCCACCCTGAGCTCAGGGAGCGTTGCCCCAGCAATATGAAGATTCAATTGACGCATGAAGGGACACGGAAAACAGATCTACATTGCGTTGTGAGGTGGAACAGATATCCACAGACTCCAGTTCTGCAACCTCTTGTTAATTTATAAATTCGATTTGCCATTTATTCTACATTTCCTTCACTGGAAAACACAACCTTGACTTCTTTTGCAAACAAAGGACAAGAGACTCTGTCTTTTTTGCTCACTTGATTGTGACCAAGGTCAAAAGCATCCCAAATATCATAAGGAGATGGAACCTTCTGTCTTTCAGCATTTTTAATTGTGTTTGGCCTTGTTTGTCCATTTCCTTTTGGCAATACAACCTTGAATTTAAAATAGGCAACTATTGCTAAAACATTTTAATATATTATGAAATATATTAGTATACTATTAATAGTATATACAAATCATAGAATCATAGCTTTGGGTTGAAAGCAACCCTAAAGATCTACTTTTTCCAACACCTTCCCATGGGCAAGAACACCTCCCTCTGAGGACCCCAAGCAGCCTGGTTTTGAACACTTCCATATCACATAATAATAATAATAATAATAATAATAATAATAATAATAACAACAACAACAACACCACAATAATAATAATAATAACAACAACAACAATAATAATAATAACATATCATTATGTGTGCAGTATGCACTTATATAGATTATTTAATTAATTTAATAAATAAATTATTTATATACACATGCATTCACATATGTGCCTTTGTAACACTTGTCACAGAACAAATGCTGACCTTGAGAACTAAACAGCTGCAGGTGGGTTTTTGTTTCCTTCCCTAGTAAAATGCAATGGTTGATGCTGTTTACTTAATGAATAATATTTCTAAGATGCCTTTTTATGTGCAATACAGCAATTTTTCCGTCTGTTTTCTCTGGTTTACATCCCAGATATACAGAGGCACCACCATTCTGAAAGGCAGAAAGTGGAACCATGCCCCCTTGTTGTTTTGTTAAATGTTATGAAGCAAGATGGACTTGTCTGAGAGTTTTGTTTCTTCTTATGGCTGCTAAAAATGTTTGAATGGGGTGTCTTTCTCTAATACCATGCTACACAGGCCATGTTCTGCACAAGACAGACTTGACCCTGGGCTTCAGGGGAGCATTTTGGACATGGGTGGGCACTTCTTTCCTTGGTGTACACAATTCCTTAGGCCCCCAAATGCTTGCACTATGTCTATTTCAGAAATACATGTTTCTGTCTGCTGACAACTGGGATTGCTACGTCTAATATGTTTTAACAGAGTGAATCAAGGCTCTTGATCTGTAGTTGCCAGAGGAATAAATATGCTCTAAATCCCCCTCTGAACAATTGTTGTCCTCAACTCCCTGACAGGAGAGTGCAGCCATGGTCAGTCCCTTCTCCCAAATAACAAGAGACAGGACAAGAAGAAAGAGCCTCAAGTTCCACAAGGGAAGGTTTAGATTGGACACGAGGGTAAGTTTCTTTATGGAAAAGATTCTTAAGCCCTGGAACAGGCTGTCCAGAGCACTGAAGGAATCACCATCCAGTGATAGTGTTCAAAAAACTTGTGGTACTTGGGGATGTGGTTTAGTGGTGGGCTTGGTAGTGCTGGGTTAGTGGTTGGACTCAGTGATATTAGAGGGTTTTTCCATCCTTAACGATTCTATGACTCCATGATTCTACAAGTTCTGCAAATTTCCTCCCAGAAACACATTCTGAAAAAAGTGTTACCACTGGCCTCCAAAAGGGAAACCATTTATAGCTCCAAAGGCCGTAGAATAGTCACTGCAGTACCTCCACACGTGCAATAAAAGAGATAAGAACCTCCAAGGTCAAGTTATAGGACTCAAAATATCTTTCTCACTACCCCAAGATCTATGAGGGAAGCTTATGAAAAGGAGAGGTCGGTCTCTGGTGTAGCTCAGATACCTAAGGCACCTGTAGGTTTTTTTTTTTTCATCTGGGCTTACCCTTTCAAGCCTGCATGGATATTTGGAAGCAAGCTTGGAAGTATAGTCAATGAAATAATTATGAACTCAGATCACATGAAAGACACTGCAAGCTCCATGGACTGCATGAACTACATCTCTGGGATGATTGACTTAGATGTGAACACCTACACTAGACACCTGAGGGAGAGAGGAATTTGACTAAAAGATCCCAGATGCAATTTTTTGCTAAGTAGAACTCTTTGTCATGAATTTTATTTAAATTACACTCCTTTAAATGAAATTAAAAATAATTAAAAAAGGAAACCAAACACATTCTGTTTCCAAATTTATTCTTTCTTTTTTTTTTTTTTCTAGTTTTAGTAGAAGGAAAAAAAAAAGGGAAGGTACAGTAAAAAGGAAGTATTTTTTCATAGAAGGACTTGAAAGAAACAACAGGCAAACCCCTTCTTTGATCAGAAGAAAAATATAGCTCTTCACTGGATATTGTAGTAATGAAGTAAATGAACTCTAACAAAGTGAAATTATAATAAATCCCACTTTTTACAGAATAACACCCAGATGGAAAACATACAGACATGCCAAATGAAATGCTGGCCTTGTTACACTCCCAAGAAAAACCCATTGATAAATAGTTTCCAGAGTCAGAGGTTTGATTCTTTTTTCTGCTGTGATCTTTAATGTATCCCTCTCTCCTCATTTCCGTCTCTGACATTGTACTCCTCCGCTCAGTCCTCTGTCTCCTACTAATGTGCCTCCTTTCAGGGAGTGCTCTCACAAGGCCTTTTCATTCAGCTAACCTTTAGTTTGTTTGGAGATTTCTCATAGAAACTAATTTTCTTTCTCACTAATGAAAAGGCATCTCTAGACAGCAAAAAGTGTGCAAGAAAATGTACTTAAGGAAAGTGCTGAGAGCCATTCACACTTGAGTGAGTGATTGATATGCCTTTATGTCAGAACAAAGGAAGTCAAGGACCAATTTCTGGCCCAGGAGCTACAACAGTGATGGGCTCACATCCACTCGGAGATCTCTGTCTTGCAAAATTGTCTTGGAGATCATTCATTGCTTTGGTCCAAAGCTGGTTCAAAAGAGAGTTATCAGTTTGGTGGCTTTAGTTCTTACACTTCCTTTTTTATTTATTTTATATATTTCATAATAGAAGCCCTGTGGCTTCTGTTCAAGTCAGGTGTTGAGCTGTGAAGAATCACAGAATGGGCAGTGCTGGAAGGGACCCTGTCTGGTCCAACCTCCCTGCTCAAGCAAGGCCATTCTAGAGTGAACAATATAATGGATTTTTTAAATGTCGATTATGCAGATGACCATCACTTGGTTACAACGTTCTCCACTGATCATCATATTGAGTCTGAAAACATCTCCTTCCCCGATATAGTGTTATTTCTGCTTCTAGGCAGCTGTTTAGATACTGTGGAGATAGATGTTATACAGCTTTGTATGCAACTAGTTTTAGAAAAAAAAAATTGAGCTTCTGCAAGTATTTGGCTCATGTTTTTGGTTCGAACATTCACAAAAATATTGGACTTCAAAGATGGTAGAAAAAACAAAAGTAGCCAGCTACAAAGTCTTGGTGGAAAATAAATGCTGTGCCTTTTACACAAGATTAATGAGATCAGAGAAAACTTTTACTTTAGAGCTTTTCAGCACTTGTTACAACTAGTCTGTGTCTTTATTTCTCAATTTGCCTATTTTCTCTCTTCTTACTGTCTGCTCCACCCACATTTTCTCCCTAGAACAACCGTAAAATTGCATTTACAGCTGATTTGTAATGCTCAGAAATGCAATTTAGATTCCTTAAGTGAGGCTGTCTCCTTCTAAAAAGAGAGGTCTCTCACTGCTTCTTTTTTTACCTGGCATACATCTAACCCTACTCCACCAGAATGGCAAGTATGATAAATGTGTCAAAAACATTCACATCAAAACCATGTGATACGAGTTGTTATTTTGACTTCTGTTGACACCTCCTGTTCTCTTTCACCCAGATGTTTCCATAAAGTAGCACAAGATTTTTCTTTTTTTTTTTTCCCCTGAAAGTTGAAACAGGCATTTCTGTTTCTAGTGAAACTGAAAGTCTTTCCTTCCTCTATTACCCTGTGTGAGGGTGCTTTTACACAGCTGAGCATTTCTTTACTGGTGCCGTCTTTAAGACGTGGGAAGGATTTCTGTCCAAAGATGGCTTTGATTCACAATGAACCAGTTACTCAGTTCATGCAAACCCTTATGTGCATTTGCAGATATTTAACTTGAACAGATTGCTCCCCACAAAGAAAGATCAGATTATCACAAAATAAAAAGTCAGTATTTTGTGGACCAGCAGGTGCATTTTTATGGCTTCTGAGTCAGAGTGTTAAAGGTGTCTAGACACCTAACTGCTACTGAAGTAATTGGCTTTTAAACCCCTGCAAAAAGATATTTCTAGTGAATTTTTGAACTACAAGTTCAAAACAGCACTGGTTGTCCAAGGCTCTGTGCCTTGTGAAGCATCCAGCCTTGACTGGTAAACTCAGGATCCTGTTATCCGGTAGTGAAGAAAGTTGCTCCATCCTGGAAACGTCCAAGACCAGGTTGGAATGGGCTTACAGCAACCTGGTTGAGAGGAACATGCTCCTGATGTGGCAGAGGGGTTGGAATTGGGTGGTCATTAAGGTCCCTTCCAACCCAAACCGTTCTATGGAGAGTCTGTGTCAGCTGCTGTGGCCTCTAGCAATGAGAAGCCTCAGGCAGCCACAATGAATGCCCAGGAAAGGAAACGGGACTGCCCTTAAGGACAGGTAACCAGCCAGGCATTCACCTACAGATCTGAAAACAAAGTCTATTTGCACTCAGCGTTTTCTAACATGAGCCTCTCCTGAAGCCAAGGTGCCAGGCTGCACACCTGGAATGCCCTTAAATCTAGTAAGTTAAGCACAGATGGGGAAGCCTATTTAGCAATTTGTTTCAGTCACTGCCTGTACCTGACCTGAAGCAAAGATTTGAATCCTTTGGTCTTTCTCTCAATGAATTACCCTACTCGTGAAGATACATATATCTGGGTTATATCTACTTCTTTTCTTCCCATCCTTCACATTCACCCCTGTGTGTGAATGAATGTGTCCTAAAATCTGTTTTGTAAATATTTTCTCAGTCTTAAGACGCGGGGGGATCTTTGTAACAACTTAGATAAGCCAGAATATTTTACCCAGTGTTTCCTGTGTTAAAACCAACCCCTTGAATTAGAGCAATCACACTTAGAGGAAAAGACAGACTCGATTTAAGGACTAGCATGGGTGGTAAATTCACCATATCCATTGGCAAAGCTGTTCCAGTGATTAATTGCCCTCACTGTTTAAAAAATTACATCTTGCTTCCTGTTTGAATTTTCCAGTACTACTTCAATTGTTTCGGTCAGAAGTTTCTTAACTTCTGGGTTCTGGCCACAACAGGAAACAGAAGTGCCAAAATACCATGAACAAAATATTTTTGTCTTGTTTTTCCTCCCTCAGAAGGAGGAAGGAATGAAACCAGTGAAAAAGAAACTAGAGATTTACTTGGTCTGAACACACCTTCACCATTAATCAGAGTCTGCAGAGGTCTTACTTAAGCTAAATTCTAGTTATCAAATCTGTCTTGGCAATTTTTCTCCAAAGTCCTGAATCAAAGATATCCATGAGATAAAGGAGCTCATCCCATCTGAATTACTGAGACTGGGATTCAAACAGCATTAACAACTGTTTAAATACTTATGTGCTTCTCCATTGCTGCTGAAAAGTTTGGCAAGTCTCACAAGGCTGGGATTAAACAGAATTCCAGCACTCCTTGATTTGGGTCTTTCTGATGTACCTTGTAGTTTTACAGCTGTGAATTCACTGACTTTCTTCCCATGGGATTGCAGGGAAGCTAGATCTGCTCTGGGCATATTATTCTGTGGTTTCTGACTTAGTGCCTGTGTGTTTCTGTACAGCAGCTGGCAGGAAAACATTCAGCGAGGGCACTTAGTGCTCCCAGGCAGAGTGAAGCATGTGTTTACATCTCTTCCTGAGCCAGGGTCAGAGCAGAGGTACTGGACCAGATTGTTTGCTTTACACTGACTCCTTAACATCAGGATCTGAGTTTAGATTCTCCTCCAAGAAATGTTTTAGTGTCAGCTTGGATTTAAGGGTAAAAATCTGGTCATATGTAACATCAGGCACAGTATTTGAATTGTTAGTAAGCTGGAAATTTTTGAGGTTTCTTATGACTTTCTTTCCTCATTCCTTCCCTTTTAATGTGCTGCTTTAATAGCAGGATGAATGTATGTTATGCATTTCAGTTTACACATGGTTCTACCATTAAGCACCTGGATTTGAAGTAGTTTTTTCCCTGAGGATTTCAACAAAGGCTTTGCCCCAGTTTCAGGATCCAGGTTGCTACGAGTTAGCCATGTGCCACAGCAATATTAGCTCAGAGAACACTGTAGCTGTCTGCACTGCAAATGCAGCTCTCTTGATGGTCATAATGAAAGAAATCAGCTTGCATTTCTTTAATGACAAAGCCTCCCTGTGTGTTAATTTGGGTCTACGTGACCATATGTCTTGTCAGAGCAGCCCAACAAATGTGAAAACATAGACTAAGAGAATTGTCAGCAAAGTAATTTATGGCCTTTTGTTCTGTGCTTCATGGCTTTACTTCTGTTTAGGAGCATGGGAAGGCTCCCTGGCATGGAATACATTTAGAAAATAATTTCTTGACAAAGTTGGTTCAAAATAAACTCAAATTTCCAGTGCTTTTTTCAAAATATAATCTAGTTCTCATATTAATATAGACCTTGATTCCTGGGCCAAATACCTGTTTGCATTTCTGATTTAGATTCCTTGTATGACAGAGCTGGGATCTGTACTGTGAGGGACTGTGGTCTACTTAGTAATTTGAAAATACTTTCTTAATTAATCCATAACTGTTTTGATAGCCTAGCACAACAAATAAAGGCACAGTAGACTGGACACTGAAATTATGACAACATCAAATGGGAACAAAAAATGGAATTTGTTCTGGAATCTGACACTCAGTTTGTAGTTGAATTTAGTCTGAATGATTGAACCAGTGTCATTTGCCAAAAATTAGTTCATGTCCTTTAATTTTACTCTCTAAAATCAAACTGGTTCTTTCATAAAAAATATGTCATACTGACAAGTTACTGGTTTCTTTTTGTTTTTTCCTTTTCACAGGTGGGAATGATTTATCTTGTCTAATCCAGAAATCTCTGGGTGATGTTATAGAATATTATGTGTTATAGAATATTACGGAGTCCAATACAGAATAAAATGTTATAGAGTAGACTTGAATGTTGTAGAAAGGTATGTAGTTGGGTAAGTGTATGTCATAGGTTGAGCTTGATTATTGTAATAACCCTTCTAGCCAAAAATCCCAAAAAAATCGTGTTATTGTTTTAATTCACCTTACATAAAATATGCTGGAATATATCCTTTGGAAAGGTTTGTGCATATAGAAAAATGTGTAGCAAGTAAACTGGCAACTCTGATGCTGAAGAAAACACTTTTACCATCTCATTCTATTGAATAGGGATGATTCATCAGGGATCGTTTGCAAATCTTGGGGATTTGCAAAGTGGTGTCTTTGTGTAAGATAAAGCAAACAAGAATCCAGTGTGCTACTGCTTGTCATCTTGATGCTTATAAATGTTTCTATTCTGAGGATTGGGTTTTGAAAATGGAAAAAAAAAAAGAAAAATAACCCTCAGCACTGCAATAAGGAGTGTGACTTCAAGCATGAGCTCTGTTGTCACGTTGAAAACAGACTGTGAAGTGAAAGGAAGGGTCATCCCAATGGCAGATGAAGTACTCAGGCACCTTTTGCACCGCTGTGTTTCTCAGAGAGCAGGTTTGTGTTGTGTGGCTCCATGGGTCCAGCCAACAGGTTTTCCACAGAACCCATTTCGCCAGCTGTCAGGCTCAGAGCATTCCTAAATCCAAAATATCCATCCAACCTAAAATACCCATTAGTCCTACAAAGTGTTCAGTTTTAACTCCTGTTTGCTTAAAGTTGTGCATGAACTGAAGTGCTTTGAAGGAATGTGGTTAAATTATCCGTGGTTTATTGCCCACGGTTTCTTGCATAAGTAACTGGTGGAATTTCAGACACATCTTGATGTTTAGAAGTGACCTTACCTAGAAGGGTAAGACGAAATCTCAGCTGCTGACATTGATTTGGCTTTAAAAACAGTAATAAAGTATATATCAGGAGCATATAGCCAGAGACAAACATTTAAATAAGAGAGTCCCTTCCATTCTCTTTCCCATCTGTCTGGCCCTTGAAAACCTGATGGTTTCCCTGCAGCCCAGGCTCTGTCAGCAAGTCCATCACTACCTTCTGACTGTCAGAGCTCACTTGTGGGAAATTTTCAAGCCATGCTTGTTTGGTTTTCCTCTTCCTGTTTGACTTGTATCTTTAAATAATGTAGTTACTTCACAACAGCTTGTTTTTTGACTGGGGCACAGGGCATATTTTTCTAGCAGATACAAAAAAACTTCCCACAATTTGCTTTGTGTTATTTCCCCTTTTGAAGGCAAAGCTGATAAATTCAGGGTAATATGTAATAGATGCCTTCCTGTTTTTACTTATTGCTATGTCAGGCTTGTCAGCCAGAAATTTATTAGCTAGTTTTGTGGCTGTAACGTTTAAAAAAGAAAGACTAAGCTGTACAGTTACCCTAAAGAGCAAGTGTGGATAACAGGGCTTATGCTGTGTCCTGCTCCACAGACCAGCACTGGAGAGGTACAGGAGGTGTTTTCCACATCAGTAAGACCCCACCTATATAACTATCTTAATTTTAAGGTTTATTCCTTCATTTCTACTCTGTCCCACTCTCAGTATCTGGGAAATTGGGAAACCAAAGGTAGGAGGATAGGAATAGATGTTGGTTTTAATTTCATCAACCTAAAAGTGAGTGGACCTTACAGAGCAATCATTGACACTTCCTCTGTAATCAGTGAAGTGAGGAGATCTCCATGAGCTGATCTACTAGATTTATTTCTGGACAGGATAGATTATTCTCTAGGTCTTGTCTCCTCATTGCATGTAAGGAAAGCCTATGTGTTCAAATAACCACAATGGAAGTGGCAAAATTCAAGGAGGTGGATGCTTCACTTCATGAGGTGGCCACAGACAGAAAAGTCAGGAAAGACCACGAACTGAGGTTAAGTCTGCCACATTACCTTAGCAGTACTCCTTATATCCATACATCCTTCCTCTACCTTTTCCTGCCTATTCTACCATTCAGTGTCGGATGGATATATTAATTACCTTCACCTGACCAAGACTGACCACACCTGTGGAATCAGTGCCATGGCTCCTGCGCTGTTCAATAAAGACTGCACTTACCCAAAGTCAACAACTCAGACCTAGTGAGGGATTGGTGTTTGGCCATTTGGTTTATTTATTTACTTATTTATTTGCCTGGAACCCAAGTTCTTTTGTATAGACAGAGGATGTGAATATTTCCTGGGCTGGAAGCTGGTGAGATGATGGGTTGGAGACAAGGAAAGAGAGCAGCTTTTGTAGCGCACAAGGTACATTCCCACATTCTACATGAAAGGATGACAGGAGAGTTAAAGGATGTTGCAAATCTCTTCACTGTGGTGAACCAGCTTTTGAGTACTAATATTGAATACCGACTTTTAAAAGTCTGGAGAGATGTTAGAGAGTTGTCTGAACATGGAAGAAAATCTGTCTTGTTGAGCTGAGTCATTAGAAATCTTGCATTTGAGTGAGAAATGTTCGACTTGAATTTTCTCCTTTTACCCAAACTTTGGGGCAAATGCACTTCACAGCAGCAACCAACATGCTTCTTTTCTGGAGTTTCTGAGTCACTTCAGGTTGCTGCAGGCAGTAGGCGGGAGGGAGTACTTTTCCTGCAGAGGAGCTGTGCAGAAGGCCCTGGTGTGTCTCAGATTCTTCCCTGCTGGAGCAGTGTCAGTGGAAACAGAGACCTGGCCACAATAATAGTCTTGCCAACTGTCCCCACACAGTGATGCTTTGGGCACTTTCTGTGTTTGGAAAACACCCTATTTTCTGTGCTACTCAAATAACACCCACTTAGGGCTTCGGAGCTTGCAGGTTGCATCAACTTTGTTCTACTGATTTTACAGCTCAGGATTGTGCCCCACTGATATAAATTGTCAAAGACATCTGTTCTTCCAGCCTCCTGAAAACAGAGCAGATTCACACACTGTAAACTGCACAGAACACAAGAATTTTGTGGCACTTTTGAGATGAGAGTGTATAAAGAGGAAGTAAATCGTAATGGCCAAACTGAAGTAAGTCAAAGGTCTCTCATTACTGGTCTCCTTACTTTAACACTGGGTGGTAGCAAAAGATAAGAAAAAGTGTAAAAAGCAGCATGACCCTGGAGTTTTTTCTACATTGATCTTTCCTCGTGTCATCCAAGATCTAATTTTTGGACTGCATAGATCTGTATCAGGCTCCAACAACCATGGTAGGAACTGGGCGAATGATATCGCTGGAACACTATTCTGAATCAACAATACATGTGATACCCACAATCCAAATATCTGTCTGCCCATGGCATCACAGCATTTTAGAAACAAAGGTCCTTTCCTTCCATAGCTTCTCTGTGTGAGTGAATGCCTCCAGAATGAAGATAATTTTTTTGTTGTTTTTCAGCTGCTGTTGCTGTTCTGAGCTCATTCAATTTAGGCACTTTATTTCTTCTACTTAGTTGACTGTGGGTCCAACCAGTATTAGCCTCAAATGAAACACAGAAAGGGGGCAACATTTAACCCTTTCTAACAACTTCCTGAAAATCCAGGCAGTGTAATTTGCTTCATCATTTTTCATAGTCAATGGCTACTATATACCTTGTGAAATTATTGTACAAAGGAACTGGCCAGGATGTCATTGATATCAGATTTTCTAGGGGAGAGAATTCCAGTTCTGAAAAATAAGCCAGTTGTGGGCCATTTTATAATCCAAACATATATTTGTAGGAAAAAAGAAAAAATTACCCCTTTATCCTGAAAAGAGTATGAGGAAATGGAAGCAGAGATTTCCAGTGTCACAGGAGGAACCTCTACAGTGCCACTATAATAAACTTCAAAGTATGTTAGAATTTACTTTCCACGCTACACCCAGACACAAAGTCTATACATTCTGTCATTACACACATAAAATGAAAACACTTTCCAATCCAGAGCAGAAAAGGTCTTTGCTCCTTGTTCAGCAATTAAGAGGTTTGGTTATGGAAACATCGTGTGTTTTTCAGTTTGAAAAGGACCTAGTTCCTTCTGGTGCCTGATGTTATTAAATCCACTTTAAAAGGACACAGCTTGGAGGAACAGTGAAGTCATGCATCTGAATGGAATAGCACCATAATCCATTTCTATCACATGTTGTGTTTTCCAAATTACAGCTCTTCATAGTTGTGGATTGAAGGTTGTATTTTTCTCTTTAGCTAACAGAAAATAACTTCTACCAGTTTTCCAGCAGCAGTTCATAAATCACCATAAACAGAGAGCTTATCTAGAGGCTTGTGAATACATATTTTTTCAATTTAGTGCCCAAGAAAAAAACAGCAAAACAAAACACTCAGTTTTGGTCTAAATTAAATGTTTCACATGACCCAAACTGTATAATTTCCTTTTTTCCCCCCATCTCTTTAGTGAGAATATGCCATTTTGAAGCTGAAGTATCAAAACATTTTGTTTTGAAACTATTAAATGCTTTATGCAGAAATGTACCACTTTCTACACTGTACTATGCACTCCAAAATCATGGAGGAATTTATCAAGATGGAATCAGGGTTTTTTGAAGGGGCATGGTGCCTGTATTTCAGGCAATGGCCATAAACTAAATAGGGAATGTTCTGACTTGATAAAAATAAAATATTTCTCAGCACAGGACAGTGAAACATTGGAAGTGCCCCAAAGTGGTAGTAATATCTCGGTCCTTGGAGATTTTGAACATCAAGCTAGAATAAGTCCTGAGGAACTGGGTTGAATTAAATGCTGACCCTGCTTTGAAGTTGAGTTAGGAGTCCCATTAAGTTCTTTGCAACCTAAAATATCTTATGATTTTGTGCAATGGGCAGAAATAAGTCATTTTGACTGATCCAAACCTGCCTTGCTCAGGAAACCAAGCTATTCAGACAAGGATATCCCATTTAAAGCTGGTCAGCTACATACCCATAACTTCAACTTGAGGTATAACAAGGGAGATTGCAATGAATTTGCCTGTTGGTGACAACACAGCAGAATATTTCAGGTCAAAATTACCAGGATTGAATTTGCTACTCTAATTTTGCTTTTGTTACAAAATTTTCATCTCAAGGAGTCTTCAGAAATATTTAAGTGAGAACTGGTCACCTATGCACAGGTCTCGCATTTCTCTTCCAGGAAAGGGATGTTATTTTTAGAGAGTAGCACTGGAATATGCTGAAGCTTTAACAATGAATAGTCTTTTCTTGGTTGTGGTTAAAAATTTTAGTCACTCTTTTGTTCTCAAGAACTATTATTCCTGTACTTGTTGCAATTACATTTGTAATTATTGTGAAGAACATTTTCTGAACCATTGTTCTTCCTTCACAGGTTTCTACTAAAATAAACCAGTGAACATTGTTGTGTTTTACTGCACAGAAATGGAGCTGTCTATCTCAGCCTGGAGAAGAGATAGCTCCAGGGAGATCTCATTGTGGTCTTCTGTTACTTATCTATCAGGAAGAAATCCTTCACTCAAAGGGTGGTGAGGCCCTGGCACAAGTTCCCAAGATAAACTGTGGCTGCTCCATCCCTGGAATTGTCCAAGGCCAGGTTGAACGGGGCTTGGAGCAACCTGGGATAGTGGAAGGAGTCCCTGCCCATGGCAGGATGTTTGGAAAGAGAGGTTCCTTCCAGCTGAAACCAATCTCCATCTCTGTGATTCTATGATTCTGAATGGGCTTTTGGAATAGGCAAGGTTTGTATTGGCAACTTTGGTAACCGAGTCAGGAAAGGAAGTTAAATAAATAATGTTTGATAGAGAACAGTTCCTGGTAGAAGCATGTGAGAGAGGAGGCCTCAGGTTTTTCCTCAACTGAACCTTGAGTGGTACCAGCAGGCCTGTACTGATCCAATTACATGAGGCAAAAAATGTCCTGATGGTTTCCTTCTCCTTGTCACTTCTAACAAAATCATTTGGAAAATTGTAACATTTTCAAGAAGCAGCGGCTCATCTGTGACCACAAAACTCCCTCCCACCCTGAGCAGGCCTAACAAAAGGAATCTGGACTGTGGCAGGAACTTGAAATAAGATAAAGGAGGTAGCATTGTCCAAATATCCCAGGTCTGTGGAGAAGTACACAAGGCTGGGGAAAAGAGTGTATCCACAAGTGTGGGAGGCTGGAATCTTGAAAACTGGATTAGACTTGCCTTGCTTGGATTACTCTGGGTTACTCTTGCCTTCCTGGGGCTGTGTCATAACACCTGCTTTTGACCAACAGTAACCAGTCTAATGGCACATTCTGTGAGAAACAGGACAGTTGCTGCAAGCAAACTGTCTACTCACAGTTTGGCTCTTTGTTCCCCAAAAGCACAGAGCCCTTTTTGGATAACCCCAAGCAAGTTTGATTGTGGTCTTGCCATGCTGTGTTACATGTGACAAAGGCAAGAGTTAGCCCAGTGGTGCATGAACATGACTGGAGAGCTTTCAGAGATCACGTGGAAATTTGTGGCATGGTATGAATATCGAGGCTCTGGTGAGTGCTGGTTTGGATTCCACCATGGTAAGCTCCTGATGTACCCTTTTTTAAACTCTAAGTCCTACAGAGTGAGCATGAACCCTTCACCACCTCTTGTGCATCCCTCTTGTGCATCCCTCTTGTGTTCTATACATGGTGTTCCTGTGCTTCATTATGTGCTTAGACCATGATGATTCATTGGGAAGGTACTAAGAGAATCCTGAATATTTTGGTAAAAGTGAAAAACCCAATAAAAACAAGAGGGAGTCAAGGCCAGGCCAAGGAGATAAGGAAAACATGTAGTCAGAGAGACATTACAGGAGCAGTGAATTACTTTGCATTATTCTGATGCTTTTCCATAACTTCCTGCAGTGTAACATGACTGGATGAGTCATCACAGCAGCAAGGACTAAATTTAGGACATCTTTGAAATAATGAGTCTTCACTGCCTACGCTAAATGCCCTCTGTTTTCTACCTAAAAGACTCCTGATTCAAACTGTGAAAGGACAGGGACTTTAGCTTCTTACCTAACACAGGGTCATCAAGGTGAAATCGTGACATTTAGGAAATAACCATCAGCCTGTGTTCTTTGGCTTTGTTCTCAGAATCCATACAATCCATACAACATAGATCAGGAATTATTATGTTCTTCTATGCTCCGAGACAAATGTAGTAGCAGTCATGCTTCTTAATGAATTCCTGTAACTGTAAACTAATTATTATGGACTATAATTGCAGTGATAGGGTCAGTTACAGTTCTCATCACTGCATTTTCACTAGCTAGCATGCATGTATTAATACACCCAGCCATTAGCATAGCATGTATTAGTTACTGGAGATCTCAGGGGTATGATCTGCACACAAGTCCTGCACAAAGGGAAAAATTAAAATAATTTTCTTTTACACTCTCGATCTGCATCCTCATTCACTCACTTTTGTCATGAGGGAACTCAAAGTTATATTTTAATGATGGGGAGTTATACCTGGCAGCCAAGTATCTGTGGAGCTGGAAAGACCAGAAGAATCTGTGAAGGAAAGCTGGCATTTGGCAAATTATGTCAGCTACTAAGACTCTTACAAGGCATATGATCAGAGTTCCCTGACTGTGAGCCAGCGATTCCTGAAAAAGACCAGCTGTCGGCCATGAAAAGGAGAGTGGCTCCTGGAATGGTTGAGAGCTAAAACTGCAGCAGTCTTGGGAGATGCAGACCTTGGAGCCTTGTATTTCTCAAGCACCTGCAGAACAGCATCAAAGAGAAAGGGAGAAAAAATGAGGAAAGAAAAAACTAAAAGAATATTAAACAAGATTGTTAGGACTGGCCTGGGGCTTGGGGAGCGTGAAATATCTTCCAGAATGGATCACTATGATAATGAAACTTTAGAACCCGATTAAAGTTCACAGCAGTGGGGAGAGGCAGCTCCATCAGCTCACAGCTGTGGCAGAGCCTGGGAGGAAGGAGAGCTCTGCCTTAAAATCCACCCAGGGAGAACACAATTTCGGGAACATCTGGCACACCGGAGGAATTAAAAGGGTCAGCTAGAGTAGTAAGTAGGGGAATGCACCTGGCAAGACCCAAATGGAATTAGGTCAAAGCACCACATAGAATGTACCCAGATGCACTGCAGGTCCACCCCCTTCAGACTGGGGTTCAGAGAACAGATATAGAAGGAAAAAAAAATTTCATGGACATGACTGGGAGGAGACAAAGAAATATAAAACCAGGTGACTTTTTTTGTCAAAAATAATTCACAGGAAATATTAAACAAGAAATCCACAGAGCCAAATTCTAATGGTTTTAATGCGAAATACACCTTAAAGAAAGTAAGAAGAATGAAACTTGGAAAGTGATGATAAACTAGATTTCCTCAGGAAAATAAAAACATATGTCCCTTTGGAAAGTGAGTGCTTCAGGATAAAAGAAGTCCTGAGAGAAAGTGCACTTGTTCTTCTCTTCCTCTGTTTTTTGTTGTTTTCATTTTGAGGTCTGGTTTTTTTTTTTTTCTGTTGCATGTCAGAATCCTTGTGAGAGTCCTGGCCTTCTGAGGAAGGACACAAAGAAGAACTGCAGGTAGCATGAATTGTTCATGGGGACTCTATGACATATTTAGAAGAATTTTCAGGAAACTGCAAGCTCAGAGAAAGAGATTGCATTCTGTCCTTCTTGAATCCGTTTGTTTTGGCTATTTGGTCCAGGCATAAGGGCAATTCTGAAAAAAAGACAAGCAGCGGGGTGACTATGAGCATCCATCTGAAAAGGGGTGCCAATAAGCCTTTGTGTTTATGCATCAGGTCTGTTCAGGCTGTTTAGAATGATGGTGGATATTACTAGGTCTCGTTAAGTCCATAGCCTGGATAACGAAGGACAAGCTCATATCCTTGAAGACCCAAGTTGCAGCTTCCTTTTTGATAAGTAAAGAAAGATAAATCTTAAAGTGAGATTCAGTGAAATCTTAGGATGTTTTTCAACACCCTATTTTTTAGTGAATAGTCAAAGTTGGAGATCTCCCAAAAGCAGCTGTCACTCACAGAATTTGGTTCATTTGGAGCAAAACTCAGTTGGTCCAAACAGGAATTCTCTGAGAAGTTTGGAAGAAAATTTTACTCTTCTCTACTATAAAACTAGTCTAATGATGGATAGTGGCAAGGCACACTGTTGGGAAAGGCAATTTTACATAGGAAAAAAACCCTTCATCCAGATTGCTGTAGGAACCTGGATTTTAGGGCCTCTGTTTTCCTCCCTCTGCCCTACCTAGGAACTTTATACAGTTGAAAAGAAACCTAAACAATTGGAGGGAGATTTGGCTGGGAATGCTGAGAGCTGGCAAGGCCTTTCTCCCTCCCTAGCTGCAGTCATTTATGATCATTAAAACTAGTCTCTCTAGGAAAAAAAAAAAGACAAAATGTGGAAGTGCATGAATCATACATTCCAAGCAGTAAAAACATAAAATTATAGAAGTTAGACTGTATGATTTTCCTGTCCCTCCCCCACTTCGCCTCCATTCCCTGACTTAAAATAGAAGAAAGCTGCAGAGAAGTGAGACCAAGGATTAAGTCTGTCAAGAAAGGAATCAGCAGAGCTGCTCTGAGATCTGTAGGCAAAGCAGAGAGAAGCAAAGGAAATAATTATAGCAGCTTGTTGGGAAAAAATATAAAAGTAGATTAGAAGGGTCACAATACTTTTATGTAATTTTATTTAGAATCAGTTTTGTTTTTCTGACCCTGAAATTGTATTAGGATCTCACACATACATTGCAAGAGAGAATTCACCACCTTCCAGTTTAAACATACAAAACTGAAGGAAGTAGAGATGCAAAAGTCAAAGAGTAAAGACATTTTCTCTGCTCTTTAGGGGACAGAACAGCCTGCAGTCCTACACGGGAAGAAAATTCAATTTTGAGCATACAATATCCTATTAATATGATAGATCACTGCATTGACCAGTGCAGTCTCCATCCACAAGTGCTCTAACTTTCCAGAGTTACACATCACAAGAAAAGTGCATGAACTAATCAATTTGTCATATTTTTCTTCCTGGATCTGTTATTGTAATTTATGTATCAGTCAGTTGGTTTAAAATTGAGTTAAATTCAAGAGTAACCACAATTACAGGGATGGCTCGTAGCTCTGTTTTAACAATTTGTCATCGTGTTTTCTGGAGGACGTTTTTGCTACAGCTGATGACATTTAGGTCTGAAAGACTTTGTGAAATGAAACAAAACCAAGCACAGCCAACAAAAAAAGGACAAGAAATGTTTTGCTCATTTCGCTCTCAACGTTTCTTTTCCTATTTGGAAAAATCCACTCACCAGCCTGACTGAAACCTTATCTCCAGTTGGCACAAGTCATCACAGATTTGCTGACATGAATGGAGTTTACACCTGCTGTGGATCGAGTTCAATGAGCAGAAAACGATGAAACCTTACACTAAGTAGAAAAGGGGCAAAGTAGTGCAGTCCCTCTCCCAGGGGGTGCACAAGTGCTCTTACAGAGGTAAGAAACATGGGTTTCCCCTCAGAGGAAAGTGGGGTAGGTTTGCCTAAGCAACTCTGATGAAGAAAGCCAAGAAGCTGCCAAAGCTGGAAAGAAAATGTGAAATAGGCATGGACATATTAATGATGGTTTGCTGTGTTTCCTTGTCACTTTCAGAACTTAGAAAAAATCTCTGTGCTATTTAATGGAGAGGTTTCACTCAATTAGAAGGTTGATGATGCTCCTATCAGATTTTCATTAAATTAAAATGACTTTGGAAGCTGATTTTGACTAAACTCCTAGGTTAGAAGTGACAATTAAGAAGCCTGATGAAGGCAGAAATCTTAGAGTCAGAACAACCTAACAAAGGAGTGAATATTTGAGTCCATCAACTTTTTACGAGTCCTAGTACAGCTCTTCTGCACGATCCTGAGATAGAGTCTACATCTTTCCTTGCCTTACTTTCATGATTCCACCTTTAATGCTCACATACTATAACTGTCCTCCTGTCCGCTGTAAAGTCTAATGAAAAGAAAAAACAGAACAGCTCTACCTGTTCCTGCTCAAGATCTTAGAGATTTCAGATGAAAAGCAGTGAGTGAGAATAAAAGTTTTATCCTAAAACCTAATCTAGCATGATTAAGCTACCCTGAACCTTTACACTCATACTTCACATTATCCTTTTAATGTCATTTTGAATAAAAAAACCTGTTGTGTTTTGTTTTTTTTTTATTCAAAGGCAGAGCAAAGTCTCATAGGAGATATCTGGATAATCTGTAAACAACGGATGTCCACGCCCAAAGCAAGAGCCAGAGTCTGAAATGTTATGACAAACTCAAGGTTCATTTTCCTGTTCTGCACACAAGAAAGCATAGATATTCAGTGACTCATCCCAAAATATGATGATAGCCTACTGGGACAACTGCCTGCAGCATACCAGCTTTGGGCTCCTGATGATACCAAAAAGGTTAATGCAATTTCTACTGTGACTGTGAACTTTGAGCAGAGAAGACACTGTGTCTGTGAACCTTTAGCAGAGAAACAAGGCCTGCAGACATCGCTTCCCAAGCGAGGATGTTGGAAGAAAAAGAGGAGATGATGTCTGACTCAGGAATGCAGCTCTAGCCAAAACAGGGACTGAGTTTGGGAACTTGGGGAATATGGGGAGGGTCTTTATAGTAATGTAGAAATTATAATATTCATGTAGTGACTGTTTATTAGCAGCACACTTGTAGAAATCAGGGCGTGTGCTAGGAGGAGCATCCCCCATGCCCTTCCAGGTGCCTAAATGAATGATGCCCTCTTAAACATTAGAGCTGGTGCTAAGGAGTTTTATTAAACTGTTTTCAGTAACTTGGTGTCAATGGGACTCGCAGAAGAGAATAATAATCGTCCCCATTTTTGACTGAAAGCTGAAATCAGGAAGCTGATAAGAACTGGTGGTCAGTGTTCCATGGTGGAGTTTTAACAGTTCCCCTGTGGGGACCTGAGAGTCTCTTGGAAGATGAGGACACATGAGCAAGAAAGTATTTTTGGGGACATCTGGAAACACAAGTTGCAGCAGGCAAAGGCACTTTTGTTCCATGGTAGGACGCCTACTTTGGCAACCCCTGAACTCTTCTTTTCCTGTCAAGTCGCTTCTGCCTCTTCATAGCAGTGCGGGGGATCAGGCCCAGCAGTGAGGGTCACGAGATGATGCAAGTGGGGCATCACTGGTGTTGACCAGAGCACAGAACTGCAGAGTCATGGAATGGTTTGGGTTGAACGGGAGCTTAAGGATCATCCAGTTCCAACTCCCCATGGTCAAAGAGGGAGGAGCATTTTGTGTGCAACATCTAGGAGAATTTGATGAGATGGGGAACAAGGAAAGGCACTAAGATGTCAAAGAAAATTGACATATAACAGAAAATATAGGTAATGTGTCTAAAGCTTAAGTCTACATTGTATTTCTTCCTGATTCATTCTACTGTGACTGCTGAAACTACTTGCTTTATTTACTGACAAATGACTGCTAACTGTTGACAAGCAACTGCTTACAGGAGGATGAGGCAAAGGTCCCACCACGGTTTTCTTAAGCAGAGTGCACTAATGTGGCACAGCCTGGGCTCACCTACCAGCAGGGATATAATTCACAGACCCGTGGGCCACTTTTGGTCTTTCAGCATTGTTTTGCTTTACAAATCTACAGCACTGGTGAGAAAAATAACATATTAGCCAGAATTGGAAAGGCTAATGTCAGACGAAATATCAAATAATCAGTGATTCTCTCTTTTTTAAAACAACCCTTTCATGCTTCTTTGATTAGTGGCTAGTTAGTACTGTATGTCTTCTTCTGACAAAAAATTTCCTGTGCCAATATTATAGAGTGCTCTGATATGCGCATTAAATCTAAATTAGTGTATTAAATGTGTTAAATTGCATGCAACTGTCAGCTAATCTGACATTTATCTCATGCACCTGATATACTGCCACCCACAGCTTCATCAGAATCTCAATTTTGTTATACTTGAAATATAGGAAATATATGTATTTCATACAATGAAATTATAAAAATTCTTACATTCTAGATACATATAACTGGAGCTGGATATACCACAGGTGCTGTGATTATATTCAGGATGATCAGATGAGATTACCTGGGATTCTGATGTGGATCAACACTTTCTGCCTGTATCCAAGGCTACACACTCCAGCCTCAAAGCACAAATTTATTGAGAGGAAAGGTCATAGCTGTAGAAAACTACACTTCTGGAGACCTGACTTAACAATACGAGGCAGCCTAAACAGTTTCTGTTTTGTATCTGTTGTACTTGCCATATTATATGGAAATTTGAGAACAACCGTTATGGAAGTTGTTCAAAGTAGCACTAAGATAAACTGACAACTAAAAGCCAAATATGAACTAGTTTCTGTAACTGGATTAGTTTGATTTGAACTGTGAAAAAGCTAAGTTTTACAAAACCATATCGAAGCATTAGGCAGGTAGTGCCTAGGATATTGAGATACAGTTTGGGAAGAGGACCTTTAGCTGATGAAGGATGTGGCCTAAGGGAAAGAAAGATGACTTGTAATGCCATTATCCTGTAGGGTTAACATGTATTTTCCCCCCATTTTCCCACTTTTTAGGGGACCTTTAATAAGGACCATAATATTGTCATTTATTGCAAGTCCCTTGAAATAAACTTTGGAAATATGCTGTAAAAGAACATGGATGAGAATTACTACAGGTTTTATAGACTATAGATCATGCAAATACCAGCTGGGTATAGACCACTCTGTAAACTTCAGGACACCATCTGTTCAAGATTTCTCTGTTCTCTCTGTATCAGGTAGAAATTCAGTGACACTGCATTAGCAAATTAATCACAGAATCATAGAAGGGTTTTGGTTGGAAAGAACCTCAAAGACCATCTTGTTCCAACCCGTCTGCCATGTGCAAGGACGCCTTCCACTAGACCAGGTTACCCTGGTCCTCATACAACCTACCTGAATGTCTCAGCAGCAGAAAAATTACTGGAAGATCTAAGAGTATGAATGTCTGCTTACAAACACTGCTTATATAACATTATTTCACCATCATGCATAGGTTAGAGAGCAGTGTGGAAGTAAAACATTTGCCCAAATTGATATAGAAAGTTAAGCTATTAATGCTTTCAATTAAAACCCATAATTTACTGCAGCCTGAAAAGGGGATCTGAGTTTTCCAGGCATTTTTCTTACAGTAGGAAAGGGACATGAATCACAACTGCTGAATAAGTAGTGGGAAGACATGTTCACTGGGATGGTGCCAGTGGATAGTTTCAGCCTGTCTCTGCTGACAACCACGGCATAGACTCTCCATGCACAAAATCTGGGTACTCCCTTCCCTAGACCAAAAAAACAAAAAAGAGAATAAAGAAGCACTGAAATAGCTTCAGAAAAGTGTCACCACTCTTTTCACTCTCTCTGTCTCTCTCTGCTTCCAAAGGAACCTTGGTAATACATCCCTCCTCGGCTTTTACAACAGAAGTGCCTTCCAGTCCTGTGATACACTGCATGATTTACAGACCATCCAGCTTACAGTCATCCAGCAATTCCTGTGACCTTCACCTGTGCTTGAGGAGTTCCTCTGAGGATGTTGGAAGTAGCAGGGGTCCCTAACACAGCCAACTGTGGATTTTGGGATTTGGAAATACCCAGCAATGGAAGGCAGAAACAACAGGACTCTGCTTGTGAAATGACACCTCTCCATCTCGCCATACCCATATTTCAGAGTATTCCCTTGTGAATGTCACTTTTTCAGTCACCCAGTTAATCATGACATGAGGTATGTGTGGTTCAGAATTTCTTTAAGAGCTGAGTGAAGTGGATCCCATCGTTACCCAAACACAGTTAGAGGAGTTGTACTCATCCATGACACCACCAGGCTTTTTTTTGCTGAGAAAAAGTTTGCCTGGCCCACTTTGGACCCTGTAACTCCTTAATTTCAATATGACAAATGAGCTTCAACTCAATTTCTCCATGCAGTGATCTCAAAACTTCTAAAGCATTTTCCAAATGACAGCAACTGCACAATGTGCCATTAATCACAGCTGACAAGTTCTCCTGAGCAGCCCCTGATTGATCCTGATGTTGTCAAACTTTCTTTTTCTTTTGACATGTCTCTGATTGGCATCTCTGTTTAGTGCTTTTGTGACCTTTCTGCTGTATTGATCCACACAAATCACAGGGAAGTGAGCAGTTTCGTGAAGGGGGAAAGTTGATAAGAACAGGTCAAATGGTTACTGGGACCTCCACACACACACATTTTAATGATTGATTAGTGGGAGAGCAGAGAAAAAGCCAAGGACATCAAAATTAGGAAATGATAAGGTCTCTATAAAGAGGTTCTCATAGTCTCCTTTTATGGCTCCTATTGAAATCTCTTATCTTGTAGGACTGATTAGCAATGTGAATAGACTCCTGTTACACACGGAGATAACTTAACAGGTTTATAGGAAAATTTGGCAGTGGTTTTGGTGGTGCCAGTTCTGTGGAGGCAGGCCTTGGCATCCGAAACTGCCCTTCCTGCAATGTACCTTTCACACTTTGAGTGGCCACACGAAGTGAGGGTCCCCACTGTTAGATTGCTCCATAGTTTTGGGGTCGGGACTGTGTGCGGCTGCACACCTCCTGGGTATCTCACAACTCACTGCAGCAAAATTGCTGGGTGGGGAATTGTCTCCAGCACAAACCTTCCTAAGGTCCAGATATGCACCAACACATGGTAAACTAGTAAAATCCTCAGGGGAACTGGTAATGCCCACCTCAAGCACACGGATCGGCACGCGGGAGTGAGGAGCAGGGTGGTCCAGGAAGAGGGTGCAGCTGAACGCACAAAATCCCCGAGTAAGAGCAAATACTCCACAGAGTCAGCTGTCACAGCATAGAAAATCTTGCTTTATTCTCTTTTCCTCCTTTTCTGCTCACACATCAGTCCAAAAACCCTGCTGTTCAGAGGGATATGTTAAACAGGGAGAACAGGGTAGCTGAGAAAATAATTTGCAGTCTGGGTATCTGAACCCTCAATTTTTAATCAATCTTTCACTTCAAAGCCCTGTGCATTTAATATGGAGAACATGTATGTGAATGTGCATTTGAGTGTGTCCCTTTCCTGAAAAGCAAAGTATTTTATGAGTATATTTTATTAGAAATAGCTGTGGTTATTAGTTTCTATGATAGACCTGTTGCAGATATTGAACATTTTAAATTCTGTTGTAGAGCCATGAATGTTGGTTTATACTGAAAATAAATATAGGTTCAGTGCAAGGACATACAGCACTTAGAAAAGAAATTATAATCCTTAAAAATGGGAAGCATACATTTTCTTTAATCCATCTCAGCCTTGTTTAGTGTCTAACGCTGATCAAAACCTTTCAGAGTGTAGTAATGGCCTGTATTTAGATATCAAGCAACTTAGCTGTACTCTATTTTGTATTGAGATAGCTGGTTCTTAAATTCTTGTATTTTCTTCCCACTGCAAAATCTCAATAAACCAAACTATTATCTCATGGGAAGACTTGAAAATTCTGAGAAAAACAAAATTGAGACTATTGGAAAAAAACATTTTGTTCATGTAGTATCTTCCACCCCAGCAGTACTTCTTCCAGTTAGATATAAATATTTAGTTTAAATTTTGTCACCAAAGTCCAATCAAATAATAATAAAATATATTTTATCCTCTAATTCTTTGCCTCACCAACAATTTAATTGATATCATCATAGATTTGCAAAAATGTTTGCACTTACTCAGAAAAGGTTTTCAGCAGGAAGTATGCAGATGCTTTTTAGAACTTCTGGAACTTTGATTTTTGGGGGTGATATTTGTATCAATAGTGCTCCTAGAGTGGCAAAGCTGCCCTTTGGAAATCTCATAGTAATGGCAGGAGCCCTTTCTTCCTTCCCCTTCCTACAGCGATACCTTAAACAGGTATTGCTTTTTCTTCTTTTCTTGCACAGATATAAGGCCTGCAATTATCGCTCTCACACTCTGAGGTACACGTGAGGGAACAACTATTCCACCTAACGTGTGCAGACACAGGCTAGCAATTTATTAGACTATCCTGGTTTGGGCTTTTCTCTATGCTCAGTGGAATTTAACAATATGAGATGGCATTTGCAACACAACCTCATGCCCTGGGGCAGAACAAGTCCAGAGCTAGAGGAGTGTGGTAGTTTTACTTACGATTTATAGGCTGAGTTTTAAAGAGTAGTAAAGAGCAATATAATAATACGTGACACTTGGTAGGCTGGAAGCAAAGGTACCCTGTGTCTGTACCACCAATTCTAATCATGTTCTGCTATTAAGTATTGCAGCTGTAATCTGTATCATAGATAAAAGAGTTTTGGGGGTTTTTTTCATTTCCTATTTTTATTCATTTAATCTTTTGATTTATTATTTGTATGGGCAATGAACATATTTCTCTCGTTTTGGGAAGCACCCTGCACAAGGAAAATTCAAGGCAAGGCTTTTAGGTGCAGCATCAGGAGGAGTGACAGAGATCTCCAGTGACCTGCAAGATCTCATACACCTCTGAGTATCCCAGGTGCAATGCAGCGTTGGATTGTTTCTAGTTCTGGTTAAACAAAGGGATCCACTCATTCAAGTACATGGATTTCACTGACATTTTATGCAATGACAGCTCATAGATATTCTTCAGCTTAATTGCTCCGAGGAGTCTGTTTAGTTACTAATCATATAACTGCACCACACAAGTCACCTGTAATAGTAGATTCTGTTTTTCTTTTTAAGTTATGTGGTAAAACCTATATATTGCAGCTGTTTATAGGTGAAAAATGCACAAGAGCTTCCGTGTTTATATAGGATGACAAACTCCTTTTTTCTTTTTTTTTTTTACCTGAACGTAATTTTTTTTTAAATGCAGCTGCTCACATTAGTATTAAACAGAATGCTTTGTAAGAGGCAGAATAAACAAACTTTTACTGCCTTTTTTCCCATTTCATTGACTGGTGCAGGAAACTCATCATTTCAGCTACTAGTTATACAATAATTTTTCTTTCCTTTTGATGAGAATTAATTTAGATTCAAACCAAACAGACTAACAGCAAGATAGACTGTATTATCCGTATTAAAGTAAACAAGACTTTGGAATATACTGGGCTGTGAGAACATATTAGGATGAAACCATACTAGTTCAGAAATATTCAATTATAGGGTTTTGAGTTTAAGGAAGAAACGGTCAGATAGCCTAGAAATGAGTAAGAGTAACCACTGAACCTGAAGGGGGCTCTGGAAAGATCTGAAAGAAGATTTGTGTGCCTACAAACTGGCTCACTTTTTCTTGACTATATCAGTGACTCCAACTGAAATATTACATGGACCGGGCAGGTTTTCAGCAGGTTCTACACTTCTGGGTTCCCCGCTGCAGGGTGACCCTGGGCAGGTGTTAAAACAATGGTTTTAGCACAGGCAATGGAGCAGCAGCTGCAGTGACACTGGAGCCGGGCTAAGGAAAATTTTGGGGCTTTCCTTCTTTGGGTTGTTTTCTTACACAATGTTGGTGTAAAATGCTGAACCCTAACAGAGACTGCATCACTCCAGAGCTTTTCCCTGTGTGTCAAGGATGAGGAATACGTTGTCCAAGGAGTTCCCAGCTTGCCTTTTAAATCCTTTTTGTTGCTGCAAGGAGCCTTGAGAATTTTGGAAAATCCATCTTTGGGGAAGGAGCAGGTGTGGTTTGGGATCACCCCAAAATCCTTACTGTTTCTAAAGCACAAGTGGCTGTATGTCCACTGATCCTTGGGGAAGCCAGGTGTGGCAACTGGCCTTTCCACATGGATTTTTCAGGCTAAGGGTGAGATTTGAGGAGCTGCTGGGCTGATGCATTCACAGAGTGTTATCACTGGAAAACATTCCCTCCTTCCCTCCATCCCTGTTTCCATCCTTCCTCCTTGACAGGACAAGAATCTATGATCTCAAATTCCTCCAAGAGAAGTTCAGGTGGGATATGAAGAAGAATTTATTCATGGAAAAGGTGGTTAGACATTGCAAGGGGCAGCCCTGGAAGGTGGCGGGTGTCCAAGGACTGACTGGACGTGACAGTCAGTGCTCTGGGCTGGTTGACCAGGTGTGGATTGGCCATAGGTTGAATTCCATGATCTTAGAGGTCTTTTCCAACCTAAACAATTCTGTGATTCTATGCCTTCACACAGTCACTTGGACACATCCACAAGAAACCTTTCAGGGGAAAGAGGTTTACTTGCTCTGCTCTCAGGACTGCTGCAAAATCAAGTTCTTTGCATGGGCACATCCAGTGAAGAGACAGTCTTTGCAAACAGTGTGGATGAGATGGACATGATAAAACAGATTGAAGAAGAAGATTGCTGCACCTACAATTTTGGCATCGTGCATGACTATCTTCATGCACTCGATATCAGGTGCTGTTGCAACACCTCTTGTAGAGTCCATCCTCTGAGGAAGAAGGTGATGAAGTCACCAAGGCAAGGTAAGGAACATAGAAGATAAGGAGGTTTCTACTTGGTTAGCATCAGAAAGGCTTTCCTTATGGTACAGGTCTTAGGCTCCATGGAATGTGAGCAGAGGCAGAGCCCCCATGGAATGTGAGCAGAGGCAGAGCCCACAACATGTAATGTCCCAGGTGGCTGAAAGCCTTGCCTGCCTTTTTATGCTTTCCTGTTGTATTTCTCAGCCGTATTTCCCAACTTCTCCCTTTTTCATTTTCAGTTTGCTTTAATTTCCTCTTTCCTCCTGGCCCTTTTTCAGTTTCTCAAACCTTTTCAAGGATGGTAGAGAACAATCCACTTAGGACTACCTACAAAGTGTTTCTTTCTGGCTTCCCCTTCTAAGACCCGTATCTATAATTTTGCCCATCCCCATTCTTAGGCACCTCCAGTCTCATGATTCAGGAGCTGTGGCAGGATATGACATTTTCTGACGGGAGGAGTGTCAGAATACCCTGTGTTCTGGGCTTCACCATGCCAGGTATGCTGGGCGTTATAGGAACTCCCTTACTCCTCCTTTCTCTATATACCCTCAATAAAAAGGATGTGATGATCACTTTTATGCCTGGAGATTTTTTAGTATTTTTCATATATTCATAACTCTGTAGCTTTTAATATGTAGCTATATAATATTTAATGCTTTGTAACTTGTTCTTCACCTCTCTCATGGTTAGAACAATATGTGATATTTGCTACATGTTTTATCTTTGCCCAAGGAAAGAAATTCTTTAAGCAAGGGCTTGCTGTTTTCCAGCAAACCTAGTAGACATAACAAGATATAGGGCAGAAACCCATGGAAAAACCCAAAAAGAGGGGTTGGACCGAGGGTGGGCTGTCAGAAAAACTGTGTTTTTAATTGGATGTACTTATCGAAAACTATGCTGAATAGTTGAACTTATATAAAAAGTAAAAAATCCGTTACGGTTGTGCTCTTTGGTTATGGAGTATCTGAAAGCTTTCATTAAACTTCTCTATGTTATCTCTTTAATCTCTCCCGTAAAGTGGTTTTTTCCCTTCTGTTTTTAGGCATCAATTTGAATTCAGAGGGTGAGGATATAAACTCATCTTGCCATTATCTTAGCTGTGATTTGTGCCTTGTTCTAGCTCTACTTACAGAATCCTTAAAGATGGAAAAGACCTCCAAGACTGCTGAGTCCAACCTTTGACCGAGCACCACCATGTAAAATAGACCATGGCACTGACTGCTACAGCCAGTTTTTATTTGAACACCTTCAGAGGTGGTGACTCCACCACCGCCCTGGGCAGCCCATTCCAATGCTTAGCAACCATTTCTGTGAGCATATTCTTCCTGATGTCCTACTTTATCCTCCCCTGGCACAACTTGGGGCCGTTCCCTCTCATCCTGTCCCTCATTTCTGGGAGCAGAGCCCGACCCCCCTGGCTGCCCCCTCCTGTCAGGGGGTTGTGCAGAGCCAGAAGGGCCCCCCTGAGCCTCCTTTGCTCCAGGATGAGCCCCTTTCCCAGCGCCCTCAGCCGCTCCTCATCAGACTTACTCTCTAGACCCTTCCCCAGCCTCTGGGCTTTTAGAGGAGCTTATCTGGGCTGTTACGAGTAAGTCAAAGAATAATAAATTTCAAATGTTTTTTAAGCAAAGAAGTTGCAGAGAAGGCAGGGAGTAGAATCCTTTAAGCTCTAAACGGTGAAATGCTGGCCTCAGGTAGGGGATGTGTAAGTCTTCATCATTACCTGTCTTGTTGGGGTGCAGAGGAGAGAGGAGCTGCCAAGGCTGTGCACCCTCTGTTGCCTTCTAAATTCTGAACTGTTTGGGGCCAAGGTTAATAGGATTCAAGATCTGCAGAATGCTATCTTAAGCACTATAAATTTTCTGGGTAATATTTGAGATTCAGAGCTCTCAGAGGTTCTTGGATTTGGATTCCCCCATCCTCACAATATTGGCTAAAGCCAGGCAAATTACTTGAGGCTCTTCTGCAGGTTTTCAGGGTATTGTAAAAATTCAGAGGGTTCAGTAATCTTCTCTTACATTCTGTCTACATAAATCAGTCCCCTGTGTTATGTTTGGGGGAAAGAATGAGTTTTCAGACTAGCACATTTTCCCCAAGCAAAATTATAGAGTTTTGTTCATCTTCAAAACATCTGATTTTGATTTTCCCTCATTAGATGGGAAAGTTTCTTGAAATTATTTAAACTCAGTACAACAATATGACTCTTCCACTCCTCTCAGCCATCAAAACAGGAATGAAGATGTTAGTTTGGGGAGCAATCAGGCAATCTAAATTATTCAGATCTGAAAGTTTTAAGTTAGAACAGTTTTTCAAATTCATTTGTATTTGGATTACAACAGTCTCAACCCATGTCTGTCTAATGAAGCTCCTGCTGAAAATCTCAGCTGGAAATTCAGTGAATCAAGTCTATCCATCATCTCAAAGTCATGATTATTTCATAAGAAGCACTCGGTGTTCAGTCAAGTCTTTAACTCATCATTCGAGTTACCATAGTTTAACCATACAGGCATCTTTTAGAGGAACTCATGCTGAACATTACTTGATGAAGATAAATCCCATTAGCAGAACAAACAGTACAAAAGTCTGTGTCCTGACACCACAATAAGGTATACTTAAATATTCATAAAGGATACAGGTGCAGATCTCTCATCACATATTGGAGCACATCCAAAGCCTCTAGGAAGAATATTAATAACTCCTTCTCTTGCATTTCTGTTGGAAGAATAGCTCAATTAGTTTCAGTCTGCTGTCTTTCCCTTATCTATTATACATTTGAGCGGTTACACTTTGCCTCTGAAAGTGCACATGGAAAGATATGCATTAACAAGGTGACAGTGCACAGGAGAGCACTGGGGCACCCTGTACCAAGCCTCTTGAACTGAGGAAGACCTCTGCCCACTTGTCTGTGCGTGTAACCCCTTTGCTCTTCTGCCCTTTGTACATTGAGAATCCCAAAGCTTGTGGGAGAGCCCAGTGCCCCTGGCACAGCCACCTTGTCGCCTTATCGTGGTGTATGCTGTTGGTGGAATGAAATGAAAACTTAATACAAAGAAGGATTAAAAGGGTTAAAGGAAGGGGAGACCTGAAATGGAGAGACAGGATGCTGGTGAAGAGCACAAGCAGTGCCTGAGACTGCAGCTCCAGGGAAGAGAACAGAGGTGGGAAGGGAGAAATGGTTACGTCTGACAGGAGGCACAGAGAGAGGTCACTTCTTTTTGTACTTTGCCCTGAAAAGATTTATTTTAGGATATCTGTGGGTCTGTGAAAAAATAAGTCATCTTCTAGCCTTCTGCCTTTTGATTTCGATTTCTATTGAGTCATGAAGGAGACTTGGATAGTTAACAATATGGAATTGTAATTTGTGGCATATGCACCTTCCCGAAAACCTTCTAGAGTTCAGTGAACAGTTCAATTAATAACACCTATCACCCCTTAAAAGTGGGTTAATCATCTGTGGGGGATAATATTTTACATATTTCAAACTGTAATTACATAACATGATGCTCATATTCATTTTCTATCATGAGATTCACCATAAATGCATCCCATGTGATGTATAACATGATTTGGCTTTTGAAAATCTTATAGACTACCATTATCTCCCAGGGTACATATTAAAAAAAGAGACTAGAGCACATGTAAAAATATCTAAAGAATATAATTTAAACTCAGTTACTCACCATCATTTAAGCTGGTCAGGTATATTCAGTCAATAAATGATGGCTCAAGTTAAAAAATAATCATTATATCTGTCAGTAAAGGTTTATTGAGTTCTGTATTAAAATAGTGTAGAATTTCCTAGGCTGAAAAATTACATCTTCCTTTCAGATTGGGAAAAAAAAAAAAAGGAAAAAACAACAAAACTTCACAACTTTGTGGTTTGCAGAAATAACACTACAAAACTTCTTCTCCAAAATATGAGGCTATTCAACTGAGGCTACAGAAAAAAATTACCACCATCTGTTATCAGTATAGAGCATATAGCACAAGCAAGGAATTCTGTTTCTAGGCAGAAGGAAGGGTACCACGTACTGCAATAAAAAAATCACTATGCTCACTGGGACTGAATATTCTCAATATTCTGTTTGAGGTAGCTCTGGTATGAGGCTAGGGGTGTGCCTTGAGTCATCTCTCATTCCTCTTCAGAAAATACATTGCTAGGAAGTAAAGTAGACTGAAATGTTACTGAGACTGCTTGCATAACGGAATGAGCCTTATTTGTGCTCTATTCCAGCAATTTTTCAGTCAGAGCACTGGACTGACTATGTGAATTCATGATTTATGACCCAGCGTGGCTTGGCTTTAAGTTTGTGATTCTCTTCAGAACAATGTTGAAGCAGGAATATCACCATCAACTCCTTTACCAAGGCTCTTGAGTTAGAGACAGACCCAAGTCTTTCAATTATTAATCTATATCTCTTCTAGGTAGACAATTCTTTTATCCTAACAAGTGTACTTTCCCATCTTAAAGTGCTTTATGGATTGAAAGAGTCTGAAAGTCTCTTTGTAGCACTAACATCAAAAATGTGTTTCTTATACTTAAAGTGCTCACTGTTTTTTGGAACATAAGCCAGAACTTTTTCTATTCCCTCAAAGGAGAATGCCTTAATTTTTAGGCTCCTTCTGGACAAAGAATTTCTCTTTAAATGGGTTGAAAACACCTCTTCTGAGAACAGTTAGCAGATACCAGGGACATCTATCTGCAAGAGCAGGCTAAATATGGGCAGAAGTGGGGACTGAGTCTGGGATTCCCCCTTCTCACTTTGAGAGTCTCTACCTCATGAGCTGTTCTGTTCTCTTCACCCCTGTGTGCTTTGAAAGGGGTGACAGGGATCTTTTTCAGTGGTTTGAAGGAAAGATCAGAGGCATCTCCCTGCAGAAGAACTCTCTGAACTTCAGCTTCCCTGTGAGCAGAAGTGTCTCCTTCAAATATAGAGGAAAACATCTGAGAGGGAGAATTGGAGGCTTTTTACCTGCTCAATATGTAGAAACACCGTTGGAAAGCTCTTGGCTTCTCTTTGTTCATCTTGCTGGCTGACAAATCTCCTTCTAAAGTGTCTTAACTCTCCTTCTTGCCTGTGCATTGAACACTAGGACCTTATTCTGTGATACATATTCTGCTCTGCAGAAAATTAAATCAGACATTGGAATATTTGGGGGCAGGAGGAGGAGAAGAGTCAATTAAAGGGCAATTTTACTTTCATCCTTCCCTTCTAATATTTTCTTATCTCCCAGCACTGTGATGGAGAGAAATGTGCTACTACTAGCAACCATGTGAACACCCACAATTAATGAAGAGGTCTTACTTTAAAAGCCTTGATGAAATATATTCATGGAATCCTGGAATGTTTTGGATTGGAGAGTTCCAATCCCCTGCATGGACAGGGACATCTTCCACTAGACCAGGTTTCTCCAAGCCCCATCCAGCCTGGCCTTGGACACTTCCAGGGATGGGATTGTGGATGGAGATGGGAGGAGGATCACAATGGCTGTGTTGCTGCTAAGGAATGCTTACAAGACAGGTTGGCCCCCTTGGACCTGTGCTATATCTATCAAATCCATGAAAACATCTTAAGTAGATATTTTAAGGTATCTTAAATGGTTCTGGACAAAGGAGGCAAATGAGCTGAGCTTCAGGTCTGCACTGACAGCAATGACATCCATTTTCCAGGTCTCACGTGACATAGATACTTAAATTTGACACATATTATGGACATAAATGCAAACTCAACTGCCTTGACCAAGAAGCAGGGAAAGGATACAGCACAAGAGGAGCTAACCTTGACCTACCAAATGGTGTAGAGCATTGGATAGGAAGGTTCCTGCCTTGCCATCACTGTCTACCTGTAGCAAAAATAAGTTGTTCTAGAGTTAATGACTCATAAAATTTCATTGGCTCGTGTTGTCAGACTAGATACAAGGCCAAAATTTTTAATTATGAGAGTTGTACGGGGCTCTGAGCAAACCGATCCATTTGGAGGAGTCCATGCTTATGGCAGGGGTTTGGAGTAGGTGGTTTTTAAAGGTCCTTTCCAACCACATCATTTAATGATTTTATCATTCTATCTTAAAATCATAATGAAGGTAGTTAAAATGTTCTTATAACAAAAATAAGGCATGGTGGATAACATCATTAAAATTCAAGGAAGATTGTTTCGTAGTAACTCAAAAGGCAAAATGTGAAAGATTTTATTTTATTAGTCTGCTTGTGTAAGTATTTACTTATTGTTGAAGATCTAACACCTGATCACAAACAATGTTGTAATGGAACAACTTTTGGTGTGTATCTTGTTGGAGATTATTATCCAAGAAAATAATTATGCTCTGAGTTCCCAAAATGGAACACAGTAATTCACATATCTGAGGAATATTCTTGTGCTGGATGAGGGTCTAAAGCCCTTTGGATAGAATGTGAGAGTAAAAGAGAAAAGTCTCTCATTGTTATGCCAGAGAGTGCAGTGGTTTCCATAATAATTGGGCTCCCACTTAGTGGAAGTAGTGATATATTTTTGATGGTGTGGAAATCAAAATAAGTGGTGTTGTGAAGTGGGGCATCTTCATCTGACAGAATCACACTTCTACTGAGAACTTTGGTGTAATCTTCAGTGCAACAATCGAGTGAATTGCACACCTGCACTACCTGGAAACATTTAAAGTGGAGGTCACCATGAAGTGCAGAGCAAACACCCACCCTGCAAGGGATCCTAAGAGGTAAACAGACTGGATCAAGTGGGCTGAATCCAAGTTGCTGAACAGCTTGCTTTGACATGCAGGGTCCTTCACTGTGAAAAGAAGATTCCTATTGAAATTGTTGACAGTTTTCAAGTATCTCTAGTGCCTCTCTGCTCAGGGAGGGTACTTAACCTTTGCATTTCTGTGACACCTCAAGAAGACAGGCTCTGAAACTGGAAGGAGAGATCAGAGCAGACAATAAGCCACTTATGTCAGTAAAAATGGCTGAGTAGAGAGAGGGAAAAATTGTGCTCTTTGGGGGAAAACAGAACAAAACAAAAAGAACTTGAACATATGGCTCCAAATCTGTGAGTACGCACATATTCCTGTCTCTGTACTAGCACATGGTCTTATTAGCACCCAAGGATGCTGCTGGTACACAGCACCTTTGCAGATCTGGGTCTAGTTTGTAATGTTATGGTATGGCTCAGGCCAGAGCCCATGAGCCATCTGGATGAGCTAATAAAACATGTTTCTTTTTTTGTTAGTTTTTCTTTGCAGAGATTTAAATTGTTCCATATATTACTTATGATGTTGCATTTGTATATTATACTATCTTTATTATTTGGTCCAGAGTGGAAAACTGAACTTTTGTGATCTCAAATATCTGTTAATTTTACTCTACTTTATGTTTATCTCTGTTCATTCAATTTTCCTCAAAGGAATAAACGCACAGTATTCTGGAGCCTTTTATTTTCCTCTGTGATATGAAATTCTGATATTTTTCTATTGGCAGTTGTCATAGGTGAAAAAACCAGGTCTTACACTGTGAATACGGTTGACTAAAAATTGAGTATATACACATGCATGCATGCATGCATGTCTGGGCAATACACAAAATTAGCTTTTGAACTCACAAACAGAGGATGGCACTTTCCAGCTACACCTGGTACAGGCTGGCTGTAGATTTTGATAACACCTAGGCAAAACAGAAGAGGCACTTCTTGAATCCTTCAGTATATAAGGAGACATGAGACAGCTCCACCAGTCTGGAGTCTGTTCATGTGATGTGCTTGTTCACACAGACTGGAAAACTGGGGACTGGGTGTTTGGGAAGAAGAGGTGGGGCAGACATAAAATGAAATTGAAATATATATTAAAAAAATAAAAAAGGAAAAAAGAAAATATTCTTGGAAGGAAAAATGAACCTCAGAAAGAAGGTGAAGATTCTGGTGGGAGGAAAGGTCCAGGAACTGAAGGGAGATCATGGAGATGTGTGTGGATAAATGGTGAGTGTTGCCTGGGGACCTGACCAGAGACACGTGAGATGTCACTGGAGGAAGAGCATGGATCACCATGGATTTCTGGCCAACCTTGCTGGACCAGTGGCCAAGCCTGTGGGGAAGGGCAGTTGAGACCTCACCATCAAATAAAGCATCAGAGAAGGCAGCAAGTGACCATGTGAGATAATCCATTCATGTCAAACTCACATCTCTCTATGGGTTTTATATAATCTCTGGAGTCCAGATTCCTTACAGGAATTACTGTCTCTTACTCCTTTTCATCTGTGGCAGGAGGGAGACCACGATCCTAGCTGTGATTCCTTGGTAGTCAGATAAAGAGAACCTACCAAAGCAGTGCTTAACAGCTGTGGGTTTCATGAAAATGACATAGCTGGGGAATTAATGGGTTGGTGGGAAAAAGTAACTTACCAAGAAATATGTGATCTGCTAGATTAGTAGTTGTGGAGGTCAGGAAGTGTGTCATGGATAAGCTGGTGGAGGGTCTGGAGCACAGGTCTGATGAGGAGCAGCTGAGGGAGCTGGGGGATCTCAACATGCAGAAAAGGAGGCTCAGGGGGGCCCTTCTGGCTCTGCACAACTCCCTGACAGGAGGGGGCAGCCAGGGGGGGTCAGGCTCTGCTCCCAGGGAACAGGGACAGGGTGATAGGAAACAGCCTCAAGCTGCTTCAAGGGAGGTTTAGATTGGATATGAGGAAAAGTTTCTTCACAGAAAGGGCTGTCCAGTCCTGGCACAGCTGCCCAAGGCAGTGGTGGAGTCTCCATCCCTGGAGGGATTTAAAAACTGTGTGGATGTGGCACCTGGTACATGTGCCTGTGGTGGCCTTTGCACTGCTGGGGATTGGTTGGACTTGATGGTCTTGGAGGGCTTTTACAACCCAAATAATTCTATGATTCTATAACTAAAAGGGGATTCAGGGCTTCCTTTTTGGAAGGAATTTCCGTAACATGGTCTTGTAAATATCCAGTGAAGGGACAGATGCGGGACAGTGTCTCTGGTTAGTTCCCCTTCACACTCCCCAGGATGATCCACTTTGTAAATCCACACGAGTTGAACACAACCTGAGTCCAGCTGATCTATCCCCCTGCTAGATCTTACTAATCACAGACTGATTCTTTCTGTAGTCGATGGTGGTGTAGCACAAACTGACCTTCAGGGACTTGCAACCTTGCCTGGAGATGGTACAAGACATGCAGCTTGCAGTGGGATAATGACTGAAAGGCAGCCAAGGAAGGCACAGGACTCATACCTGTCCTCTGATAAATATGAGGAAGTTTGTAGGCTTGTAGAAAAGGAACAGTGGTAGTCTACAAGCCTAACAAGTTGGCAGCCAAGCAGAGGGGTGAAAATTAGGCCAGGTCCATGACAAACACAGCCTTTTGACAACTGAAAATAAAATAAAATTATACCTACAATTGGGTTTTTACGTGACATCCACCCCACAATTCCACATGTTTACAAAGAATTATTTATCTTTTCCTCTACTCCTCTGTTCCTCACTGTTTAATGTGACACCATATTGATTAGATTTCCAGAGCAAACCACTCCAGACATATTTGTGTGGCTGTTTCAAATGATTTACAATAACTAATCTCATAACACAAATATAATTTTGGAAATATAATACCAGTCAATAGCAGTAAATTTTCTGCTAATGGTCAGAAATCCGTGTGCCAGGGGAATAAGTTGCCTGTGAAAACTTATCACCAGAAGGCTGTATCTTCGAGTTAATGTAAACTGGCATTGGACCAAATTTCAATGCTCAGTGGAGCTCTACAGAGTTGTCTCAGCTGAAAGTCTGTATGTCCTAATTATCCTGATAGTAAAGCTGGATAGAGAACCTTGCAAAATGGCAAATTGTTCTGGAGCTTGTCATGGTACACCAAACCCAAGTCCCTACTTGCCTTCTTTCCTGGGAATTCCCCCTGACTGCAGAAGTATTTTGGATCAACAAGTGCTACTTATTTCTCAGACAAACAGTCCTTCTAACATGAGAGAGAGAGGTGAGTTTGTTCTAATCCAATGTAAACACACATTTTCTAGAAAGCTTTGAAATTTTGTAAGAGGGTTAATACCTCTATTAGTATTATGCTGTTCTAATTCTTGCATTACCTAGACACAGAACAGACACTAATGATTTTAGCTTTGCAAAAGACTTCTCAGAAGAAAAAGTATTATATATTCAGGGTTATCCAAGTTAATGGAGGGATTTCGTACCAGAACCTGGAATAACATACATATCCAGGACTTTTACTAAAATGTGATCCTCCTTTGGGGATATCGGCATAAGAATGAATAATTTCATAAGATAATTGTTAAGGTTTTATCTATGAAACAGACATGATTACAAGAAGTATATTATTTCTACCTGAATAGCAGCTAATTTGTAAATATCAAGGCTTTTTTTTTTTTTTGCATAAACCTGCAATTTCTAGTTTGCAAAATTCACAAGAATGAATGAAGTCTAAACAAATGAAGCCTACAGTCTGTCAGAAGAATAAATGATCAAAGCTTTGCTTTGTACAATGGTGGTTTTGCTAATAAATGAAGGAAGTTCCAAACAACCCTTCAGTGCTGACAGAATGGAGTTGCTTTATCTCTAGGTCTATTTGTGGATTTATTATGACCTCTCAGTATATTCTGTAAGAGTTGTAGAAAGGACGTCTTTGTTTTCCATGTTGAGAGGAGCCTCTGCATTATGTAGGGTGTTTTGGTTACCTAAAAAGCTTTGGCACAAAAGACAAACCCCCTCAGACAGAAGTCTGAAGTGTTTGCAGGGTTTCAAAGCAGTTGTTCAAGAGGCAGACCTTCTACTTCACAAATGTAGCACTCATTTTTAAATAAAGTTCAAAGTTTCTGCAGAAAAATTGCATCAAGAGCAAAATTGTCAAAGTTTATGTAAAGCAATAATGTTCAGGGAAATACCTTCTTTCAAAAATACCTTTCTCTTTTTATCATAAGCTCTTTCATCCTGAACCGACTAAACCAGTTGGTTGTTAATATTGATAACGATAAAGCCTGACTTAAAATTCCAAATTCACTTTTTTGCTGTTCTCTGGGTTAAAGGTCTGGATGCATTTAGTAACCTACAACTACATGACAAAGTCTAAAACGTTATGTGAGTGCCTTAAACACATTTAAACAGTACTGTATGCCTTGAATAGATTTGAAATTAGGAAGTGTTAGATTTTCATGAGAATGTAAAAAATGAAGAAAATTTTGAGATTTGTAATGTATTCAGAATAGCTAAATAAACCATGCAAGTATTCAGAGTGTGAAATCTTTAATCTCCAATTTAAGATCACATTTTAAGTCAGATCTCCCCAGGGCGGGGAAAAAATTCTTCTCTTTCTGATTTAAATTTTAAAAAATAATTTTCAACTAATGCGTAGTATAGCCAGAACAAATATAATTTTCCAGAGAAAAACACAGAGGTAAAATGAATGCAAAATATTCAAAGAGAAATATTCCAAAATGCAAATAAAATTCAAGCAACATGAAATATCAAATCTAATTTGGTAATAAACATCTCAAAGTAGTGCATATTTTTTTAGACAGAGCTTCGCTTATTTGTAAAGCAAATTCATTGTAGAAAAGTACCAAAAGACAGGAGTGTGGTCACACACTGACACACACGAACATATTGATAAATGAAGATTTCAGAAGCAATGGATGAAGCAGTTGAGAAGATCATTTGTGCTCCCAAAAGATGTTACACCATATCTCTTCTTCAAGACAACTATGTCCAGTGACCAGAACACTCCCTTAACTACTAGTGGATGTTGTATGTCTTTGAGGTTGAGAATTTGCACACAAATCATAATGATGTGATGAAGTTTGTTTGATTTTGTAGAGTTTGTTCAGAGGTGAAAAGCCTGATGGTATTGAACAAGCATTAAAAAAAAAAATACACAAAATATAACTCATATGTGAGTCTCTGATATGATGAATATTGAGTTAGAACAAAACTATAAACAAATAAGATACATAGAGAGAAATGTAAGCTAGAAATAAAACCAAAGGAAATACAGGTGAAGCAAGCCAGTAAGCCAAATTCCTATAAGAAGCACAGTATTATGGAAAAAGCTGGGAAAGAAAAAAAGTAGAATTAGTTTCTGACATTTTAACATCATCTTTAATATAATCTCTGTGGAAAAATCCCATGTACTTTTATCATATTAAAAAAGTTGCACCAGTTATTTTATATGCAAAATTTCTGAGATTTTTTGAGATATTTCTCCATCTACATCCATACATTTGATTTGTACACATGTGGAGGTTATGTATATTTCAGCCACCATGGCTACGGGATATTAGGAAAAAAAATGAATGTGACCAAACCCCCCAAAATATTAATAAATAAATAAAAATAAATAAAACAAATGGTTTTCAGCTGCAAATGGAAATTTAATTTTGCATTCAACTAAATTACACTTCTAATTGAAAAATTCTTAATTTTAAGCGTTATTTGGAGGGAATTAGAAGTGAGTTGGACTGGATCACTTAATTTTAAGAAAATTCCAAATTAAGAAATGAGAAGAAAGTTAAATATTTTAAAATTCTTAGAGCATTTTTGTTGAGGAAAAAAAAATGTGTTATTTATACAATTTCTTTAATAGACACTTCATGTTATATACAGAAAGACTTTTCCACTTTTCTCATTTGCAGTTTGTTAATCTATAAGAGGAAGTGCTTAATCCACTTAAAATGTTTTTAAATAAGAGATGGGAAATAAAGTAGCAGGCTGTTGTCCAATCCAAATGTTCTTGGCAAAAATCTCTAAAGTAATCTTATAATTTCCACTGTGAAAACATCTCTATTTAGAGAATTCAATAAGTGTAGCACCCACATTCCCTCCCTTTAAAAAAAGGAAAAAAAAAAAAGGAGGGGTTCATCCAGAACCTACTGAAATCTTTGGAATTTTTTACTTATCTCAACATGTTTGGCATCAGAGCTCTAAACCTTCAATACAAATCCTTAGACTCATAAATGCGGTTTTCACGTAAAAAGAAATTAAGCATTATTAGGATAGCTGAGTTCAGGAAGGGAGGTTAATGGTTTTAATTGTTTTCCTAATGCACAAAGAGGGAGAACTGCTGAGAATGGCTTTTGCCAAACACAGAACACAGTTAACTTGCATCGTACAACATTAAGGACTTGCAGATGCAAGATATTACCTAATTTTGACAGAGCATTTTTCATCAAGATATCTCAAAACGCTTTAAAAATGATATAACATCATCTGTTCCACTGCTAGAAATAGAGGCATGGAAAAGTGAAGTGACTCACAACACACAGAAGCCCTGGAAGAAAATCAAGATTTCATCCAGTAAGTATCCAACCCTGTAGGCTGTATCGCTTCCCCCAGCCAACGATGTGCCATTTCTTAAGAAATCAGAAGGAAAAAGTGATGGGAAGCAAGTATAAGGAATGACTGAAATAAACAAACAGAGCAGATACTGTAGCTTTTCGCAGAGCAGCCACTAAAAGGCTGCTTCCGAACCTAAAGGGCCAGTTCCTGGTGAGACAGACTGCAAAAACCTAACACTGCAGCAAAGTACGAACTTCCCGATGGACAGAAAAACTTTCCTGGGGACTGTGAGTGTGCAGAACATATGTTCAGTCTGTATCAAGGCATCGTACTAAAGGTTATACTTTGAAATGTTGTAGTCAGGCAGTTTAATGTCCACCTTAACCCTCGGGCTTAGCCAGAGGAGGACACAGTCACATCTAAGAATTCAAAGGTTTATTTAATGTCCCTCATTTAAAAGTCTCCCAGACCCCATGAGCCAGATAGAGGGCTGTAGCTGGAAGTCATCTTGGATATATATTTGTGTCTTTGTTGATCTTTCCTAAACAAATTGTTGTGCAGATGCTGAACTTATCCTCAGAAAGAGAGATACCAATCCTGAGCAACTCAACCAAAATGGTATTAGCTGGTTCTTCATCATCATCACCCTCAGTTCAAGCTGCATGTAGAACTGTGCATACAAGTGATCTAATCATGCATGCAAATAACTCAGCCACAGCTGATTATTTGCCTGTGTGATTCCTGCAGTAAACAACAACACATTATAACCAAGCATTTTTATACACACAATTCTAGAAAGCTGTAGCGTATCAAGAAAAAATTTCTTCTCCAAGGATGGTAAAACTGAAGAACAACAGAAGCAGCAGCTGTGTGATCATCCAGAGGGGGTCAGAGCCACCTGCTCTGAAAGGCCAGAGGCCTTGCAATTAAGGCAGAGTCTGCTCAGAAGGGCAGAAAAGTTTCTTCTTGAGTCTCAGTAGCTAAAAGTTAGTACACACCAAGGAGCACAAGAGCTTTGACCCTTCCAGAACTCTGAATTTTTTATCTAAATACATGACAGGCCCTTTGTAATCCTCTGAAAGCCTTGGCTTTAATAACAGGCTAGGGAATTATTGCCACCAATTTCAGAGCACAGTATGGAAATACATTATCGTTAACATATTTTAGATTCCTAATCCACCTTTGGTGGATATTCCCTTAATCTCATATTAAAGAGGAAAGGCAAATGGATAGGCAGGTAAAGACTCGGATTGTCTCTATTTACATTTTTGCAGAATGTTCAGAAATACAGCCTTGACCCTAATTCAGGTTTCTACATTTTAATTATCACTTCATCCCCCTGATTCATGCCCGAAGGATAGCTTTTCAATTTAGAAAAAAGTGCAAGGAGATATATCGGTTGCAGAGATCCAGTTTCAGCTCAATTTCCTTCAGATTGCTTCAATAAACATTGCAAAGATTAAATTCTTGTAATTATTTCTCAGATTGATTTCTACTGAAGTTCAGTGACAAGGACTCCTCTGAGTTCTTCATCTTTATAAATGGGCAAATAATAATAAAATAACAAACAATAAAATGCTTCTTTGTCACAGTTGTTTCATTGTTTGTCACACCTGTTTCTTTCACCTTGCACACAGCAGGTAACAATAATTCATGTCTGAATGAAAGCACTTCTGTAAAAGTTTATGCACCTCATACCATTAGCAATAGATCACTTTTTAAGCATCGTTAGAGTATCTCTTCCTATTTCATGATCTTGTTGTTATCTTCATTGCAATAAAAGAGATTTATTTTCAGAAGAGCCACACACCTTAAGAAACTCAAATGGCACAACTCATGAAGGAGAACATAACTCAAGTGTAAATACCTCACCAGCACTTGCAAAAAGATCTCAGGTATAAACCAAAAGACAAAATCAACACTTTCAAAAACTTCACGGCATTTCAGGACATAATTCCCATTTTGTGAAATTAGTCACTTGATGCGGTGCAAGGCTTAGATTTCAGTCCCTGGACACCTGGAGAAACGTTCAAAACCTGGAATTCAACCTGTGTAGCTACTGTACACAGATTTACTGGAAGAAGAGGTTCAATATGTGGACTTTACATTAACATGAGCAGCATCATGCAGCCTGGTCTTAACCACAAACAACATTTATATCATGGCCAAGAGTCACCTGGTAGAATTAGGCCCTTCAACACCGTGACTGCATGCAGGGAAAGAGAAGCAGCCTCCCCCTGATGCCAGTGCTGGGCCAGGAGCAGGTCACAGATGCCAGTCTCAGGCTGACAGGTGATTATCTCCCTCTGCTCTGGGTTCAGAGCTCACACTCATTCTTTGGGGGTGGGCATTCCTGTCTGTTGCAAATGCCTGAGTGAGGATAGGACTTTTCTTTGTTCAGAGTCAGGTTGGACAGGGCTTGGAACAACTTCGTCTAGTGGGGAGTGTCCCTGTCCATGACAGGGGAATGGAACTCAGTGATCTTCAAGGCCCCTTCCAACCCAAACTATTCCCTGACTCTGTAATTTTAAACCAGGACTTCTAGAGAAAGTAGTGCAAAAAGCTCCCTTGAATATTGATGTCCAAGATCACCAGGAGAGGAACAGATCAAAGTTTTGCATTTGTGATCTGTGGAGAGACAGATTACCAGCTCTTTACCTCAAGAGACTGGACTAAAAGTTTTGTGGTGCTGGCTCAGGGGCAGGGATCTGACCTTGGCACTTTGCTGAAACTGCAAGGAAGGACATGAAGGGCCATAAAGGTGTTCTGAGGGCTGGAGCACAGCCCTCTCTGCTATGGAGACAGGCTGAGAGAACTGGCATCATTCAGTCTGGAGAAGAGAAGGCTCTGGGTAGACTTTATTGTGCCCACCACTCTAAAGGGGGCTGGCAAAAGGAGGGAGAGAGACTATTTACATGGGCAAACAGTGACAGGACAAGGGACAAGGGTTTTAAACTGAAAGAGGGCAAGTTTAGATGAGAAGTTATGAAGAAAGTCTTTTCTCAAAAAGCGTTGAGGCTCTGGAACAGATTGCCCAGACAGGCTGTGGATGCCCCATCCCTGGAAGTGTTCAAGGCCAAGCTGGATGGGCCCTAAGCAGTCTGGTGTAGTGAGTAACATCCCTGTCCATGGCAGGAGAACTGGAGTGAGATGATCTTTCAGGTCCCTTCCAATCGAAACTGTCCTATGATTCTATGACTCTGTGACTCTATGATTCTATGATTCTATGATTCTGTGATTCTAGAAACTGATGGCCTAGACTGAGATGAGGAGCGCAAACACGAGCGAGTGCATGCACAAATTTGCTCTATTTGTCATCTTACAAATCCACCTGATATTTTGATGTGTCCTTGGAAGAAAGTGGAATGTATGGAATAGAAAATGCACTCCCAAAAGGAGCCCAATGTTTAGGAGGAGATGGATTTGTGCCTGAAAGCAGTGTGGGTGTGTCTATTACAGACTGTATCTTGCCAGGGGATCAGACAGTGCTATTGGAATCCGTCTCTTAGGAAAGTTTGGGAATTGCCATCTTGGCAAACACACAGACACCATACAAAATAGTAATTGTTGAAGAGCTGTGGGAAACAAGGTCTAATTAGGGAAAATGTGTATTTTTATGAGGTGTTGATATTATTTCAAACTCATCAGCTTCAGAAGTTTTAAGGTTTTTTTTTTAACCATTCTTTTCCAGATTTGCTGAAACTTTTGCAGAATTGCTGATAGTACTGATCTTATTTGAAATCTGAAAAAAAGAAAAATTGCTAGCAAGTCAAATACTGTGCAGGGGCTCCGTTTTCTCCTGGAAGTGATATCTCATAAGCAATATCTTGATGACTGTAAAAGTGATACATGGCCTTGGGGAACAGAATGGTCTATATTGATAGTAGAGATTTGGTCATAAGAAATTTGAACATATATTTTGTTTTTATTTTGGTAGTGCATAGATTCAATAATGATAAACAAATTCCTCAATGTCCCTGGCACTTTACAGCGCCACATAAAAAAAATGTGTCTCTCCAAATATCCCAGATACCATATTTTTAAAAACCTTTATGTTATAAAAAGATGTTAAAAACAATATTATCTGCTTGCAGTACGGGAAACTGAGGCACAGTGAGGGTCATCCACATGCTCAAAGACATGCAGACTGTTTGGCAGAGATGGGAGCAGGATAATTTTCCCATGTCTAACCCTAGTACATTCAAGACTATCCTCCTTTGTTTTCCTTATGTCTTCATTTCTAAGCTTATTAAAAAGAAATGCTTGGGTTTGGGTCTGTTTTCCATATTATTTGACACAAACAGTACTTCAGTAAATTTTGTCTCAGACCACCTACGGTGCAGGGGTTTGTGTTTGCCATTCCTTTCCATCAACTTGTTGGTATGCTTCAGGAGAATGCAAAACTGCTTAGACATTAATTGGTGCACTTGTCTTTAAAGGAATTTTTCGCTTTTGTTTTATCTTTGCATTGCTTCTAATGTTTTGAGTGTTTTCTGTCTGGCTTGCTGCCCTTTGGATTGTTCTTTGCTTCCCGTGGAAACTCCATGTAGCTTGTTTTGGTTCCTTTTCTTTCTTGCTTGTACTAAAAGGGTGTCTGAATAGTCCAGCGAGGCTTTTCCAGGTCTCATTTTTATGTCACATATGGAATTAAAACTGCATCCCACCAAAAGTAATTACACATTAACTAGTCACTGTTTCATTTCTAAGTAGTAATAAACCCAGATATACACATTTTTTAGACCATGGCTTCCTGGTCTAAATGAAGTTGCATATAAGAGGAAAAAGTTACGTTACAATCCTTCCTGACTAAATATGCACTATGAACAGAATCTACCACTTCCCCTGTGCACATAAGACTGATAAGAAGGCAGTGTTCAGATTTTTTAAAGGAGAATAAGCTAAAGAGACCATAATTTATGACTGAGATTGCCCAGTGTTTTACACAGATCAAGAAAGAAATGCACAATCCCATGCCAAAGACAAACAGAAAATAAATACAAATTTTCTTTTGTCTATGATAGGAAAAATATTTCTCAAAAAACACTTCAGAATCTTTTGCTTCATCATAGCTGTATAAAAACGGAGAAAGAGACAAAGTTAATTTTATCTATTCTGGCATGACTGGTAGAGCTTTCCCTGGCACACTAGGGCCAAAATATCTGATTCTTAGTGCAATGCATGTGTTGAAGGCAAGAGATGTGTGGATGCCTGACAAAGATCATGCTTTTTATTTTTGCTAAGAATGTGCCATATCTCTGAGTTAAGAAGAATTAATACTAGAGCAGAGTTTGTACATGTACATTTTAGACAAAATTATTTTCTGTGGCTTAAAACAGATAAGATAATAGCCTGTCTTGAAGGCACTGATGCAATTTTAATCTGCAAGAGGAAGATAAACAGACTTAAATAGGCAATATTTTCCCTAACTTGACACTCAGGACTTGACTTAAATTTCAAGCCACAGTTCCTGTTCTGGCTCATGGTGGAGGAAGAGTCTGTGCTCCACATCCATAACTATGGCAGGATTTCCATTTCAGTGTTATGCCATATTACTAGGCCATGAAAGCTGTGATGAGTGTCTCAGTCATGTGGAAATGTCAAAGACTGCTATACCAAAGGAAAATAGTAGATAAAAGTTGCAAATTTTGATGCATTCCTGCATGGCTAGAGTGAGATTTCAGAAGTTTTGATAAAAGAGTACCAAAAAAAAAAAAAAAAAAAAAAAAGAGAAAGAAAAAAAATCTGACCATTTTTCTGATGGATCTTTGATTTGAAGAAAGTATTTTTATTCTTCTGTGAAGTACTTGCGTAGAGAATTGCCATTTACAAGCCCTTTCAAACATCCAACAGGAGAGCTTGCTGTGGAAGCAAAAGTCAATCCAGATTTAGCTCCTACATGCAGCTGCTTTCCTTCCCCATGGAAAATAAAATATAGTGGCTTGGTGTAGTTCAAAGGGTCTGAAAAATTTGTCTTGAAGACACTTCTTTATGAAAAATTTCCTTTATCCTATAAAACAGTTTTCATGACAGCAGAGCCACCTTCAATCCCTGCACCAGCCCACTTCTGGGATTACAACTTTTAAAAGGAAAATAGACTGGGGAAAGAGTGACTTAAACTGCATCCCTGCGTGATTAGAGTCTCATGACAAAATAATTCCTTTGCAGCTGTAATGGGTTTTGCTTTTTTAGTTCTTTTCCTCAAAATTCTTGCCTGCATCAAAAACTTTGCAAAGGAGAGTATGTGCTTCTTCAGGATATTCAGACACTGAAAAGCCCCTTTCTCATCTCAGAAAATATGTGCAAAGAACTCAAACATTATTTTCCCAAGTATGTGGCATGAGACACTTTCCCCAGGTCCAGAGTAAAGAACCTCAATGACTTGTCACAAACCCTCCACATTAAGGAGGTCAGTCAAACCTGAAAAAGGAAAAGGAGAAAGAGA
>WBMZ01013454.1:0-19666 GCA_013400975.1 Atrichornis clamosus | reverse complement strand
CAGGACACACACATAATTATTTATTATAATACTATATATTATTTTATATTACATTATATATATAAAATATATAATTTATTTTGTAAAACTTCTTGCATATTAAGGTTTTATTATTACACATAGTTGATTAGCTTTTCAGCAGTGTAAATGTGTACAGGTTATCCATTTTATCTTTGAATTAGAGATTCTTTTCCACTTGTAATTAAAATGAAAAAGACTAAGCATCAAATAAATTAGTCATGTTGCAATCAAACTAATATTTTCTCCTTCTTTCTTTACTTTAACCCACACCCCATATCTTGAGTGAATTATAAGGGTCTCATACTCCCATACAGATATCTACATTATCACATAATCTTTACAGATACAAATATAATCGTCATGTGCTGCTGTCTGCAGTTCATGGATCTATTTTCCAATCAATTCAAGGCCAACTCTCATTAATGCAACGACAGCTTTCATGAATAAATCCCTCATTTTTCAATGATAGAATAGATTCTTCATTATTGAATTGCATGCACTAAAGTGGGATCTATCTGCATCCAAAGAAATTCATGATATTTTAAAACGTAATGAATGCCCCAGTATATTTGTTACCATTTTGTTCTTCAGAACTGTATCTAATTTCCTGAATATCTTTTATAAACATTGGCACTTTTTATGCTTCCTTGATTGATGAAAAGTCAGGAATTATTTCTCAAGCTCATTAATTAGGGGTGTTTGCTTATTTTTCAAGCTACTCTGAAGAGTGAATATAAACTAGGGAGTCCAAAAAGAAAGGATATATGGGTCATCATTAACAAAATTTTAAAAAAAGTCTGTGAGTGTTGTGGGCATGATACCTCCTTAGTCAGTGGTACACACACAGTGCAAATGTACATGTATCATATTGAAATTTCCTTTTCTTACTTTAAAATCATCTGTGCATAATTAACAAAAGCATTGCCATAGAAGGCAAAAATACGAACCTACTGTGATGGGTACAGTATATTGAGTTTTGTTATATATGTTCTTCATTTTTATTGTTAAGGGGATTGAAAGGGTAAAAACATTGATTTGTGTCCCATTTAGGACAGATAAAACACTTCTTATGAATGAGATTTGGAAATCTGGAGGTCACTGAGACCTTCTAGGTCTTTTTTCTGTTTCAATCTTCAGTTCTTACGAGGCTGCCCTTCACAGGGTAATAATGCCACATGAAGTATTGAGCCACTTTCACAGCAATAGGAAGAAGTCTGTGAAATACCATTCCTCAATAAAGAGGTTGAATACCTGTCAGACATTAATTGTTTTGGATCCTGCCTTGAAACACAGCAGTGGGTAGAGTGGCTTGCTGAAGCATCTTCCAGCACTTGTTCCTAGGAATTTCACTGATATTTGAAAATTAGTCTCAAGATGAAAAGATATTCCCATCTGGTTTGATCTCCTATTTCATTGCATCTGAACGAAAGGACTTTGTGTGTATAGCCATACCTGGCTCCTTTAATAGTCAAAGGATGGGCTGAATCACCTCCTAATGACCTAACCTGGGAATTGCCTTCCGAATGGACTTGTCTCCCTTCTACACCATTCAGAAAAAACTATACTTTTAACAGAAATATTATACTTGAATCCACAAGGTTTTCAGTGAAGAATTCAATTTTTTGTGTTTAGCGAAGTTCTTATTGCATGTAAGGATGCATAATGTGTCTTTAGAGACTTAAATATTTCTTCAGTTTTATTTCATTTTAGACTTTTGGAAAGAGCAGGGCTACAAAGCTCAGCTGCAACCCAGAGTCCTATCCCCTATTTTCTCAGATATAACAATGGCATCCCTGGTCAAATGAAGTGTACGGTAAGTCAATGCAGTCTGTGTTGGTCAAACTTTAGTTATCAAGTCCTTATTATAACTTTAAGAATACTTCAAGTCTATATGAGATTACATGTGTCCAAGAAGAAGTGAAAAAAATCAATTTTCTTTTTAGCCAAAAATATTAAATAATCCTACAAAACTAACTCACATTGGCTGTTGACCATTCAGAAACTCAGCACCAATGCATTGTGATCACCAGTGACTCACTGGCTTAGGCTACCTTATTACTGGACCACACTCATGGCTTAGGGGGAACTTGGTCCCAAAGAAGACAGAGTAGATGTCCTTCTCTGCTATTAGCAGAGTAGTGCAAGAATCCCTTCTCCGTGATTTGAGAAAAATCACTACTTATCAATTACTGGACAAATGTGCTTCCTTTGATCCCCAGAAAATACCTTAGCGCTTTTAGCTGCAACTCTACACTGCTTGCTAAGTCCCTAGACACTACAACTTCATCATCTGTAGAGTTTTCCAGGAAAATTCCCTTTCATATGTAAAAATACATGAGGTCAAATAATGTGAAAAGGACACTGGCAACAACTCAAGCAGACAAAAGAAATCGGATATGTTGCAGTGACACTGGAGGATGGTGAGGACCTGAATTTGCAGCCAATAATAGAATATGCAGATGCACTGCAGTGCTGAGCATTATGAATTTAAATTACTTTATATACCTGCAATAGTTTGCGCCTTTTCTATTGAAGACCATTCCTCCAAACCATGGCTTGCATTATAAAACATGTATTCTTTGCCTGGAGTGTTCTGATTTTGGTAGTTGCTTCAGCAGTTTGCACTGCTCAATATTTTGTAGTCTCCTGTGACATCCCTTCTTCTTTAGAGTAGTAGACTTCTCATCTAGGCCAAGTCTATCAGTTTATTTAGCTGTTATCTTTTAAAATTGATTGTCTGCATTTATTTATAAATCACTGTTGTGGATTAAGCCCAAACATCAACCAAACCTCACACAGCCACTTGATTACTCCCCCAGCGGGAGTCCAACGGGACTCAGAGAGAATTGGAAGGATAAAAAGCGGAAAACTCCTGGGTTGAGATAAACTCAGTTTAATAGAGAAAGCAAAAATTCATGTCTTGCCATGGGCAGGCAGGTGTTCAGTCATCTCCAGGAGAGCAGGGCCCCATCAAGTATGGTGGTTACTTGGGAAAACAAACGCCATCACTCCAAACGTATGCCCTTTGCTTCTTTCCCCTATTTTATACACTGAGCATGATTCCATATGATGTGGAATATCCCTTTGGACTATTGGGATCACCTGTCCTGGCTGTGTCTCCTCCCAACTTCCCATGCACCCCGAATCTCCTCACCAGCTTGGCGGTACAAAAAGCAGAAAAGGCCTTGGCTCTGCGTAAGCCCTGCTCAGCAACAACAAAAGCATCTCTATATCATCAACTCTGTGTTCAGCACAAATCCAAAACACAGCCCCATACCAGACACTGTGAAGAAAATTAACTCTACTCCAGTCAAAACCAGCACAATTACTCATCTGTTTTATTTTTCCTTGCCTCAGAAATAATGACAGAAGCAGATGTGAAAAGAGATCAACGGCATACGTACCCACAGACTTCCTCTTACAAAAGAAACTGTGCCCCCATTTACAGACAATCTGTACTGTCTGATATAATCTAAACCATTGGGCTGATGGTTTCTTTTTTTTTTTCCTTTTCCCTACATGATAGGGAATTTTTGAGTAATTTTAAATGCAGTGGATATTCACATAATTTTTAATTTTACTGTTGGATTTGCTGATTCATTAAGAATGTCCTCACATTAAAATAAAATTTGCTCTTAAGTTTTAGCATTATTTTCCGGTGTTTTCTTATTTTTTAACAAATTATTATGGGATGTATAGCCATAGAGAAGGTATAAAAACCAGAGTAAGTGATTTGGTATCTGCACTTAGAAGCAAAAAGGAAAGACAACTCCTGTTGCTATGCATCTGAATACATTAACTGCATTAGATTTTAAATAAATATATTTCCTTGATGCAAATATTCTTTGTTCATAATAAAAATAAATCAAAATTTCTGTAAAGTCAATATTCAGACAAAGTGATCTGTTATGAAGATGACTTTATTGGTTTTGTTTTATTGGTTTCAGTGTTTTGGGTTTTTAAAATTTTTTTTTAATTTAGCTTTCTGTAGGGATTTCTTTATCTTTGACAAATACACTCCTTAGAAACTACCTATTAGCAGAGTAAGGCAGTTTTGTAGCAAGATATTGCAGATCTAGGGATTTTTTTTTCTTCATTTAGAAGAGCAAAGTCAAGGACAACTCCATGTGTTCTGCAAAGTTCAGCAGTAATATTATTATTCACACAAGTTGTCTCAGCTGTGAAGTCAGTACATTTGTTCTGGATGTCTCTTTATTATTAATGGCCCTTTCACCTGACTTTCTACATTTGTTTCAGCCAACATAGTTCCTGCCTGCTGGCCAGTTCACTTAGGTTGTTTTCATCCCCTGGTTGCCTTAAAGGTGAAGCTTTGTTCCAAATGTCTTCTGAAAGGTTAGTCTTTACTGTGAGGATATAGGATTGAAACAGAAAATATCCAGGAAACAGCTATGGCAAATGAAATAGCCAAGCCTCTCCTCCTACTTTCAAGGCATCACTAATTCTATCCAAAATGTTGCCCCCAGCATGACATCATAGGGTAAAATTCACCATGGACCCAGAATAAATATAGCAAAAAGACCCTCTCGAGTTTGACACTGCACTGTATCTGCCTTAAGCAGAAGCAGACATTCCAATAGAAATTAAGTGGTGTGTTGCCTTTTTGATGGCTCTTTGCAAACGGACAATTTTAAACCAGAGAGAATAAGCATAAAATTGAAGCAATTTCTTAAAAGGTCTGATTAAAAAATAAAATAAAAAGAAGATTAGTCAGGAACGTACAACTTCCATCTTGGAAAAATTATATTTAGGAAAGTTATCTTTTTTTTTTTTTCTGTTGAGTATTAAATTGGGGAATACCATTCCTAAACCATCACAAGAGGTCTGGTTTCCCATGGGCCACTTGCAAGGGTTTCATAATCTGAGACTTATTTGTAGTTTTATTTTCATTGAAATCTTAAAATACTTAACAATATTGCTGATGGAGAACTACTTATACTATCAAAGATGTTTATATAAAGCAGAAGCAACACTGCCAAAGAATTAATTAGCATGAGCTGTGGAGGTCACTGGAATGTGAAGTGCAGGGCTCTTACTGCAGAATCAAGAGCTGAGCAAAATGAGATATTGGTTTAGCTTCAGTAGATTATATTAAAAAGGACTCTGTATCAAATGGCTACAATTTCATCTTCTTGTCTTTCTTCATCTACAGAGTACCTTTAGGAAGTTATTCCAGACTTTCAAGAGGATTTGTAGGATGACTCAGTACTCACAAAAAACATATATCACAATCACAGTAAAATAATGTTACAGAAAGACATTTTAAGCTCAATACAAAATAACTTTCAGACAATTTTAGTGTATAGGGGTGTACATGTGCATGTTAGCGTAATGGGAAATACAGAGCACCAAGGTGATAATATGCCACATTAGGACAATTCATTTTAAACATCTTAAAATAGAAATGTCTAAGGAATGAGAGATGGAGGTCAGAAAAAATTCATGAATTCTTCCACCTTATTTTCATAAATCAATGCCTTAGGCCCCACTGAGACAGCTAAAAATACATTTCTCTTTCAGATGAAGGAGATTAGGAGGTGGGAGGGAGGGCATGTTGCCTCGCAAAAGTAAAGGATGTCAGAATTGTCATGAAATTTATGAACATATTGTGTAGGTGTTACTGCATGAGGGATGCACTTTCCCTTTTAGTGACATAGATAATAATAGTCTTTTGTAATCCACTATATAGAATTGGAAATTTCACCTTTTCAACCTATTATGTTTGTGGTGCAGCCCCTAAATGGCTAATAGGAGAGAAGGGGTGAGGTTGAATAGACACAATGAGTTCTCTTTGCTGCCATGCAAAATTTGTGGATTTCAGGCAAGAAACTGATGATGAACTGGTACATGGCAAATGCATCATATTCTGTTTCTAGAATTATTGACTTTCCTGAGCGTGTTGTTTAGAGAACGGAGAATAACCAAGGTGAGTGCATTTCACTCTGGATGTAAAAGTACAAATCAGAATGGCTGCATTTACTTTGGAATGATCTGTTTCCCAGTGTGGGAAGCAAGTCCTAGAAACTGCAGCCATTTCAAAGGTATAAAATGTGAGCTGAAGTCAGGTAAATGCAGTTCAAACCCCTACTTCTTAAGCACATGGCTATTAATCAGTTGCTTAAGTTAAATAAAATGTGAATATAGACTGTGCTGGAGAGGTGAGAGCACCTCCTTACATATTCATCATGGAAAAACAAAGTCTGAACTCTAATGACTGGACCTTCACGGCACAAAAATTAAGAAGACAAATAATGCTATGGGTGCCTGTTAATTGGAACAACTCAGTGGGTAGCCAGTTAAATGGCTGTCTTGATGAGGAGAAAAAAACCCACAAAAATGGCTTTGAAAATAACCAAAATGATATAAAACTGCATACAAACTAAAAATTGTAAAGATAAACATTTTATATGCTTCTTCTTTATGGAATCTGACTCCTCAAATATGTCCTTTGCAAAACAGAGGGTTCAGTATCTGTAGCATACCTAAGACTGCACAGATATAGATACAGAATATACTTCAAGTGTAGAGGCAGAAATGGTAAAAATGGTTGCACTCATTAGGCAGATCTTCATTTTTCTTCAAGAGATGCAAAGTTTTGAGCTTTTAAAAGCAAAAGTTCCTTTTTTCTCACTTCAACTGCTACCTGACCACTCCTGCATCAAAACAGTTTCTGTAACGCAATAGAAATGTTTTCTGTGCACAGATTATGCAAATACTTGCACACCTACAAAAATTGACCCACCCATGTTCTAGTGAATAGCACTACCAACTTTTACCATGACATTTTCCTATTTTCATATAATTGCTGAATATCATATTTATGTCTTCCACATAGCTGCTCAAGGAGGGCAGTATCAATTAAGGACCAAATGTTTCCCCCCATCCTTAAATAGACATACATAATTTCCCACTGTGGTGACCACTAGAGGAACAACTTTGCTCAAACATGCTCCATGCGCTGTAACTAAATGAATTTTATAAAATTTTCTGATGCTTTATTCTGATTCTTTCCTAATGTTACTGTGGTGGGAAGCATTCTCCTTCCTGTGATGGAGCTGCAACTCAGCTATGTATTCCCAGAAAGGATTGTCATCATTTTTTTTCTCACAGTGTTTCATCACTGTTTTCTACAATTTCCCTCCTGCTTTTTCATTCACCTGTGATGTATCTCCTGTCAGCACATGGTCTTCAGTACAGTTGTGCACTTTGCCCTGGACATTTTTGGATGGAGTTTCTGCAGCTCACCCTGCAGTCATGCACATGAACACAGGAGGAGACAAGTCTCTGGTGGAGTGGATTTTTTTGGTTGTGTTGGGCATAGATGGTGAGGTTTTGGTAAGGTGGTTTTGGGAGGGAGAGTGGTGCAGGGGTGGTTTCTGTGAGAACACAGCACAAGATTCCCCCAAGTCAGAGAGCTGTTCCAGCCAGCTCCAGGATGGACCATAGTGAGGCAACCTGTCCCTCAGCATCTGAACCCTGTCCTGTACTCCTTGGAGGAAACATAGGGAGATTCTGGCATCTTATTATGGCATGCAGAATGGAAATACCAAGTAACTGTAAATGCGCTCAAGTGCCTTGAGGTCGATGTCCTTCCTGTGCTGGGGACCCCAGAGCTGGCCGCAGCACTGCAGTGGAGAGCTCTAAGGTGACACTAGCTCAGGTCTGAAGAAATTGTGCTTGTGCTGGCATGGAGCTGTAATGGATTTATGCCATTTCTGATTCTCAAAACTAACTTGGTGTGTCTATATTGTGCTGCATGGCTGGAAAGTTTCCAGATCACAAATTTACAAGGATTTGAGCATTTGATTAAAAAAGTTTACAAATGTAGTATGTGAACCTATTCAGATTCACAATGCCTAGAAACAATAACTTTAAGCTGGAACAGAATTGACATCTGACAGTCCTGATGCACAGATGTGAGACAGAGAGTTATCTTAGTTCATCCTGGTCTTTTTGACCTGATTAAAGATTTAATTTGTCAAATTGCTGTATAGGTGTATCTTTATAATGTAGTATCTGAAAATTCATGTATCCTGATTATTTGAGGTTATTATTAATTAGACAAAGTGCTGTGAATCGTTTTATATGCACCACAATTTTCATCACCAGAGACTCACTTTACAAATTTAATATCTCATTCTCAAATAAATGTCTCTTTTCTGATTTGCTGCTGCTGTCAGCATTCATCTCTATGTTGTTACCAGTCATGGGAACTTGGTTATCTTCTGACCCTGCTTCTCATCCCAAATCCAAAGATTTTATCTGCCTCAGGCAGAAATAAACACATCTTAACAGCCGTGAATCCCCATGGGAAGTGCATATCAAAGGATGATAAATCCTATAAAATTTAATTTAGTTGATTATTGGTAGACAGTGAAGAGGAGTAAATGCACTCTTGTTTTTGACAAAGAGAATTTAAGAGCAGTTTATGTCTTCAATTATGCCTGGTGAGAATTTTCGCTTAGCTATCTCACTCTTTCCTCCTTGTTGCTCTGCATCTCCACTTTATCAAAGTCAATTTATTCCTCATCCTCCTCTGTTAAGCTATTTAAGTTCTCTTTACTATCTTTCAATCAAAATATCTGAAATTAACAAAAACTTAAGCAGTTGTGCTAGCTTGTCTCATTTTTATGGAGGCTTTCTGGAGAGTTCCCTCGTGGGCAGCAAATGCCTCAGCTCTAATGAAAAGCAGTAGGGAGCAGCAACCTCGGCATCCCACTTTTCAAGTTTTGCTCCTGAAGCTGAGGGACACAGGCGTGCAAGCCCCGAGAAACCTGGAAGTATGATATTGGGAAGGATGTATAAAAGCACAGAGCAAACAAGTTTGTGATTTTTCATTTTAAACACGTGTTTAGAGAGCAGGAGCTAATCAGACCAGAGTACAGACACGGAGAGAACTGCTGTGAGTGTCTGGGTACATTCAATAACACATACCAGTAATAACAGATGTCTCAGCTTTTAAAGCTCAGAGCAGCTCTAATAAAGAGCTCTGCAGTACGTTTATGTTACTTTTCTTTTATTTTTTTTGTCCAAGAGCCTTGAAGAAATTCCATAGGACTGGACGCAAAAAAGTGTTATCTCAGTACTAATAGAGCAAACAGGCTGACCTAGGTAGCTATCGTGTGGTTGGTTTGAAATTGGTACTAGGTAAAAAAATAGAAAGGTTGACAAAAGAAGCCATCAGCTCATAATTAAAGAATAGAAATATTCTTAGTGATAATCAGTATGGTGTTCAGTGACTAGAAAAATAGTGTGCAACAAAGCTACAATCACTCTGAAAAAGAGTGTCAGTGTATGGCATTGTCTATGGTCAGCTGTAATAGAAACATAATCTAAAACTGGCAATGAATTTGGCAGCAAAAGAGTGCTGGAAGCCAGAGCTACTCATCTATTTCAGGTGATCACAGTGTCATGGTAAAATATGGGACTATTGAATATTATTTTGCTGAGATTTCCTGCAGGAGAGAATACTTTGGTGTGAATGATACTAGTTCCTGAACTGTTATTGTTTTTCAGCACCAGCCACCTTTGGTGTAAAGTCAGGTTTAAAGTCAGGTGCTCCAGGAAGTTCATTCACAGTAACAAATAGAGTTATCAGGCTCCTAATGATCTATTCTCCCATTGATACTCCTGGGACATTGCATAAAGCTCTCATTAATGCAAATGGAAAAGTGGAAAATACATGCTGAAATCAACAACTCCCCCTATTGTTATAACGGGTGAATGGTCCCCTTAGGCAAAAAGCAACACTACTGACTTTAATTTTTCCTTGACTACCTCCTCCTCCTTATGAAACAAATCATGTTAAAAAGTGCGGTCTTTTGGATTTGTTTGTTTTTTAAGTGGATGTCACAGGAGAAAGTCAGTGAGGAGGATTTATCAAAAACAACATTCTTGCTACGACCCGGTTCTGACCCAGTGTAGCCAAATCATCAATCATGGTGACAATGGGCCATATTTATCCCTGGTGCAGCTGCACTGTAATTGACAGAATTACATTTAGAAAAGATTTGCCCTATAGCTGTTTAGTAAGAAGTCTGGGGTGATGATTAGTCGAAGGTTTGACTTTCTCGGCAGCTTGGACTAATGCATACATTATGCAAAGGTATAGTGTTCAGTTTGCTGCAGATGTTGTAGTCAAGAATTCATGGACATTTGTACTCTGTCGCTCCAAGTTTTATTATAATAGAATGTAAAGATAATAGGGACACAATCTAGTTATACAGTTGAAAAGTTGACAGAATAATTTAATTGTATTCTGCTTTTTTACCATAATCTTCAGGTATACTCTGTGGCTTGTAATAAATGCTAGTCATGGGACAGCTAAAATGAGTAGCACTAATGATGTCCTACAGCAAAGAAATATTGTTTCAAGATTTTTTTATTACTGCATATCCCAAACCCCACACAGAGAGAAAGTGGAAACTTATTTGCATAGTTCTAGTGAAAGAACAAAAATATTTGTCAGTGTCTAAGATGTCTGCTCACTTTTTGTATCCCTTTAAATTTAGATGCCATTTAGTGAATTGGAGGGAGCAAAATTAAATATTTGATGCTATGAAAGGAAATATTTCAAACTCTGATACCACTAACAAACTGGATCTGTTAAAGTTAGATGGAGCAACCTAATGTTAAATAAGCAGCGTGTTTCAATTTTTTTATTTCCTAAACAAGTAATTGCCCTTACATAGTAGTCACAATCAGCTGCTTACTGGATGAAATAGTTCTTAACCTGAATTAAGGGGAGCAGTAACCTTGACTTCACTGGGATGATGATTTAATCTTTATTATATTAATTAAATGCAATGTGCCTCAGTAACAGAGCTCAAAATATTGATCAGTTAACAAAAAAGCAAAGATTGATGCTTAATGCACGTGTCATCCAAAACACAGAAAGTAGGGATGGAAAAAGCCCTGGGTTTTTTGCAGTGCCCTGTGATACACATTTCACAGCTATTTCTGTGTATAAATGTGGTTAATAACATTTTCCAGAACTGAAAGTAGTTATGAATCTGCTATTTAGTAAATGGGCCATATATTGAGGAAACAATTTCATAGTAGTAATGCTATAGTCCAGTAAATAACTAAAATAACTAGTTGTCTTACTCACTAAGAGGTAGTTGGGTATCTCATACGCCTCTATCATTCTACCACAAATGGATCAAAGTTAATTGGATCTACAGTTCATCCAAACACACTGCTTAGGCACAAAAAATAACGTTCCTGGATCTCTTTTGAAGGAGGTATGTGGAACAAGACTGGACTGACCGATTTTTTTTTTCAATATTACTGAAAACCTTCTAAGCTATACAGTTAGTGTGATATGCAGGATTGTGATAGGTTTGTGCTGAAATTCCATGTGGGGTTGTGTTATCAATCAATGCATCCTAGGGATTTACACAGAAATCTGCTAATGGAATATAGTTAACTTAAAACTATGCCATCAGTAAGTGTCACTTGCACTATTGGGAGACATTAGCTATCACAGCAGTGGCTGGAAAAATACAGAATGCAGTTCATGTAGTTCATAAGCTGTTGTGAATTACATGGCAGCTCTTTCTGACTTTCTTTTGTCTACATAATCCTAAAATTTTTAATAGCACTCTTCACTGTTACCCTAGCACAAAAGACAGATCAATTAAAGGGAGAAATCAATGTAAACTTTCTTTTCAGTAAAATAAATGTCTAAGGTCTTGAAAACTTCTAATTACATATACAGCTTAGGCTCTGTGTCAGTGTTTCTCATTTGGTGGGTTACAATTCCAGTCACCAAAAAATGTCACCAGAGGACTAAAAGAGAGTGAAAATTTTATGACAACTTAAAGCAAAGGACATCTCAGTCTCCTGTTCTTCACAAATCCTTATCTTTTAAGGCTCAGCAACTTCTGTAAATCTCTTGAAACACATATTGTGACAATTACTTTTCTCGATATTAGATTTGTAGCTTGTAGAGGGAGTTAATAATTTTTTCTAATATCTATTAAATATCACCTGTGTAAATGCTCATAAATCATACTTCCACTAAAATGAACAGATGTTTGTGATACCACTGTGGTCAAAGGTTGGACTCAATTCTGGAGGTTTTTACAACCTTAACAATTCAATAATTCTATGATTCTACAATTCTGTGATTCTACAATTCTACGATTCTATTCCTTTTGCATGTGTAGCTACATATGTAAGTTATAATTCAACTTTATTTAAGAAGAAGAAAAGATTAAAAGAAGAAAAGATTAAAGACAAAATAATAGAAGAAAGAACTGCAGAGCATATACCTCACCTAGGAAATAATCTTGCTGCAGAAGAGACCACAGGCAGGCAAGGAAACTTGCAGTAACATGAAACTGTAATTTGATGGCTATTTGGGTCAAAACTTATTCAGAATAGAACCAGTTTACTCTTTCCTCTCCGTATCATTGCATTTTTCTCTGCTGGTAAAACAGCTGGTAGTGTAATCTAGTTTGGGGAACAGATCTAGCTGAAAAGTAGCCACCAAAGGACAAAATAAAGGTCCTTTTTGTTTAGACTTGATAAGTCTGAGCTCATGACAGAGAAATACTCTTGTCGTCAGTTCAGTGGAAGCCGTGGCACCAAGCAGAAGGAAGTAGCAAGGTTGTCTTCTGTGCAGCTCAAACTATGCCTGAGACTTGAAATGGGAGAAGTAGTTGATGTGGCAAGATGCGTTGTACAGGACTTGGCTGGTAGGTGAGAAGATGGGGAAGACCCATATGATTGTTGAAGAAACAGGTGTGGATTTTCTATATTCTTTCTTCCAGATAAACAGGACAGCAAAGCACTAGCACCCTCTACTAAAAATGAAGAGTGAAGTGAGAAAAGAGAAAGCCAAACTGCATCATTGTCCTGGGCACTGAGCAGACTTTATAATGCTTCTAATGGAAAATATTTTTCCTGTTTACAGATAACTGCAGTCTGTGTTCTGCTGTTACCCATCTCTTTCTATTTTCATGAATGTACATGATGAGACAATAGAGGATCCTGGCAAAGTCCTGGACAAGGTCTAAAAACACCTAATAAGAGGAACATAGCCTCTAGATTCCTCACGGGGAGAGGGAAATAGCCAGAATTTTTGCTGTCCTGTGGGATGCAATTATGTTGTCCAGAACTAAAGTGTGACCTGTCTTGTCTGTCTTGTTTATTGAATGCAAACTTGATATCTGGTTTCACTGCAAGTTTTGTGCCCAAGATGGATATCCTAAGGCCAAATTCAATAGACAGTCAACCTCTATACCTGCCAAGAGCCAGTATTTTCAAAAGAATGAAGGTCAGTAGATTATGATGTCTGTTTCAGTTAAAACCAACATTTCTTTTCTAGTTCACTTAAAATCAAATACACTGCAGTCTAAGAGATATATTTCTTAATTCCCAAGAATTTATAGCACTGTGGTTCTAATACGTGATTTTGACACACAGATGAATTTCAGTTAAATTTTCAGATTCTTCTGTGATGTTGGATATTTAGCTTCTTTGAATACCAAAAGAAGAAACTTCAGGATTAATACCTGGCTATGTCTTCTCAGGGAATAAAAGCAGAAACAATTAGCTACTGACTAAAATATCTGAAATAGAATCAGTATTGCAAGTATCATAGCTATGGCTCTTTCAAGGAGGCACTCAGAAAAAATTTGGAGAAGAAGCTTTGAAAACTTTTTCTCCTATGATGATTTAAAGGATGCGATTTCAGCAACGGAAAACCACACTAATGTATGTGTTGTTTGGAATCTGTTTGTGATGAAATTGCAGGAAACTACACCAGTGAAGTGCAGAGAAATTTTAATTTTGAGGGGTTTCAGACCTGACTAGTGCAGTGTATATACAAAGACAATGGGTTTATCACACTGCTCACCTTTGTCAGACTAACAAGCTCTCCTAGACACCATGTCCCAGATTCATATCATTCTCTCAGCTTTTGTAGAGACCTCTAGGCTATCTGCATATATTTTTTACTGGAGACATATAGGTTTCCCTAGAGAACAATTCAGAGCACCTCATATCAGCATTGCCCTGTTACCAGAATTTAATATCACAGTATGCTACAATAAGGTAATAACATCAGGTAAACTAGCTAAGACAGCTAAAGTAGTAATTTAAGCATTTTGTTTAGCTACCTAAGATCAAATGAAACAATCCAGGCTGATGGCATTGCAAAAATGGTCATAATAATATGCAAAATATAATAACAATGAAGCAATATTATTGAATATTATGGAAAACTGGTGTATTTTATCATTCATATAATAAAATGTGGGTCATTTTCTATCAAGTCACTAAGAAACTTAGTGAAGTGATGAAAGACAAAATAATACCATATAGGATCAATCTGCTTTGTTATTGTGTTGGTTCTTCTGGACAGACCCTAATGAATAGTCTGTAGGATCCTGATAAATTGAGTAAGAACAGACTATTACATGTCAGTAGGCAACTGCAAAATGAGAGAACCTGTATCTATTCCAGAGGAGACAAGCATCAAGAAAATCTTGAGGTTGATAGGAAAAACAGAAAATCCTTACCAGTTTGAATCTACATCAAATTATAGCAGTATTGAAAAAGAGCATTACATATTAATCACCAAAAAGAATATACTGTCATACATGGAGAGGTGTGCGTTGCTGGAACACAATCTTATTGGGATCACAGAATGGGATTACTGACAAAATCGGAGCATTGCCATGGATGTATACAGTCCAGAAGGGTGAAGAGGGGTAAATGCCCTTTATGTAAGAGCAGTGGGAATGCTCCTTCAATAGCTACTACAGATGATTACTTTTTACAGAAAAAAACAATGAGTCAATAGGAGCAGGTGTTCTGCTGGACCTGACACAAGAAAGCAAGGGCAGGGATGTGAAGGTGAGGTGAAACCTTGGCTGCAGTGGCCATGAGGTGGTGGAGTTCAGGATCCTGAGCGGAGGGAGCAATGCAAAATGCAGGATCACGACCCTTGACTTTAGGAGAGCAGATGCAGGCTTATTCAGGTACCTTCCTGAAAGGAATATTGGCAACAAAGTGGACACTAGGAAAAATATGGTCATGCTGCTGAATGGTACAGGAAACCTGGTAACATGGGACACAGAGATGGACAAGGTATTCAGTGACTTCTTTGTTTCAGTCCTTGATGTTAAGATTTGCTTTTGGGAATCTGAGGCCCCTGAAGACCCTGAAATTGATTAAAACATTGGAGCATCTTTCATATAAAGAGAGATTGAGAGAGCAGGAGAAGAGAAGTCTCAGGATAATCAATGTGTATAAATACCTGATAGTAGTGATAAAGAAGAGGGCTCATTTTAGTGATTTCTATGAACAGGATAGGATACATATAAAAATAAAGGAGATTCTACTTAAAATAAGGAAAAAAAAATCTATTTTAAGGAGGGTTAGACACTGGAAGAACCCGCCCAGAGACACTGTGGAGTGTCCATCCTTAGAGACATTCAAAATCAATCTGGATGATGCCCTGAACTGTGTAATTCTATGCTTTGAACTGGAGGTTTGAACTAGATGATCTCTAGAGGCATCTTCCTGCCTCAATTATTCCCTGATTCTGTGCAACTGTGTGATATATGTTGCATTTTGTTAAATTGGATGCAGTAGTAGCAGAAGTTAATTAAGTTATAGTACATACACGAACTCATGAAATCACAGAGTTTTAGCCATTAATATTTCCTCCTTTATTTATAAGTGATTGAAGTCTGTATCACGCCATTGCCGATCTCTTTCTATTTGTATGTCTGCACTGAATGATAGGAGTAGAAGGCTTGAGGCAAGATTTTTAGAGAAAAGAGAAAAGCTAAGTCAATTGAAAGCAATTTCTGAAGGGAATAACATCAAAAACAAGGAGGAGAAATATTTGAAAAAAGGGAAAAGGATTGAAGGATATTGAAGATATTATGTTTATATGGCATTCTGGCACTTTTGAATGTCCTAAAAATGAATTACACCAACAGTAACTTAGTGGATAAAGCAAAAATTTTGAGGAGAGGCACAAAGGAAAACCAATAGAACATCAAGAGCATTTGAACTGCTAGGAGGCATTTTCCTTGTGGAAAATGTCTGAAAATCCTTAAGAGAGCTCATGAAGATTCATTTAAACAGCTGAGCAGCTCATTTAAGTAGTCAGCCAAAAGACTCAGTACAGCTTTGCGAAGTCAGGCTGTTGCTATGAACTGGTGGCACAAAAGACAAAAGCAAAAATGTGTCATCTGTCCTGACACTGCACTTTGTCAGAAATTGCTCACAACTGGCTTAAACTTAACTATGCACTGAGATAAGCATCACAAAATACCTAGTGTGCATTATGTGCTAGAGATTAAAGATAAACTCTAGATACTGTTGGGGTGCCTGAAGTGGCTGCTGCAGTCCCCAAGGAGCAGGGAACTGCCAGAGTTCTTCGGTGGGACTGAACCACCATTTGAAATCTCCCCCGTAAGTTTGCACAATGGTTTATGTACCCACCTGCTATGTTAATCTCCCTGTCCCTCTGTTGTTAGCCCCAACCCTTGCTCCGGAAGGTTCTCCTGGGTTCGGTTCCCCATTGGTCATGGCTCCCGTTCTCCTCCCCTCTCCTTTCCCCACTGGATGTTACCCTGAAACCCCGCCGTGTCTCTGCCCCTGGACCCTCACGTTATTGGTGTAATTGAGTTATCCCCGCCTGTTCTCCCTCGGTTAAAAACCCCTGCACAGCGGCTGTCACTGGCTCTCCTGCCAGGACTGCACCGTGAGCAGAACCTCAGTAAAGCTGTTCCGGTACTCCTGACGGAGACCCCCTCCCTGCCCTTTGTCTCCGTTGCTTTACTGCTGCTTGGACTCGGAGTGTGTGCGGGCCTGCTCTCAGCATGCAGGGAGAGTAAGGACCGCGGAGCGGAGATGGAGGCCCCTGGGCGCGGCTCCACGAGGGACGCTCTCCAGACGGCAGCTGGGCACCGCGTGCTTGTTCCCGCACTCCGTTCCTGTTGGCACCTACAAGGTGCCCGCAGCAAGATACAGTATTTGAAAATGATAAAATGAAGATTCTTTGGGACTATACTTTTGCTCTCAAACACCAAAGCAAGCCAGAAAACTAGAACTTCTGTTGATTCTGCAAATTGCAGAAGCCAAGTGTACCAGGCAGTGATTGCTCACAGAACATCTGGCAGCAACAGAGGAAGGAAACACATTCCTGCTATTGATATAATATGCAATTCATTGTAGTAACATAAAAGCCTCTACTTGCTATTTTGAAGATTATTTGCATGCTTCAGTGATGCTTTGAAATCCTGGAATCTGATTAATCCCACTTCCTGGACATACGCCCTGGTTTAGAAAATCTAGAATAGTAGCAGTAGTGAGGATGTTAGTGAATAAAAAGCCAAACAGGTTCCTCTTCTAGCAGCTGTGACTGGAGGAAGGCATGTGAGAGAAAAGCTCCAGTCCAAGACAAGTACCTGGTATAGGGCTGATCTGAGAGCTACCACAGGTAGTAGTGGTTCTAAGACAAAAGGACTTTGGAAGAAATGAGCATTTTCAGTTTTCTTGAGACATCGTCACATAAGGAAGTTGAAGATGCAGGCTTAAGGGGAAGAAAAAGAAAGGTTTCAATCCGAAGTCATGACAGTAAATAATCAAAGTTTATGAACATTTGTGTTTGAGGGAAGAGTTACTGTAACTAAAAAAATGCACAACCAGCAAAACTGACATGTGAAATAATTCCTAGAACATTTCCTTAGGAAAATTTACACCAGAATGCAAGTTTAAAATGAAGGGGTATTTTTGTTTTGTTTTTTCTTTGAGGGGCAATCTGGTCTTCAAAATGAGGAGATTACATGTGTCATGACCTCCATGGTTGTTGATTATTACATGACACACATAACAAAAATCACAGTCTGACAACTGAAATTAGGCATTGGTCTTAGCAGCCTAAATATCCTTTATGCCTCCTGTTTACTGTCTCTAAACAAATATTGGATTGTAGATACCAAGGTGTAATATTGTCTTTGCCATTATAAAAAATAATGACATAGAGCACAGCATTGCTTTTATAATTGTGTGTCAAGCAAAACATCATAATAATAATGGAGAAATAATATTATTAAATAAAAATAACTCCATTATAGAAATAATTACATTATGGAAATAATGTAAATAGAAATAATTACATTATGGAAAGTTCTTGCATTACTGTCATTCGCTTTTTGAATTATAACTTGTCTTTCACATTATATTGAACTTGTCCCACACATTTGGAGATAAGACATGAGTGAGGGATCTGTCAAAAAGAGAGCTTGTGTCTGACTCTTGTATTTCTGCCAAGAATTGATTGTACTTAAGAGAAAAATATCCAGTACAGGGCTAGGAAACTTCAGTTTTCTTTCTAAACCAAGCCATGATAGCCAATAAAACATACTTTATCTGGGTGCTTGATGTAAATAATGAACCACAGAAGAAACTTCTTATGCTTGGTCAGCATTAGATGTGGACAATACTCAAGAAAAATGATAAATATTTCATTCATAAAAATCCCAAAAAAAGCAGTAGTTTTCTGTATTAAATGTTCAAAATTCCAGTGTAAAATGTAAAATAGATGCTACTTTATGTCTGTTGTTGATTGAATGTTCTGAATTAGGAGTAAGAAATAAGTTTTCTTTTGTTCTAAAATAAAATTTTAAACCCTCAAAATATTATCCTCATGAGAAAAATGGAAGGGATATAGAGAGGGGAAAGGGAAGGGTCTGCAGGGATGATTTCTATAAGAAGAGCACAATATAGACATGGAGAGAACTGCTGTGAGTGTCTGGGTACATTCAAGAACACCAGTAATGACAGATGTCTCAGCTTCGTAAAGTTCAGAGCAGTTCTAATAAAGAGCTCTGCAGTGTATTTATGTAACTTCTTTTTCCTAACCAGAATGCTAGTCTGTCAGTCTGGGATTGATCCAAATTTGCTTTAGTTCCTTTGGCAAAAGTATGTTGTGTTTGTGTTGGGACTCTATCCTACCTTGAACTTTGCTGGATCCTATCAATTTTGCTACATGCTATCATCTTTTTTATTCTGTATTTTAACTGTTGACTGTACTGTTAGCATGGGCCAAATTGTTATTTTTTGCTTTATACTGGGTATTTTAATATAAAAGTATTCACTGGAGAACAATATGGAACGTCTTGGGACACAGGATTCATCAAAGCCTAAGGAAGATCAGCTGTCTCCAAATGTTCTGCAGATATCTGGGGCCAAAGGAGAAGGGAAAAAAAAAAAGAAAATACTTGAAAGAAAATACTATAAAGCAAAGTGTCAAACTGCAGAACCAAGTGAAGAAAAAAGTAGGGCTGATATACACCTGACCTGACTTCAGGTATCTACAAAGGAAACGTATATCTTAGCTGGTCTCCACAGGTTTACTTTAAAGTCGATGGAGGCTTAGCAAAGGTCCACATATAGGCACTTGGTTTAGGATTAAATTAATTCCCCCACTGATTATATTGCTTAGAGATATGCTAAATACAAAGGGAATCCCAGATAGCTAGCCTACATTTCTGCTTTGTCAGAAACTATAGGTAATTGAAAGAATTCTATTTTAACTTTACAGAGAAACAAAGATCATCTAAAGAAATATTCTGGATGCCTGTTTTGGTTTGAGCCT
>WBMZ01013453.1:0-35999 GCA_013400975.1 Atrichornis clamosus | reverse complement strand
GGGCCGCCGCCTCCCCTGCGCTGTGTCCGCGGCGCCCGGCCCGGTTCTGTGCGGGGCAGTGGCTGCGGGGCCGGACCGGCCGGTCTCGGGGTCGGGTTCGGTGTTCGCTCCCGGGGCGGCGGCCCCGCGGGTGACCTGGCGTTAGCGGGGAGGCGACAGGGCCGGCCACGTCTCCGAGAGGCCAGGCCGGGCTGTCGGAAACGGGAAGCCGGGGAGGGAGGAGAGGCCTCGGCCTTGTCAAGGGGGATCCCGCCGTGTGTGGGGTGCGGAAGCGCCCCGGGCCTGGCCCGGCTCGGCCGAGGGGATGGCGGGGGAGGGAGCGAGGACAGGTGGCGAGAGAGGAAAGCTGTGCCCGGGCGGTGGCACCGAGGGGCTTCTGGGGACCGAGGGATGTTTGACGTGGCCGGGGATGTCAGACCAAGTGATAGAGAAATGGTGTGGAATCAGGAAAAGAGAAAATGGGGAAAAAAGTCAATATTTAAAAGAAGAAAGGATGGAGGCAGCTCAGCCGGGAACGGAGCTGGGCAAGGCCTGACACAGGAGGGGCATGTGCCCGCCTGTTCCCTGTGCCATGGGAATGGCACCCATGGAATCGGTGTGATGCCGAGCTGGGGAGTCGTAACAGACACGAGGCCAAGAAATATCCAGTATCCTCAGGGAATGTTGAGGTGATCTGTGGGCCAGGATAATTGGAGTGGGAGTAATTGTATAACAGTGAGTCCGGACAGTGACCCCTGCAGTGTGAGGGACAGGAGTTTGGGATGTGTCTGGAAGCCCTGGCTGTGGTCGGATGGAGCCGGGACAGTGGCTGGGCAGTGCCAAATGGGGATTTCCAGGCAGAGGTGGGGGCTGTACGAGGCACAGACAGGTCTTGGGGCGCCAGGCAGGTTTGCTGTGCTGGAGCAGGCATGGAGAGGGGATTTCACAGGGAATCTGCCATGGGATGGAGCGTGATACAGTTTAGAGATGACCTGGGGAGAAAACAGGGAAGAAACTCCTACACAGAGAGAGGAGCTGGAGCTACGTCCCCCTTTTCTTGCTTCCTCTGATCAGGGGAGGGGTATGTTGGCAGTGTCCTGGTCCTGGCTGGAAATTTCTTGCGAAGTTCTTGGCTTAGGTGACCTTGACCCCTGTCCTCTCTGGCTCCTCCTGGGAATGGTGGGGAGGAGGCCGGAGCGAGCCCACAGCTGACTCTGTGGTCCCAGACGGAGCGTCTCGTGCTCCTGCGTGATGTGTGACCTCATCTCTCTGCTCTGTGGTTGCTGGTTTGGGGCAGAGGCGCCCAGCCTCGTGTCCTGCCACCCTCCCTGGTGTCACAGCCTGTGTCCTTCCTGCCTGGGGGGTGATGCCAGGGAAGGTGCAGCAGGAGGAGCACGGACAGCACGGTGCCCGCGGTGACAGGGACGTGCTGAGCACTGGGGACGGGCAGCTCTGGGCCTGCTCCATGGGCCTGCTCTGTGCCTCTCCACTGTAGCTTAGATTAGACAGGATGGACTTTTCTGTGGGATTTCAGGAAGAATTTCTTTGTGGAAAGAGTTGTCAGGCATTGGAAGGGGCTGCCCAGGGAGGTGGTGGAGTCCCCATCCCTGGAGGTGTCCAAGGAACGCCTGGACCTGTCACTCAGTGCTCTGGGCTGGGGACAAGGTGGGGATCAGTCACAGGTTGGACTTGATGGTCTTGGAGGTCTTTCCCAACCTCAGTGATCCTGTGGGATTTGGTGCCAGGATGAGACTGCGGCCACCCTTGAGGGGTGCAGCCACTTCCCTGTGCTGTGACCGGACCTTCCACTGTCCAGCTGTTGCCACTGCCATGTCCTCGCCACCTTGTTCGTGACATGTGGGCTCATGAGCCGGTGGCTGCCACAGGGCAGGGCTTTGGTGGCTGCTCTGTCCCCCTGATCAGCGGTGACTGTGGCCCACGGGAGCTGCCGCTGCCCAGAAGGGTGTCCGAGGGCTGGCAGTGCCCAGCTCAGCTCGTGGCTGTGTCGTGCAGGGGGTTTCTCTGCCAGAGGGGATTTCTCTCCCAGGGACAAAGCGTTGTCTGCAGGGCAGGGCTGGTTTATCAGCAGGGAGAGGGGACTTGTGTTTCCCAGGTGTTGCCAGCCCTTGCCCAGTGTTCCTGCCATGCCAGGCACTCGCAGTAGCATCTGAGGTGTGTTTGGGCTCCCTCGGGAGTGGTGCTGAGGTGTCTCCTCTCTCTGCTTCCAGCCGGGGGTGATGCCATGGCCGCTGCCAGCTCCAGCAGGGCCAGGGCCGGGCCGCCCTGCGAGAAGTCCCAGCTCTCCGTGAAAGGTGGGTCCTGCTGCCTTCCTGGTGTTCCCACCGCTGGGAATGCGCGTGGTGTGTGCTCTGGGGATGGCCATCACTGCCCTGTGTGCCGTGGGCCGGGCTCAGCCGCTGCCCCCACCCGGCTGCCGTGGGGACGTGGCTCCGTGGCCCTGCCGGGGCCTCGCCGGTGCTCCCGTGGCCGCGAGATGGCTCCCGGCGCCCGGAGCCGCGTCCCTCGGAGCCGCGTCCCCAGCTCTGCCCCTCTGCAGGCACTGCTGGCCCAGGGGTGCCCCGTCCCACCTTGTCCCTGTGCCCTGGGCTAGGGAGGTGTCTCTGAGGACAGTGACCCCTCCTGTGGAGGGGTGAAGCTGGGGACAGGCATGATCAGGGCTTGGTGCCAGCCACGGCTGCCACCAGGAGCGTTGCTCCCTGCTGTCCCTCTCCCAGCACTCTGTGGTGAGTTGTGGCGCCCTGAGCTGGCAGGGGTGGGGTGGGGAGCGAGGGCAGGGGCCAAGGGCAGGGCACAGGGTGTCCCGTGGCCGCCTGACCCAGTGCCTCTCCCTGCCCAGTGGTGTCTGTGAAGCCCAAGGCCCAGAGCCGTCCGGCGCGGATGAACTGCTACGTGGAGGTGGCCGGCGATGGGCTGCCCAGTGAGACCAAGAAGACGGGGAAGCAGATGGGCATCTCTGAGCTGCTGTGGAATGAAATCCTCACCCTGTGAGTCTGTGTGACCCCCTGCTATGGGACTGGTCTGGAACTGGCACCATGTGCGATGCTGGGCCACCAGCTGGGGTCACGCAGGAGCTTTACCCCTGGCGTGAGGACACTGCCAGGGACAGCCAGGCTGAGAGGGTAGCGGGAGGGGGGTCTCCCATTGCCCCATGGCCTTGCCCACCTCCCTCTGTTCCTTGCCTTTGGCACTGCCCGCTCCCCAAGTATGGGGCTGGCATGAGGCCTCAGTGACAGCCCCTTTCCCCGGTCTCTGCAGGAACGTCACGGCTCAGAGCCACTTGGAGCTGAAGGTGTGGATCTGCCATACCCTGAGGAATGAGCTGCTGGGCGCCGCCTCCGTCAGCCTCGGCAGCCTGCTCAAGAGTGGTGGGAAATGTACGTACGAGGGGCCCCAGTCTGCACCTCCCCTGCAGCAGAGGGGACAGGATGGGACAGGGGTGGCCGCGGTGGCTCCTGTGCTCCCGGGAGGGAACAAGGTGCCGTTGTGTGCCGCGGGCTGGGCGTGCCGGAAGCCATACCTGCGTCAGCCGTGCCCGCGTCAGCCCGGGCGCTGCGGCCGGCTGGGAAGCACAAACCCCTGGGCTCTTTGCCGCCGTTTGCGGTTGCCAGAGCGCGGCTCGTGACAGCAGCTCCCACATAAAGGCGGCCATTCAGGGCTGGGGCGGTGCGAGCGGCCGCGCGGGGCTGGAAAAGGCTGGCTCTGTCTTTTCCAAGCAAAGCTTGCGAGACACAGACCTGGTATTGAGTGGGGAGAGGGGCCTCCTGCGCCCTGGGGGATTCGGGGCTGCTTCAGGCCCTCCCTGGTGCCAGGGGCTGGGGTGAGCTGCTTCCCCTGGTGCTGCCAGTTGTGAAACCACACTGGTTTTCCTGCTGCGCTGCCATGGCTCCAGGTGGCACTTGGTCCAAGTGCTGGGGCAGTGAGGGATGTGCGAGAGCTGTGGTGCCACCACCATCACCATGTGACACCCATGGGGACCTGGACATGTGCCCTGGGCTGGCTCTACTGGGGTGTAGCTAGCAGCCAGCCCCACAGCTGTGGGGCCTGTGCCCCTGGGCACCCTCCCCTGCAGCCAATTCTTCCCGAGGTGTGCAGAGGCTGTGCCGGGCTCCCGGAGCCGCTGCAGTTCCCGCCCTACCTGTGCCTTCACGGGGGCACAATCGGCTCTTTCATTCCCAGCCGTCCCAGGGGGCTGTGTGGAAAATGAATGGAAAAGGCAACTGGCTGTTTTAGCTTGTCCGTTAACATCCCCCAGAAAAAACGTGTCAGATTTTTCCTTGACACCGTGGGCTGGGAGGGAGGAAGGACTCTTAAAGCTGCAGAGCCTGCTCTGCCGGGAAGATGCTGCCGTGGGCTGGGGGCAGCCAGCACTGCCCGTCTGCACCCGTCTGCTCCATCTGCTCCCATCTGCCTGCCTTGTCTGGGCTGGCATCTGCTCCCTCCTCTTCTCTGCAGGCTCGTGCTCAGCCTTTGGGCTTTGCTACAGGTCTGAATGCGCCCGAGACTGCTGGAGGTCCCCTGGGGGTCCCGTGGGAGCCTGAAAGACCCCTTCCTCAGGGATTCCTTGCCTCTTGGGAAGAGGAGAGCATATTCCCTCTGCCTGCCAACCTGGGGAAGGGGCCGGGTCAGGCAAGGGTGTGCAAAAGGCACCTGGGATTTCAAGCTGTTCTGAGTCAGACAGTTAATGTGTGAGGGGCAGTGAAATGTGTGTGCCCTCTGCCACTGGAGAGGCCTGGGCCATCTCTCCCCACCCTGGGAAGCGCTCAGCTAGAGTGAGCCTTCCCCAGGGCAGCTCCTGCCGGGCAGCAGCCCCTCTCTGCCTTCGTTGGGTTTGTTATGGTTTTGGTGAGGTTTTCTGAAAGTTACTGATGTGTGAGTGTAGCTGTGGTCTTCGGTTGATATTCCTGTCGTTCCACTCAGTGGGCAGGACTGGATCTGGTTTTGGGCAGGGCGGTGTCCTCGCTGCTGGTGGCACCCATGGCACTGCGTGCCGTGCTCCTGTCTGCCAGGATGGTGCTGTCAGCCCTCCTCCCAAGCACTCCTCACTTCAGGGGAAAAAGTCTCAGCTCTTAGGTCTGGAGCTTGGGGAAAGAGCTCAGTGATGAGGCGTGAGCTCCCGGGAAGGCTGTGAGAGCCTCTGGAGCTGACGGCCCGGCTGTCATAGGAGCTCCTGCTCCGGCGGGTCCAGCCCAGCTTTCGGGCTCGCAGCGCTTCCCGGCGCCTTGGCAGCGCCTGCGGGGCCTCTCTGCTGGCAGGCAGAGCCTCCCGCCTTCCCAGGGATTGGCCGGGGAGGTGGAGAGGTGGGTCAAGACGGGCTCAATCACCAACAAGAGCTGGAGCCTTCCAGGAGCTGAGCTGCTCCCAGGGCTCCCATAAAACAGCTCGTTTGCCATGGCACAGCCCCCGGCCCGGCCCCCGAGCTGCTGCCTCTGCAGAGGCACCTCTTTGTTCCCAGGCTCCGGGAGCTCCTTGCCACTGTCCCTGGCCAGCCTCACATCCTGGGCTGTGTGGGAGCCCACCCTGGGCCTTGCTGGTTGTGCTGGTCCCTCTGTGTGCTGAGTGGCACCACGTGCCAGGGCCTTACAGATCCCACAGAGTCCCTGCTGCTGTGCCCCAGGCAGCACGGCTGGAGCCGTGGCCTCGTGGGATCCTTCAGGATACCAGCAGCAATTCCCAACCTCTGGAAAACTGCAGCTCCACCCCATTGTGGCTGTGATGCCAAAAGAGCTGTGCTGCATGTCCCAGCAACTCCGTGAGCTGGCTCTGTCATGGCCAGGATGTAATCCTATAAAACTGGCCATCCTGGCAGTAGGTCACCATGGGGATTGGGGAGTGCCTGTCCCGTGTCAACTTTCAGAGGAAAGAAGCAGAAATCCGAGGCCCTCCTGGTTATCCCTGGCAGATAAATGGAGTGGGACATGGTTGTCTAAGCCACCGGTGGCTGAGGCTGGATCAATAGGATGGGAAAAGCTTCCCTGGGGAGATTTCATAGGGCGCTAAAGTTTATCCCTTCCCCTAATCTTTGGGTTCCTTCTTGGTTTGGGAATGGCAGTGGAAGGGTTAGGGTTAGCCATTCCCCTTGCTTGTTCCTGGAGGGACTGTAGCCACAGCATGGAGTCATTCCTTCGGCTGTGGGAATGCGCAAAGGCTGAGCCAGTCTTCACCTGCTTGGCACAAGGGAGCTTTGATCCATCCCAGACAAAATCTGGACCATCACGTGGAGCTGTTGGAATGAGAATTGGCCTTTGCATCCAGTGGGACTGTACAAGGAGCTTGGGCATAGGTTTGGGGAGCTGAGAGACTGGGAAGCACTGTTTGGCTATCTGTCTGGAAATCTTCCGGGATGCGAGTGTGGAAATGGAGCCACCTCACTCAGGGATTCCTTCCAGAGGGGCTGCTCATCCCGTGTGGCAGTTCCCTGGGGTCAGACATGTGTGGTTCCTGGGGGTCCCGGGGCTGGGGCTCAGCCCAGGGCCGTTATCACACCGGCTGCTCCCAGCCTCGTTTCGTGGAACCGTAAATCCGCTTAATGGGCTGGGTGGGAATTCCAGCTCACCTCTGCTAAATGGGAGCTCTGATGCTGCGTGCGGGGCACTGGAAGTAGCTGAACTGAGACCTTATTCAGGACCAAATCACCCCCCGACCCCCTCCCAAAATAATAATAATCCCTCTGACATTCTGGCAGCCGGCGGGACAGAGGCAGCCTTTGTGCTCAGCCCTTCGGGGGACCCGCCGTCGGTGCAGCAGCAATGTCCCTTTGTGCGTCCCGCGCGCTGGACGGGGACAGGGAGGGGAAGGTTCTGCGAGTGTTTATTTTCTTTAAAAAAGCTGGAGGGGGTGGACGGGGGGAGAAGGAAGCCGGCTGGGAGGTTCATGTTCACATCCTCCACTTGGAGACACCTTGTCTTTGCGCCTCGGCTGGGCGCCCGCACAATGAGGGCTTGTGCGGCCCTGGAGCGCAGCACATGGAGGGGGATGGAGGGACCCCGGAGAAAACGCGGATTCCTACAGCTTGGAGGAGCTGCAGGGGAAGCAGGGTCTGGATTTGTTCTGGTTTTTGGCTGTGCTCAGTAGCATCTTCTGTCTCAGGCTCCTAAAACTGTCTGTGAGGTTGGTTCCTCTTGGAAGAAAACAGAGCACAAAGGGGGAAACCAGGTTCAGCAGAATCTCGTGTCTCATGATGGTGATCAGTGACAGAGATGTGCCCCCGTGAGCACGTGCCCTGGTGTGCAGGTGACACCTGCCTCCTTGGCACTAAAACCCACAGACTTGCCTTAGATACATGAGTGCTGCTCATCCCACAGCCCTGTGCTCACCGCAGACCCCGTGTCTCTGGGTTTTGGGGTACCTTGGAGAACGGAGTGTCAAGTCCCAGTGTGGGACAGCTCAGAGCTAGAGGTGGGACAAGGGCTCCATGGAGGTGTGCTCCCATCCTCTGCCTGCTCCCACTGGCAGGAGCCACACCCCATCCCCACGTCACACTGGGACAAAGCAGGTTGCTAAAAAATGGTGCCGTTGTGTCATGAGCAATCCGTGTAGAATAAAAATATTATTTGAGCAAATGAGTCAGGAAGCGTCTGGGCCAGTGTCCCGGGCTGGTGCAGCCAAATTTTTCTGGCCTTCCGGGTGTTTCGATCCGGCTGACTCTGGCAGGCATTTCCGTGATGGTGGGTGCTGAGGGCTGTGCTGTGCCCCCATTGCCCCCAGAGACCAGCAAAGTCTTGCTGAAGCTGCTGAAGCCAAACTGGCTCACAGGGGAGGGAGTGGAGCTGGCAGCTGTCTCCAGGAGCCTCCCAGCCCATAGCACCCTCTCCAGAACCTTCTGTGAAGGTGATGTGGTGCCACAGCGGAATGTTCCTGTTTGGGGACAGCCCTCTGTGCCAGTTTGATTCAGTGGGATTGATGCATGGGGATGTGGACGGAGGGATGGTGGTCACCATCATGCAGGACCCTTCTTGACCCATGTGTCATGTTAAAGGAGCCGAATCCCTCATCTGTCCTGCCAGGATCTGCCCTGCAGCCCCAGCTCCTGGATCTATGAGCGATGGGGGTCCTGGTGTCACAGCCAGGGCCCTTGGGGCAGCTGCAGCCCCAGTAAAGGGGTGAAGGGACCCTGAGGGCTGGTGAAGAAGGGTCTTCCTCGTGAGTGGGTAGTGGGACTGGCTGGGGGCCCTTGGACAGTGCTGGTAGGCGTGGGGCCAACACTGGTGGTGCTCAGTGGGACAGGTGGCCCTGAGGAAGCGGGCATGTTCTCCTTTGGGGACGCGGGGAGGTCTTGGAGGTCTCGGGAGGCTGACGTGGGAGCTGGGGTGGGGGAGCCACCTCACCACGGCTGGTGTCCTGGTGGTGACTGGGGGTCTCTCTCTCCGTGTCCCGTCTCCCACAGTGGAGAACAGGCAGCTGACCCTGGACCTGCAGACGGAGAACAAAGGCAGCATTGTGTCGGGCGGGGAGCTGACGATTTTCCTGGACGGGCCGGCTGTTGCTCTGGGCAGTGTTCCCGACGGCAGTGCCGGCACAGAGGGTGAGTGCCCGGCCCCCAGCGCGGGGAGCAGAGCGGGGCGGGCGCGGCCCGGCACCCCCGGGATGGTGTCCCAGGGCCAGGGCCCCAGGGCCAGCACTTGCCGCTGACCCCAGGTGAGGCCCTGGCCCCGGCCCCAGCCCTGTGGGCTCCCGCGGGAGTGAGCGTGTGGCAGGAGCAGCAGGAGCATCCATAGGCTCACACCAGCCTCCCCAGCAGCCTGGGAGGAACAGCCCTTCTCCAGTCCTTCTCCAGGCCCTCCTCCAGCCTCCCCTGCGGATCAGCCCCTTCCCTCGCTGGCCGTGTGGGCTGGGGAAATGGTTTCAGTCCCTCCCGACCCACACACCCAGAGGGCTCCCCGAGGCAGAGCCTGTGTGGAGTCATAGGCTGGTGGCTGATCCCTCGGAGCTGCCAGGGAAGCAGAGCTTGTGCGGAACAGGGATTGGTGCATTGATTTTCCCTTGGCTCCTGCTCTTTGTTGCTCGAACTGGGAATCATGGATGTGGCCGCTCTCCTGGTGCTGCCAGCTCTGCAGAGTCCTGTGCCCTGCTTGGAGCTGTGGGGTGCTGGGGGGCCAGGCTGTGTGATGTGAGGAGAGCACCCCAGTGTGAGGCAGGGAGTCCCTGGGTGCTGGGGGTCTGTCCTGCAAGGGATGGGGCTGTTGTGCTTTTGGGGCTCCTTTCTGGAAGGCAGGAGGGAGGAAAGGAGGGAAGAACAGTAGGTGGCTCAGTCCTATTCTTCACCCCTTGTTCTTCCCCCATGCAGGGTCCCAGGTGCCCGGACGGGACCCCAGCAGCACGGCTGTGGCCACGGAGGGCCGGCACCAGCCTCCCAGTACCAACTGCTTTGGCAGCAGGCCGAGGTGAGGGTCCCACACCGTGTGTCCATTACTGAGGGGTTGCTGTGGTCATGTCTGGATCGTCCTTGTGCTGTGCACCCCACCCCAGACCTCCCAGTGAGCCCCTGCCACGCAGCCCATGGGAGGTGCGGGCAGGGGTGGCCTGTGCTGGGGGACAGCAGAGCTGCGGGTGCAGAGAGGTGACCACTCAGCCGAGGTTGAAGGTTGTTTGCTGGCTCTGTGGCTGGGCTGAGCCTCTCCTAAAGTGTTGGTTTCTCAAGGAATATAAGGTCTGTGATGGCCCAGAGAGTTTCCACTAGTTGCTCCACTGGCAGCTGAAGGAATGGCCTGTCTGGGAGTGGGGTGGACTGTGACCAGGCAAACCAGCAAAGTGGGGCCCCATCAAATGGGGATCTCAGGAACCCCAGCTCTTCCCTCAAGCACAGCCCTGGCCAGGTACTGGGCTGGGCTGGGAAGCACAGTGCCCCTCTGGGTGATGGTCACAGGGAGACACTTCCAAAGGTCCAAGGGGAGCAGGAGAAGCAGAGCTGCAGGGAAGTAACAGCTGCTTCCAAAGGAAGTGAGATGCTTGGGCAGCAGGCCATCCTGGGCCTGGCTCCGCGCCCTGCCCTGCCTCCTCGCCGGGCTGGAGTGGCTGAGTGCTGCTCCTTTTGGAGCTGTGGTTATGGAGAGACGTGTCACGCTGTCAACATGGAGTTGAATTTAACACCTATTTATGTTTCCAGAGCGTGGCAGTGGCCCAGCAGCCTGTACAGATGTTCTGGGTAGGAGCGTGGCTGTGGAGAGGGTGCCTGCCCGTGGGAGGTTCTGTGTGGCCCAGGCTCAGGAGCATTCTCAGCCACAAGCCCCACACCTTGAGTTCTTCTGCTCCTTCTTCATCTGCTGGGCATACACCAGAATTGATGTTTTTGGCTCAGAAAGTGACCCTGTTGTTCTTTGTGTGTTCATCTCCCACCCGAGGAGGGAGAGGGATGGGAAATTGGGAGCAGGTTGTGAACACAGTTTGTGCCCTTTTGTGGTGGCTGCTCCTGTTGACTCCTGCTGTCCAGGTGTTAAAGCCTCCCCAGGGGTGGGAAGTGCTCAGTGACCTGACCAAGCTGGGCTTGGCAGGCACTTGGCAGCTCTCAGTAGGTGCTACAAAACCTGCAAAGAAGGTTCTAGTTTGGGAGGCTCAGCCCAGGCACTGCTTGCTGCCCATTCCCTGCTGCTTTCCCATCGGCTCTGAGGAGTTTCTGCTTAGGTGTCACCTTGAGTGTGGTGAGGTTTGGCCAGGACTTGTGCAGGGCACCTTCAGACACCTGCCAGCTGTGCAGTCAAACCCCGTGGATGCCCTGGAATGGGAAGCTTCAAACTAGTTCTCAATCCATGCTGCGCTCACCTGAATTTAGGATTGTTCTGGACATACCTGCTGAGTTTGATGTGGTGTTGCTCTGTGGGGCAGAGCACTGCTCCACGTCCCCACCGTGGAGGCAGCTGCCTGCTCTGGAGTGGAATGTGGGTCCCTTGCACTTGGGAATGTTGTTTGATGGTTGCTGTGTTTATACACAGAGCCGTGTTTATTTTCTTGGGCTTGGTGATGGATGCTGGCAAAGTCGCTCACTGGCAGGATGGGAAGAAAAGGGTCATTCTTTGCTCCTCAGCTATTTCTACACTGTCCCTGCGAGGGAAATTGCTTGGTCAGGGCTTCTCTTTCTTCTCCTGAACAAATGTCATCTTGGGATTTGCTGCTAATCTTGGTGACGGGGTGTGAAATTCCACAGCCCTCTGTGCAGGGAGAGAACGGAGCCTGGCTGAGAGCTCGGGCTGTGGGTGCCACAACCCCTGTTTGTCTTGTGGAGGCCCTGGCACAGGTTGCCCAGAGAAGCTGTGGCTACCTCATCCCTGGAAGTGTCCAAGGCCAGGCTGGATGGGGCATGGAGCAATGTGGCCTAGTGGAAGGTGTCCCTGCCCATGGCAGGGACTTGAATGGGATGAACTTGAAAGGTCCCTTCCCATCCAAACCATTCCATGATTTTTCATTTTGGTGCTGGGGGACATGACTGCCTCCACCATCCTTGGCAGGGACAGGGGGAATTTCTCAGCTCTGTGTTTTGGGAGCTGGACTCGCCCTGCCCACGTGGCACTGGGGCTCTCCCCGTTATTTCCTAGTGGTCGTGCCTTGTCGCCCTGCAACCAGCGCTGGCTCCTGGCCCTGTGCTCTGGCCTCCCTCCTCTTCAGCCACAGTTTGGGGTCTGATGTGCCGAGTGAGACCGAGACGTGCTTCCCTTTCTGCTGCAGCTCGTGGGACATCCTGGCCGCCTCAGCTGGAGGAACCGGCCGTTCCTGGGTTCCCTGGCCAGGGTCCGTGTTGGCCGTTGTGGCGAGGGCACTCTGCCTTGGCATGAGGCGGAGTGGAAAGGTTGATGTCACCCGGCTGATGCCACTTTCCTCTTTGGCATCATCTGCCCCAGCCCTGGAGGGGCAATGGGGCAGCCACCCAAGGTCCCCAGTCGATGGGGGATAGCAGGGTCTCACCCCACGTGGGAGAGGGGCTGGCCTCCTGCCCCACTCTGTCCCACTGTCTGTTCCCATCTGTGCTCTGCCTGGTTTTCTCCCTGCTTCTATTTTAAGCACACGTTCCCATCCTGCTGTGCTCCGTGGCCTTGCTGGGTTTGTTTCCAGTGTCTATTAAAAGACAATACCCAGATGGGAGCACTCGTAGGAGGGCTGGGCTGGGCGGCGGGCTGGCTAATTCAGGCTGGTAACCCTGTGCCGCCGGCTGGCAGCCTGGAGACATCCTGTTTTGGTTTCTAAAAACTCTCTGGGCAGCTCTGAGCTCAGCTGTGCTGAGGAGGGCAGGGACCAGATCCATCCTGTGCCAGAGGGGCTGCTCCCAGTGGGACAGGCTGGTGCCACCTGCCCACTCTCCTCTGGCCAGGGCTCCCTGTGGGGAGGGGGGACTGTGGGGAGGGGTCCCAGCCAGCTTTCAGGAGGTGGGTGGTGCCTTGTGCCCCACTGAGCTGGGGCAGTGAGGAGCCACCTTCACCTCCTGAAAGGGAAAGAGGAGCCTGTTCTGCCCCCGCAGATGCTCCACATCTGGTGGCCAAAGCAAACCCCAGCAGGAGCCGTGTCCGGGGGGCAGTCGGGGTTTTGGGGGGAGTTCACTGTCTGAGGAGCCCCTTGAGGAGCCTCTGGCTGGGGCTGCCCTCCTGGGGGTCTGTGACTGGTCGAAGTGATCACAGCAGCTCCTGCTCTGCCCATGGCTCTTACCTAATTTCAACAACCATCTCCTGGTTTCCCATGTCTCTTCCTGATCCCAGCCCTGCCATGAGCTGCTCTCCAAGGAGAGCGGCTTTGGAGTGAGTGGGAGGAACCAAGGGTTCCAGTTGCTGGAGCTGCTGAGAGTGGCATGAGTGATCTGTGCCCTGTTGCTGCCAAGCTGCTGTCCCCTCCCAGCGCCAGCCCTGAGACTTGGGACAGTTTGTGGGTTTTGCCCTTTTAAGGTAGATTTTGGCCGGGAGAATCCAATGTCCTTGTGCCTGCAGTCCTCCCACCCTCTGTGGTTGCTGCCCTGGGCTGCCAGCCTGGGTAGAGGTGCTTGGGCTCTGCCTCTGCTCCTCTGGCCCCCTGGATCTGGGAAGGCAGTGTTCCCCCTCCTTGCTCACAGGAATGAGTTCTTAAGGTGAAACCCTGCTTTTTTGGGAATGCCTTTGTGCTGCCTCAAGGGCCCTGAATGGTCCAAGGGGGAGAGTTTGCTGCAGGTGCTCTGCCCGTGGAGGTTGGGCTGCCCTGGCCATGGGGACCAGTGGCAGGTGAGCTCCAGTGTGGCAGAGACCCCCAAGAGATGGAGCAATTGCACCTGAGCTGGCCACAACCTGTGCTGTGATTTCAGCTCCCCTCTTTCCCAACTGCTTGTTCCCTCTTTTTCCGGAGGCCACAGCTGTCCTGGCAGCACCTTCCTCACCTGCCTCTGTGCAAGGCTTGGAGCCAGGCACAAGGCACTGGTGGGGGTGCCCAGCGTGGTGCAGGACCTGGGGCTGGTGTGGGATCTCCTGGGATCTGCAGGGGTGAACAGAGCAAGCCAGGAGCCGCGGGGGCATGGGGCTGTGAGCAGGCGTCTGGCCATGGGCATCCAGGGCCGTTCCTTGGCACGTAGGGTGACCACCTGTGAACAGAAGCAAGGTGTTGTCACCCAGGTGACTCCTCCATGGGTCTCTGCCACCGGCAGGTGTGTGCCAGGCTGTGGGCAGGTCTGAGCAGGCAGTGTGAAGCTCTGGGCACTGCCCTGAGCAGAGGCACGGGGCTGTATCCCGGTGCTTCCCACGGGACACCGGTGGCTGAGCTGGGAGCAAGCAGCAGAAGACTGAGGCAAAAAGGCAGGAGTGGGGTTTCCCATGTGATGCCTCTCACCTCCCGTGTTCCTCTCCCTTGCAGGACGCACCGACACGCGGCCGGAGCGGCGCGGGGAAACACGGGCAGTGGGGAGCAAAGTCCCAGTGCCAGGAGCCGGCACCGGCAGCAGGCCAAGAGCTCACAGCACACCAGCACGGCCACCAGCACTGCCACCAGCATGGCCAATGGCACGGCCACCAGCACGGCCAGTGGCATGGCCAACGGCGTGGCCACTGGCATGGCCAATGGCGTGGCCAACGGCACAGGTGACCCAGCGCTCACGGGAGGTGGGGCAGAGCTCGGGGCTGTTTCTTGTGGAGAAAATGAATTTCTGCTGAGATAATGGATCTTGTAGTGCCCGGGAATTTCCTCCCTATGGATTGGTTGGTTTTTATTGGTTTTACTGCTGATAAGCCAGGCAGCTCCGCAGAGTGTGACAGTAGGATCTGTGCTGCCTGTCAGGAGTGATTTCTGTGGCTCCACTCTGGAGTCGTCAGCTCCAGGTGTTTAAAAGGACACTGGGACAGCAGTGTCACCGATGTCACAGTGAGTGGGACAGTTGTTACTCTTTTCAGCTGAATTTCTCATCAGTCTTCAGTGAAAATGTTCTGAGCTCTGAAGTGGGGAGGAGCAGCTGCCTGTCAAGCACAGAGAAGGCACAAGCCCACCTCTCAAACAGGGCTGCTTCTTACAAACAGGGTATCTTTGGAAAGGTTTCTCCTGTCTTTTCTTGGGTTTGTCCACAAAGCCGTGAATCCCTTGTGGAGCAGGACTGGGATCTGCTGAGCGCCTGACAACGAAGTCACATGTGGCTGATCTCTTTTCCTTCTCTGGCTCTCATGGAGCATCTCCCACTGCTCTGCACTGCATTTGCTTTTGAGGGAGATGAAGGAGAGGCAGAATACTTTGTTTTGGATAGAAGGAAACATTCTGTTCAACCCAGGAGTTTGGTGTTTTTTGACATTTCATTGGGAAAACCTGAAGCAAAGCAATTTCAATTTTGCCAAAGTCCAGCCCTTCCCAGACTCCTCACTCTGTGGACACTCCCTCAGGCTGGGGACAGGGATTTTGACCCAAGTACAACTTGGCTCCTTGGCTTTGGTTTGTTTAAAGCACGTTTTACTGGCCTGGCCACAGCCTCCCCAGTGGCTTTATGACTGTGCTGTCCTTGTTGCTGTTTTACCACTCACCACCCTCAATGCCTCCCACAGGTCCTGTCAGTGATGACTTGGGATGGGGAGAGGAGTGTTTTTTGTGGCTGGGATGAGTGCTGGACACCCTGGAATGCCTCTAGAAACAAACCTCTTCCCCCTGAGTTTTGCACATTTTGGTGACATTGCCATGTTTTTCAGGCTGTTGCAAGAACGTCCCCATTGCATTCGTCACTCAGAGCTGTAATTTCATCTGACAATAAACGGACATTATTCCCAGGCGTGTTTTCCCCACAGCCACATTGTTCAGCCCTTGCTGTGTTCCCCTTGGAGCCCTTCCTGATCAGGTGAACTTTGGATCAGCTTTTCCCTGCTTTGTGCAGGGCTGAGATCAAACTGACCACAGTGTAGTCACCTGGGTCCTGCTGCAGGTTCCCTTTGAAGCTTCTCACGACATGATTGAAGCTTCTAAAATCGCCTTTTCCCAGGCTTGCTGGAGATGAGGAGCAGTCAGAGACCTCCTCAGCTGGATCCTACAGCACTCTGGTGGAAGTTGCTGCTGACCTGGAAATTTTCCTCACCTGCAGGTGCTGCCTGGGGGCACTTCCAGCTGCTGCTGCGTCCCAGGATCCCTCTGGTGCCAGAGGATGTTTTTTATAGTTTTTTACATTTCTGAGCTCAAACTCATAGAAATCTGTCTGCATCTCTCACTCCTTTGTTCCTTGTTCCTGGGTTATTTTAAAAGCTCTTGCTTTGCCACTCCAGCCGGGATGTCTTGTAGCAAAGGTTCTCCTCAGCTGGGCTGCCAGGTCTCAGAGTTTTGGCTATCTAATAAATATTCCTCCAATTCCCTTTCATTTTTTTGCTCTGACATTTTCTTCCTCATCAGTTTCCTTTGTAATTTTACTTTGCTGTGTCTCTTCCCCTTCCCTTTTCCAAAAGTTCAGTGAAATCCAGCAACATTTAGCTCTTTCCAGTGCTGTTGACTTGCAGAGCCTGGGTTTCATTCTGCCTCAGGGGAGATGCTGCACCCACTGTTCCGGAGCTCTTGCTCATTCCCTGAGTTCCCATCTGGGATGCAGCCTGTTTCCAGTGGCAGAAGAGACACTGAGCACAAATACAAAGCACTTCCTGCTTTTGTCTCAGGATGGAGGCAGTGGTTCCCAGAGGGATCTGGGTGAAGCAGGTGCTGCCTTTGCTGCAGGCTGGGAGCACTGAGGGTCCCGTGCTCGGGTTGCCACCCACCACGTGCTCTGCTTCCCGGGAAGATCAGCCCCTCCCTGGTGCTGACCTCCTGCCCTCTGCCTTCCCAGTGAACGGGGACGCCGTGGGTGCCGTGGACATGGACGAGGACCGGCCGGCAGCGGGAGTGACCGTTCCGACCCCGGCGGCGTCCGGCACGGCCGACGGCTCTGCTGCTCCTGCCCCTCCTGCCCTGAGCAGCTCTGGAGAGGCCGAGGAGGGGTCTGGCCCCAGTGCCCCTCTGGCCCGGGCCGCGGTGCTCGCCCTGGATGCTCTGCCCCCCGGGTAAGCTCTGCCTGGCGGTGCCCTCGGGGAGGGGGGCAGGATCAAACTGGGGCACTGCTGTGTGCTGGGACAAGAGGCTGATGGAGGGAGGCAAAGTGCAGCCCCAGGAGCTGGTGGAGATGCTGGTGCCCAGTGGAGCAGGGGGGGCCTGGGGCGGCTGCTGGGGCTGCTGTGCCCCTTGCCTGGCTCAGCCAGTGCTCCCTGCCCGGCTCATCTGCCCAGGATGCTCTGGGCTGGGGTCGAGCCTGAGCCCGCTGGGTGTTTGGGACAGTGAACAGTGGGTGGCACCTCTGTGCCAAGCAGCCTCTCAGCATCCGTGCCCGGGGAGCAGCACAGCCCTCTGCTCTTCGGGGCTGCTGAAGGGATCAGTCGGTGGAAAACACCTGGGAGAGCAAGTGTGGATTTCCAGGGAGCTCCCACTGAGCAGGAGGGCACGGACACGCTCTAGGGACACCACAGAGGCATCGGCCACTGCTGGGGGCAGTGGGGCAGGACTCTCGAGTAGCAATGCTTGCTCTCCCTGTACAGATGCTCCTCCTTCTCCACGGGATGTGTGGAAGGGGCAGGAGGAGAGTGGGGGCTGCTGGCTCTATGGGGGCAGCAGTGGGGGGCTGGGCTCAGCCCCCAATGTGCTGCACCTACGTCTTCTCCCCTTGTATCAGACCCCTTGAATTCTGGGCGGGGGGTGAAATGGCCTGTGTTTGGGATGAAGGGAGCTGTTTATTTTCCTTTGGCTGAGGCGATGCCTGGAAGGTCAGGGCCTCGCTCGCGTGTCAGTCACAGGTAATTAGGGTTAACAGCTCAGTGTGCCTTTATGCGGGTGTGTGAGGGTTTCTGTTCTCCTGGCCTGGGCCCTTCCTGTTTCCAGGCAGCTGGAAAAGTCCAGTGCTCTCAAAAAGGCCTTTATTCTAGCCAGAGCTTGTGCCCCTTTCTTCTCCTACCAGGTAGACTGAAGGTCTCCTTTTGCCCACCTGGGGTTGGAAACAGGCTGTTGTTTCTTTCACGGGGCAGGGAAGCCTGCAGATACCTCAGGATTCTGGAGGCTCGTGGGCTGCAGGCACTGCTTTCTAAGACACAGCAGGCTGGATTTACCTGGCCCAGCCAGGTGGAAAGGTAGCCATGTCCTCCTTGTTGAGTTCATTGAAGTCTCCACAGTGTGAGCCTTGCTCTGAGAACTGCCAGAGCAGGTCCTGAGCTAACGGGGATTTTCTGAACTGGGATTGCACAACACTGTGTCCCTGGGGTGGTGTAAATGAGCATCTGGAGCTCTCTTGAGCCCTGATCCAGGGTGGCTGGTTTTTGCCTGGCTCACCTCACCACAGAATTACTCTGACTGGTGGTTTGGGGCCCAGCTTGGGAGATGGGGATGCAGGACAGCCCCTCGCTGGGATGGCTGTGACAGCACTGCAGGGCCCTGGAGGGGTGGCTCTTGCTCTGCCGCTACAGGAGCAACATCCCCTGCAGAGCTGCCAGTCACGTCCCTCCTGGGCCCTGCCCCGGCCTCTGAGTGCCTCCTTCCTTCCGTGGGAGTGTGGGGAGCACTCCCTCCAGCCTCTGGAGGGTGGCCCCAGCCTCCCTGCCCGTTCCGGGCTGTGACAGACGGTTGGGTTCATGTGGGGATCCGGAGCGATTTGCTCTGCTCAGATCTCCATGTCTCAACATCTGCACCAGGTGTGGCAGCTCAAAGGCATCCCTCACACAACTGGGAGTCTGTCCTAGGGGCTGAGAGGGCTGGAAGGAGTTCTGAGTAATTCCAGCCCCAACAGTGCCCAAAACCTCCTTCACATCCTCTGGGCAGTGTTCCCCTGCGGAGCTGGGAGTGCGTGTGGCGCCGGGGCCATGGCTGCAGTGCCCGAGGCCTTCGGGGTCCTGCTCTCACCCTGCAGGGGTTTCTGAGCAGATCGATAGTGAAGGGAGGGGATGGGGCACAGGAACCCCTGGCTCCTGCATCTGGACCCGATCAGGGACGATCCGGCGCAGGGACAGGCGGCCGGGGCGGGGGGTGTGCGGCGCTGTCTCGCCTTTACAAAGAGGTGCATTATTGCTGCCTGGCAGAGCCCACGGGGCTGTGGTTTCTTACGTAAGGAGGGCGTTTTGTTTGGACTGCAGGGTTGCCTCAGCTCTGCCACTTCCCAGTGCCCGTGGCTTCCTGCACCCATGCCCATCCTGAGCCTGTGGGCAGCTGGAGGGGAGCGGGAGGGGTCCGGTGTGTCAGGCACTTCGTGCTTGCAGTGTGGTGCATGTCTCCCACCATCCAGTGCTCCCAAAACCACGGATCTCCCGTGCACCTGGCTGTGTGGAGCAAGGTGGTCTGAGCAAGGATAGTTTGTCCCCAGTGTCCCCATCTCTGCGTGTCAGCAGTAACTGCGGTTCATCACCACCACTGGTGACTCACTGCTCTCAGGGAGAGCCAGCCCTCGCAGATTCATTTTTCAAATCACCTAGGAGCTGCTGGTGAGGAGCTCGTGAGCTCCTCAGTGTTTGTACAGGGTGTGAGACGTGGACAGGGGACATCAGGCAGTAGCTACCACCACCAGCAGCTCTCCCCAATCCTGCGTGGCTCTTCACAGTCATGAGCACACCCAGAGGGGTATCTGAGGGATCCAGAATCCTGGAGTAATCCTCATTGTGGGATTTCTGGTCTGTGTAGCCACAGGAATGGTACCTTCCAAGTCCTCAGAGCCATATGCCTCAGAGAAGCTGTTGTTAATGAGACTGGAGGACCTGTCCAGGACAATTCCACTGCCCTGCCTTCTCCTTGGAGATGCCTGGTGACCTTCTGCTGTCCATGTTGTGGGGTGGACATGCTCATGTCTTAGGACATCCCAGCTGTGCTGATTTTCTCTGTAGAGATTTCAACCTCGTTTTACCTGTCCTGGTGCTTTTATGCTCATGAAGCACCAAATTCATGGTTCGTGACCAGGTGGTGTCAGGCATGGCAGCCCCTCACCCTCATGGTAGGGGCACAGCGGGTCCTGCCTTGGACTTTCCCCCAGGGATACCTGAGGTGTCCCAGGCCTGGTCCAGGAGGAGAAAGGTGCAGTGGTGTTGCCTGGGCTGTGCGGGGGCTGTGATGCAGGTGGGCTGTGTCACTGCAGCTGTGTGGCCGTGCTGAGGTCACCCATGGCATTGCTGTCGCTGGAGCTGTGGGGCTGAGCCAGGGCAGAGCCCAGGCCGTGGGGCACCAGCGCTCGGAGCAGCTCCATCCCCAGCTCTGTGCTCTCTGCCAGCCTGGGCTGGCTCCCGTGCTGTCACACAGAAGCTGGTGCATTAATTTCCTAGAGCTTTTTGTGATGATTAATTGAGACAGAAGATTGAATGGGGAGGGAGGCCTGTGGGAGCAGGAGTGTGGCAGGAGAACATTTTATCTGTCAGCAGCTGCTGGCTCGCCTCCTCTGCTGCAGGATGAAAGCTGACAGGAAAGCATGGGCTCCACGCAGCTTTTACCTTTGCCAGGGTAAATTCATGAATGAATTCACGCAAAGAATGGTTCCAGTGTGGCCCTGTGAAGCCAGGCTCGCTGTCACCCAGGCTGTCCTCGGGGCCACCCCGGCCTGAGCGCCGTGGCCACACATGTGTTTAAGCCATGGCTGTCAGCAGCGAGTCCAGGGCTGCCAGGGAGAGAACCCAGCCCCAGCCCGAACTCAAAGGCTCCCCTTTGAAGATGTATTAGGAGAAACCAAACAAAAACTACATCAGAAACACAAGGCATTAAACTGACCCTGTGTGAAATCTTACGCCAACCTTTCTGGGGGAAATGAGGAATTTATGCTCCAGGTTATGGCTGTTTGAGGAAGTGGAGTGCTGCAGCCCCTCTCCCAGAGTCTCCATCCAGCAAGCCCAGCAGCTGCCATGCAGACCTGTCAAAGGCACGCCGAGGATGTGAGGGGCTCCCTGACCCACCAGGGGCAGCTCTCTGGATGCTCCTGGTGCCAGCAAGTGTCACCTGCCTCATGATTTTATTTTTCTTGCAGCTGGGAACAGCGGGAGCTGCCGAATGGTAGAGTCTACTATGTAGACCACAACAACAAGACCACGACGTGGGAGAGACCCCTTCCTCCAGGGTAAGGGGCTCAGGGGGCTCCAGGCCTTGCCTCCTGGCTGTCTTGGAGGAATGTTCATGACATCCTGGTGGGAGCTCCATGGTGTCCCAGCATCCTGTCAGGCTTTGTGTGCCCTTGCAGAAGCTACTCAAAGAGTTAGTAGTCCTTTGTGTTTCCTTTTGGTGGCTCTTTGTCCAAAAGAGCCCCTTCAGGTGTGAATCCAGTGGTTGTGCTGGAGCTGGGCACGGAGCCCTTGTGTTGGAGGGTGTCTCAGTCCTCAGGACCCACCAAGCTGTGTGAGACACACAGTGACAACTTCCTTGGGTGCTTCCAGGTGGGAGAAACGCGTGGATCCTCGAGGCAGGTATTACTACGTGGACCACAACACCAGGACCACCACGTGGCAGCGCCCCACGGCCGAGTACGTCAGGAACTACGAGCAGTGGCAGTCGCAGCGCAACCAGCTCCAAGGGGCCATGCAGCAGTTCAGCCAGAGGTTCCTGTACCAGGTGAGAGCCCGGCGTGGTAGTGCCAGGGTTCTCACCTGGCCCTCCTGCTGGTCTCACCTGGGCTGGCCTGGGAGCCACGGAGCGTGGGAAGGCTCTTGCTGGGCTGCGTGGGGTCTGTGGACACAACGAGCTCAGAGCAGCGCCTGGATGGGAGCCCACAGGCTCCTCAGCTGCCTGCAGAGACCATGGGGAAGTGACTTGCTTTTTATAAACCAGCTTGCACAGCCCTGAAGGGTGGTGGGAGGTGTCCTCAGCAGCCTGTCCCCGAGGTCCCTCCAGTGCCAGTGTGGCCAGGCACACGCTCTCCTGTGGCTCCCATCAGGAAAGCCTTGCTGCTGACCTGTGGGGCTGCAGAACCTGCTGTGGGAGCTGAGGGAGCTGTGGGAGCTTGGTGTGTAGCAGGACAGGAGGCCCTGGGGGCTGAGCTCATCCCTCTCTATGTCTCCATTGGGCTGAGGACAGCATGGCTGGGTTCTGGATGCAGCAGGAGCTGCAGGCTCGGGGTCCAAGTGGAGAGGGCTACAGGAGCCAGGGACCAGAGAGTGCAGGGAACGAGCTGGCCTTGGCCAGCTCCCTCCTACTTCCTCTGCTGCTTCCCCTCATTCCCGGTTTGGGCTGAATATCTCTGTTTCCTGCTCAGGGAATGGTCTCTCAACCATTCTGCTCTTGGGCAGGGACCACGCTTGTCCTGGCTGTGCTTTGGCCATGGAGCTGGACCTGGCTGTGGGGGGTGAGCACCTCTGCTGACCAGAGCCATGCTGGTGGCTTTGGGCTGCAGGGAGAGCAGCGCTTGGGAAAGGGCCGGGCCATGGAGTGTTTCCATCTCCCAGAGCAGTGATCCAGCCCCATGCCGTGGTGAAAGGCAGGACTTGTGCCAGAGCCAGGTGGGGCAGGTGTGGAGGGAAGGTGGGCATGGAAGAGGGTCCAACTTCTCATTGACTTTTATCTCTTCGGAGAGAGGCAGGAGTCCCAGCTGGGACTGGAGTGAGCTCAGGGCTCCATTGAGGAACTGAGCTGCTTCCTGGGAGGGGGTACAGGCAGTGCAAAGTCCATTCTGTGTGGGACACAACCAGGGCCACTCCCGGGGCTGTGGGAGCAGCTCAGCCCCTCTCCTTCCCCTGCCTGTCCCTCCCTGGATGTCTCTCCAACCCTTCCAAGCCTCGCAGCGGGAGCTGGACCCCCACGACTGTGCTGGCCCTGCCCACCCTGCCCTGCACGCTGATCACTGGAGCCCAGTGCAAGGGCACGGGGAGGGGGCTCTGCTGGGAGGGGGCTCGCACCGTGCCCAGCGGGGCTCTGGGCCCGTCCCTCGCTCCCTGCCAGCGCCAGCCTTGGAGCCGCTCCAGCGCCGTGCGACTCGCCCTGGCCGGGCTCTGCCGAGGGAGGGACTCGAGCTCCAAATTTAGCCTGATGAAACGATTGTACTTTTTGTTTCAAGCTCTGCTGCCAGCAGAGATGGCTCCTGCTCTGCCTCCTGCCCCACAGCAGCTTTCTGTTTCACTTGCCCCTGCCTCCAGCATCCCTCTGCCCCCTTGCCAGAGAGGATGATGAGCAGCGAAGCAGAGCCTGGGGAAGCCACAGTTTGGGGGGCCCTGGGTGAAGCCAGGGACCGCTCACCCAGCAGGCGTCCCAGTGCTGCGTTCCTTGCACCAAGGGTCTCTGGCATGGGGGCCAGGTTGTTCCAGGGACTGTGGGGAGCTGCAGGAGGTGCCCAGAGCTCTGCCCTGGTAGCTTTAATTAGCTATTTTTAGGTGCCAGTGAGGTAGTACCTCTGGATGTGACTCAGCTGAATGTCTGGGCAGCCTGTCCTGGTGGGGAGGGAGTGGACACTGCCCCAAGTCCAAGCTGTGCTGGCCATGCCAGCCGTGGCACATGGGGTCAGGCACAAGAGACAAAGCTTGGAGGGGTACAGACTATGCCAGGACATCCCCAGGGTGCTGGGCTGCAGTGGGCTGCACCCATCTGAGTTTTGGTGCCTCTCTGGGAGTGGGGGGCCCTGGCACCCCGAGGACTGGGGCTGCCCCTGGTTCCAGGTGGGAAGGCCAGGTTTAGCGGCGGGTGGCATTCCCTGGGCCCATGCTGACTCGGATCCATCCGGCATGGGGGGCTGGGACACAGCCCCGCTCCGGAACTGGGTTTTGGGTGGTGAAAATGCCTTTTGGGTAACGATACGTTTCTTATTTAACCATTAAAAGCACTCCCAGGCCCCCTCCTGCCCTGGGTCCCGAGGACCCTCCATCCCCAGGAAGCTCCGTGGCGCTGGGTCGGGGGGCTGGCACCCACCGGGGCAGGACACTGGCTCGTGCCCCCCGGCCCGGGCCACCCCCGGCCCAGGCTGGGGCAGGAGAAAGGGGCTTTGTGCGGGGCGGGCGGGGCGGGGGCCGGAGCCGCCCGTCTGCGCGGGATGAATGCGGGCTCAGTGCAGCGCATCCCGCACCCCGGCCCTGCCCGCGGAGGAGGGGGCCGCCATCCCGCCAGGAAGCGCGGGGCGTGGACAGCGCTTGTGGGAATGATTTCATTGGAAAGGCCTGCGATATTTTTTCCCCTCTTGTGTGTGGTTCTTGGAGGAGGCTGGAGGTGTATGTGGAGGGGACGCCGGCGCAGCCGAGCAGCCGCGCACGTCCGGAGCCCTCCGGGCCGTCCCGCTGCCCTGGGCCGGCACAGCCCCTGCCCCTGCCCCGCCGCCCCTTGGCTGCCCCAGCCCCTGCTTAGGCTGGGGTTTTTTTTTTTCCTTTTGCTTTTTTTTTTTTTTTTCCTTTTTTAACCCCCCTTAAGTGTGCAAGTTTTTTTAGTTCTCTGGAAGCTGCGGGCCAAGGAGAAGCGAGTGGGAGCGGGGCCGGCCGGCTCACCTCTGCGTTCTGCTCCTCCCAGCCATCCCGGCCCTGGGGTTTATTCCGTGTTTTTGCCCTCTCTGTTGTCTCTAGTCTTCCGGAGCCCCGTCCGACAATGATCCTCTGGGGCCCCTCCCTCCCGGCTGGGGTAAGTACTGCTCTGCCTCACCTGCCCCTGCCTGGCCCCCAGGGGACACTCGGGTCACCCGGAGCGGGACCCTGCCCACCCCGGGGGGAGCACGGCTGCCAGCAGCTCCCTTGCTCCCATCCTTGGCATTACTGGGAAGGGTGGCTGTGGAACCAGTGCTCCCCATGCTCGGCTGTGTGTGGGGCCGAGTCTGCCTGTGGATAGCAGGGTCTCTGATGTGAAATCCAGCTTTTTTTCCCCTTTTTTCCCCTTTTCCTGGAGGAGTTCCCAGCCTCTCTCAGCTGCTGAATGCAGAAGTGCTTGTGATTGTTCTTTGGATGGGGGAAGATGTTGGAGATCCAAGTCCTTGCAGGTCCCCAGACCCCTCTGCTGAGCAGGGATCTGTCCCACTGCCGTGCTGCCTCCTGGGATGCTCTGCCTGGGTCTGTAGCAGGGCTTGAGCTGGCAGGAACAGGGCTGGATGCCCCCCATGGCCCAAGCATCATGTGCCAGGACTGTTCCACCCCAAGGGCAGAGAGACCCCCTCCACGGCGAGAGCATCCCTGGAAAAGAGCAGGCTGGGATGCTTGTGGGTGCAGCTGGACTGTGCTGTGCCAGGGAGGGCAGGAGAGGGGTTAAAACTGGGGGAGCTTGGAGCAGGACAGAGGGGCCCAGGCTGCTCAGGGGGTCCCCAAGGGCAGGATCTCGATGGGGGCAGTGCTGGAGCCCTTGCTGAGTGTCCTCCCTCCCATCAGCAAGGAGAGGGGACCCATCCCCAGTGCCAGCTGGGCAGGCTGAGGAGGCACAGCTCTGCGTGGGGCTGGGTACCCTGGGATGGATGGAGCCTGTGGGATGGATGGAGTCCTGGTCATCGTGTGGGGGCTGCTGCCCACAGTCCGGGAGTGAGATGAAGCAAGGCGCTGGTGGTGGCCAGAAGGGTGATAGGGAAGTGACAGGGTGTCCCTGCTGATGTGGAGCAGCGCTGAGCACGTGGGAATGCCGCACATGTGAAGGAGGAGGAGAAGGTGTGGGGCACAGCAGTGCTGGGGAGGCAGGGGGTGTGTGTAGGGGTGGCTGGTGTGCGTGGTGGGGCTGTTTTGTGCCTGTGTGCAGCACAAGGGGGGGTGTGTGTGTTCACACCTGTGCACTGGCAGCAGGGCCATGCAGGCGGGTTGGGAAAGCAGCTGTGGACCCACGTGGAGGGATGCTGCTGCGTGTCCAAGGTGTGCCAGGAAGGTGTGTGTCTGACACAGCCCCTGTGCCAGCCTGGCAGTGCGTTGGCAGTGCCAGCCTCTGTCCTGGCACCTCCCGCACGCTGGTACTGCTGGGCTGAGGCAGCTCGGGCACGCGGAAGGAATGTAGGGTTTATCCTGCCTTTTCCAAACGAGCCAGGGAGTGAGATGGGGGAGCTGACATACTCCCTGTGAGCTGGGAAGGGGAGGGCCATTCCAGGACTCCAGCTAACGCTTCCTCTCCCTTTGCTCCCAGAGAAGAGACAGGACAACGGGCGAGTGTATTACGTGAACCACAACACCCGGACCACGCAGTGGGAAGACCCTCGCACGCAGGGGTAGGCGGCTGCGGGGGGAGCAGGGAGGGAGCTCGTGGTTTGGGAGGGTGCAGTTCTCCAGGGATCTGTCCCGCTGAGGACCTGGTGCTGGCCTGCACTGAGGCCACGTGTCCTACAGATGGGGAGTGAAGCTATGACAGTGCTGTGGCCAGAGCGCTACCCAGGCAGGGCTCCTCTCTCGGGGTGTAAGCAGTCCCATGCCATGAATCCTTCCTTTTGCCTGGCATGGAGCTGCAGTTCAGGGGGGAGATGCCTGAGAGGCCCACCTGGTGAGCCCTTCCTTGCCAGCAGGATGATCCAGGAGCCGCCGCTCCCGCCGGGCTGGGAGATGAAGTACACGAACGAGAGCGTGCGGTACTTCGTGGACCACAACACCCGCACCACCACCTTCAAGGACCCGCGCCCGGGCTTCGAGTCGGGGTAAGCCCCGAGCAGGGGGCTCTGGCAGAGGGGAGCTGCACCCCATTGACCCTTGTCCTGCTGGCCGGTGATGAGGCTGCTCAGGGCAGAGGGTGCTGACCCAGGCCCTGCTGCTTTGGCAGGAGCAAGCACGGCGGCTCCCCGGGCGCGTACGACCGGAGCTTTCGCTGGAAGTACCACCAGTTCCGCTTCCTCTGCCACGTGAGTAGAGCGGCCGTGGGTGTGTGCCTGGGTGCCCTGAGCCCGTGGGCAGGTGTGGGTGAGGAGGGCTGTGCCAGCCTCACGCAGCCCCGTGCCTCTGCCCTGCCCGCAGTCGAACGCGCTGCCCAGCCACGTGAAGATCAGCGTGTCCCGGCAGACGCTCTTCGAGGACTCCTTCCAGCAGGTAGGGTGGTGCCGGGGTCGTGGAGCCAGGCAGGAGTGGAGCTGGCCCTCCGGTGTGGAGCTGGCCCCCAGTGAGACTTCCCTGCTTGTCCCCAGATCATGAACATGAAGCCGTACGACCTGCGGCGCCGGCTGTACATCATCATGCGAGGGGAGGAGGGCCTGGACTATGGCGGCATTGCCAGGTGAGTGTGGTGTGCCAGGCCACGGGGCCGTGCCCTGCCTGTGCCCTGAGTCACGTGGGCAGTGCAGGCACAGGGCAGCTGCACTTGGGGCCCCCAGCCCTTGGGCAGAGGAGTCCAGGGTCATTCAAATGGGAAGCTGGGTTTTAGGAACGGTGGAACACCCTGGAAGCATCGCACCAGCCTGTCCCTGGCGGTGAGAGCGCAGGGAACCCGGCTGGGGCTCTCCTGCTGCCCCCAGGCACTGGGGTGATGGGCTGAGTGGCCTCTTCCTGCAGCCGGCAAGTCCTGGTGTTCCCAGACGTTCGGTGTGTGCTGGGGCAGACGGGGTGTGATGTGGTTGCTGCAGCCCTGCTGCTGCCCCAGGATGGTGTTACCGCAGGGCGTGGGCTGTGGCTCGGCTGGAGGGGGTCCTGTGTCCCCGTGAGCTCCCACCGGCTCTCCCGGGACACCTCCTTGGAACTGGGCTGGCGTGTCCCTGCCTGCTGCCACTCCATGCTCACCCACTGGCCTTTGTGGGGCCACTGCCCCAGCTCTGGTGCCAGGCTCCTGCTCCTGCTCTGCCTCTCTCCGTGTCCTGCCAGTGGTTTTACCCTATGGTAGGTTACGTCATGCTGTTCTACCACAGGGTAGAACCACGGACGGGATGCCGGGGCTGTCTCCGCGTCCGAGGATTCCCATCTCCCTGACGGCTGGGGGAGCAGAGCCAGGATGGTGCTGTCCCGAGCTTGGCGTGGGGCTCCTGGGCCGTGTGTGTGGAGAGACTGGGGGGGTGTGTACGTGTGGGACAGCCCAGCTGGGACTGAGCGAGTGGCACCTGCTGGGGTTCCCGATGCTCCGAGCGGGGCCTGCAGCAAACTGGCATCTCCAGAAACACTTCCCAAACCCCACACAGCACCCCAGGGAGAGGGACACCCTCACCCAGTCACAGCAGTGCCCAATACCTGCCCGGCACCCTGAGGAGGTGGGCAGCCCGTTGGTGCAGGAGTGTGCGGGGGCACACACTGTCCTCCCCGGGCCGCTCGTCACCGCGTTCCCCTCGTCTCATCCCAGGGAGTGGTTCTTCCTCCTGTCCCACGAGGTGCTCAACCCCATGTACTGCCTGTTCGAGTACGCGGGCAAGAACAACTACTGCCTGCAGATCAACCCCGCCTCCTCCATCAACCCCGACCACCTCACCTACTTCCGCTTCATCGGCCGCTTCATCGCCATGGTGAGAGCCTGGGGGTGGCACCAGGGGTTTTGTCCCTGCACGGAGCAGGGGACAGGGTGGTCAGCGGGGCGAGGGGCAGCTCCATGTGCCACGGCTGTGCTGGGCTCAGCACTGCTGCCCTCCACGAGCCCCTTCTCACCCACGGGTTTGTGGGAGATGGGCCTTTGTGGGTGTGCTGTGGGGTGATGCTTTTTAAACTCAGGGAATGGCTGTGGGGCCAGAGGAGACCTGGTTTCCCAGGAGCTGTGTGGCGGGGATGGATGGCTCCAGGTCTTTGGCTGCCACCCCAGGTGCTGTCGGGTCTGCAGCTCCAGGGACTATTTTTAGCCCCAGCAGTGTGAGATTTTCCAGCTGCCCAAGCTCCAGAGCAGCTCCTCCCGTTTGTCTCGGATTCCTCGAGGCCAATGTGCCCCGGGCTGGCAGGGGGGCTGCCGGGGCTCCCCGGGCCCGGGGAAGGGTCCCTGGCCTGCAGCCCCGTGGGGTGTGCGCGGGGGCGGCTCCGGCCCCGCTGTCCTGCCCTGCCCTGCCCCGCCTCGCAGGATACCAATAAAACCCCAGACTATTACTCACCGCTGGGCCGTTCTAGACAAGCGTCTGCATTATTTTTGGCTGCCTTTGCCTCGGGGCTCCTGGAAGCCAGGGATTCAGGGAAGCCGCAGCACAGCTCTGTTTAAACAAGTGCTCTTAATAGAGCTGTGAGGGGAGAGGGAGACGCGGTGGAATTCGCGCTGAGGAGGGAGAGGGCCTGCAGCCCACCCGCCCTGGGCAGCGCTGTTGGGGCAGCCCACCCTCCCCACCATGTGTGCCAGTCAGGAGCAAGTGCCACAGCTCAGGAACCCAGGAATGATCCCTTTTGCCCCGGCTGCCCTGGGGTGGAGCGATGTCTTGCCCCAGGGCTCCGTCCCGGGGTCCCCCATGACGCGGTGTCCCCTCCTGCCACAGGCTCTGTACCACGGGAAGTTCATCGACACTGGCTTCACGCTGCCCTTCTACAAACGGATGCTGAACAAGCGCCCGACGCTGAAGGACCTGGAGTCCATCGACCCCGAGTTCTACAATTCCATTGTCTGGACCAAGTGAGTGCCCCACGCTCCCTCTGGTCCCGCTGCGGGCAGGCAGAGCTCTCCCCACGGCCCCTCACTGCTCCTGCCGGGTGTGTCCATCAGAAATCACATCCTGGTGTCCCCTGCAGGGAGAACAGCCTGGAGGAGTGCGGCCTGGAGCTGTACTTCATCCAGGACATGGAGATCCTGGGCAAGGTGACCACCCACGAGCTGAAGGAGGGTGGCGAGAGCATCCGTGTGACGGAGGAGAACAAGGAGGAGTACATCATGTGAGTGGTCATCCCGAGGGTCCCGCCGGGCGCCTGCCCCCGTGGCTGCAGGAGTGGGACCATGGGGCTCGGGACGTGGCCACTTCCCTGGGCTACGTGGCCTGTGACAAGTCTGGGCTGGCGTGGTTGGCCGAGCTCCGCTGCGGTCTGGATCGCTGTGGGCTGGGCAGTTGCCAGTACTTTCAGGAAAAAGGAGAGGGGAGAGAGGGTGAGGCTGCTCTCCCATCCTATGGCTGTTCCCCCTGCCTGCCCAGGGGTTGCCTGGGGGCTGCCCAGGGCGCTGCCAGGGCCAGGGCAGCTCTGGCCAGGGGACGTGGTTTGCACCCCTGGAGCTTCCAAGGTTGCTGTGCTGTGCTCGGAGCTGGTGCTGCTCATGGGTTTGGGGGCAGAGACAGAAACCCACTAGTGGGAATTGAGGGGAGCCCTGGTGCCTTGAGGGAGCCCCTCTCCCCTTCCCCACACTCCCGGGGCCCTCCCCAATGGCAGGAGGGATCGTGGGGGGTCCCTGTGCCGGGCCAGCAGTGCTGGCCCTGTGCCGACCCCGTCTGCCTGCCCAGGCTGCTGACGGACTGGAGGTTCACCCGGGGCGTGGAGGAACAGACCAAGGCCTTCCTGGACGGCTTCAACGAGGTGGTGCCACTGGAGTGGCTGCGCTACTTCGACGAGAAGGAGCTGGAGGTGAGCTGGCACCTGGGGTGGGGACGTGGACGTAGAGTGACACGTGGTGACTCTGCTGGTGCGCTGTGCCCATTGGCTCTGCTGGTGGGGGTACAGCCCCAGGTGTTGGGTCTGGGGGTGGCTTGTTGGCAAGAGAACAACTTGTTGGATGGGAGGAATTCCTCCCAGACACCTCAGTGCTGGCGCCTGTGCCGGGTGAAGGCCGCCACTGGAGGAGTCGGCGCTCAGAGTGCAGGCACAGGGCCCTGTCTGTCCCCTGCTGAGTGTCCCCTGTCTCCAGCTGATGCTGTGCGGGATGCAGGAGATCGACATGAACGACTGGCAGAAAAATACCATCTACAGGCACTACACCAAGAACAGCAAACAGATCCAGTGGTTCTGGCAGGTCAGTCTGAGCCCGGCCGAGGGCGCGGGGTGCCCGTGGCAGGAGCGTCCTGCGGGAAGGGGGGGATCGCACTCAGCTGCCGCGCTCCTGCCGTAGGTGGTTAAAGAGATGGACAACGAGAAGAGGATCCGGCTGCTGCAGTTCGTGACGGGGACCTGCCGCCTGCCCGTCGGGGGCTTCGCGGAGCTCATCGGTGCGTCCCGGGGGCTGGGAGCTCCCCGTCCCCGTCCCTGTCCCCACGCAGAGCACACGGCAGCACTGAAGCAGCTGCGAGGTCTGAGCGAGGTGGTCCCGTCCGGTGTTGTGCCATTCCCGGACATGTCCCTGGGCCGTGACCGTCCCGCCAGGGTTAACTTGGTCGGGCTGGTTTGTAATCTCATTCTGGATGAGATTGGATTTCTGATTGAATTTTGATTCTTGTGCGACAAAACCTCTTTTTCAGAGAACCGCAGTGTGGTTTCACTCTCATCCTTTTAATTTGCTGCTTTTTGGGGCCTGTGCCGGCCTTTCCCTGACTTTCCTGGCATCCATGTCAAGCCAACCAGCTCGCTTAACCCACTCAGTTATTCTTGCTGGCATATTAGCTTCTTCCACCCCCTGGAACCTCTTCACTATTCCCAATCTGTTAAAAAGCCCCCTCAGTGACTCAGACTTCCTGTGCCAGGTCCTTTAAAACTCTTGGATGGACTCACACAGTCCCGAGGGTTTACAGATCAATACATTTTAGCATTTGCTATGGAACCATCATGCTTGGAGATGGTGCTCTTGCCCCTGTGTGCTGTGAATCTGCGTTTTGCTTTCTCCTTTGTTTTTTAAACATCGGAGGGATCGTCAGGCAGGGATTGCTGCCATGGATTTATGCTCCCTGTATCCCTGGGATTGTAGGGCCATGATGGTGGATGTGGTGGTGTGTGGGAGGGGTTTCTCTTCCAGCTCCTTGTGTAATGAGCTTTGCTGTGCTCGTCATTAACAGGCAGCAACGGGCCCCAGAAGTTCTGCATCGATAAAGTTGGCAAAGAGACGTGGCTGCCACGGAGCCACACATGGTGAGTCACTGCTCCTCGGCCTGGCCGGAGCCTGCAGGGACAGGGGGAGCTCTGCCGGGCTGCACGGGGCTCTGCATCCCACGGGACACAGCTGCAGGGACAGGGGGAGCTCTGCCGGGCTGCACGGGGCTCTGCATCCCACGGGACACAGCTGCAGGGACAGGGGGAGCTCTGCCGGGCTGCACGGGGCTCTGCATCCCACGGGACAGAACTGCTGTTCCTGGCCATGTCCCAGCCTCTGCTCTCTCCCCAGCTTCAACCGCCTGGATCTCCCCCCCTACAAGAGCTACGAACAGCTGAAGGAGAAGCTGCTTTACGCCATCGAGGAGACGGAGGGGTTCGGACAGGAGTGATGGAGCTGGGGGGGTTCCCGGAGCGCTGCCGGCCGTGCCCAGGGCTGCGCGCAGGCACCTGCGGACGCTGCCGCCCTTGTTCCCGGGCGAGATCTGCACTGACACAGCCCTGGGGGAACGGGGCTGTGCTTCCCTCCCTAAGGAAATCCGAGGTGTGATGGAGAGGAGGACACAAGCCCTCGGCTCACGAGGGCTGGCACAGAGGGGCTGGGGGGCAGCACAGGGGACACCAGGGCTCACCAGCCCCCCCCACAGACACAGTTACATGTTTGGCACAGGCTCTTGTTTCCCCTTGTGTTTTCTGCCTTTTCATGGCATTTTGATAGTGGCAGGTGAGGGGGGAAATGGCTCTCAGACTGACTTTTGGGCCCTATCCTGCACCCAATGCCCAGCAAAGGTAACAGGGACCCCCAAGGTGATGCTTCTGGGGAGCTCTTCTGCACCTCCCAAGGGCCAGGATGGCCCCTTCCCGTGCCAGACTCGCAGCCACTGGAGCCAGGGCCTGACTGAGCGTGTCCTGATGTGCAGCCTGTGGCCCCTCGGAGTTGTATTTAAGTGATGTGGTTTCTGCTCGGAGCTGGTGCTCCACAGCAGCCCCGGGGGTTCCGGGCACCACCAGCCTTCGCTCGGATCCTGGGTTCTGCCCAAACTCCCCGTGCTCCCTCTGCTGCCGGACGGGCTGCACAGTGAGGGCAGGATGCCCTGGATGTCACCTCTGCCCCCTCCCCGTGCGTGCAGGGGACAGACCCGGCCTGCCCGTGTCCGTGGTCTGTGCAGACGGGACCCTGCAGGGGCTCCGGGCTGGGAACCGGCCGGTTCCGCACGGCCCCGCGCGGCTTCTGTGCAATAAACAACAAAGCAGCTGCCGAGGTGTGCCTGTGTCCTGGATCCCCGTGTGTGTCCTGCATCCCTGTGCGTGTCCTGGGTCCCTGTGTGTGTCCCAGGTCCTTGTGTCTCCCAGGGCGATGACAGGCACCTGGAGCTTGGCACTGGGGTCCCGAATCCCAGGATTTTGACCCCGTCTGCTCCACGACAGCAGTGACTGCCCCGCTACCTCCCCCGGGTCACAGCCTTGGGAGCTGCCTGACCCTGGCTGGGGGTGGCAGGGCCACCAGTGCTGTCCCCAGGGAGTGGCCGGGGGACACTCGCTGGCACAGAACGGTGACAGCAGTGACAACGGGCCACCTGTGCCACACCCACGGAGGCCTGGGCACAGAGCCAGTGAAACACAGGGATGGCTGTGGTGCACAAAGTTGGCTGAAGGCGATGGATCAGCCCTGGAAAATGGGAATGTACTCACTGAGAGCAGAGTGTGGGCATACGCTGAGGCCTGAACATGCCCAAAGTGCTATATAAAAGTACAATCAAATCAAAAGCCTCCCCCTGGCTCCCCCCAGCCCTGCCTGGGTGAGGAGGAGCACTGAGGGCAGCACACAAGACCCCAGCACCAGGGATGTAGTTTACAAGATTTTTAATTTACAAATAAAAAAACCTACACCTTTTACTTTTTCTCCTTTTTCTCCTCTTTCTTGCCATCACTCTTCTCCTTGTCCTTCTCCTTCTCATCTTTCCTCTCCTTTTTACTTTCCTCTTTTTCCTGTCCTTCCTTCTTCTCCGCATCCCTGTTGGCAATCTTGTTGTTGATGAGGTTGTGCAGGGCCACGACGGAGCGGATGAGCGAGGCCAGGTACACCACCACCATCTGGTCGTTGGTCTTCAGGTAAAAGGCCTTGACAAACTCCTGCAGGTTCACGTCTGGGAGCAGGTTGAAGACGTCCTGGAGGTGGTAGATGATCTGGTGGTTGATGGGGAGTTTGCCCAGGGCTACTTTCTCTAGGTAGCTCCTGATGTCCAGAAGCTTGGAGTTCAGTCCCTTCAAGCCATGGACCTGGTTTGTGATCCGCTGGGACAGCGTGCCCACTGTGGTGTCCTTGATGTCCCTGAAAACCAGAGAGAACAGGGATTAGAACCTCACCCTTGGGAACTTTCCACCTTAGAGACATGTGAGCACGGCTGAGGGATGGTGGCATGCAAGGCTCCCAGGATTTAGGCCACAGTGGCACTGGGAATGCCGTGGGCACGGCTGTGCAGGCTCCAGGGCAGCTCCCCCCTCACCTCAGCAGATGCTCCACACCGACCTCCTCGGCCTCCTCCGCGCCGATCTCGCTCGTCACGTGCTCAAAGGTCTTGGAGGTGGGGGTGCCATCCTAAAGGGACACAATCCAAAGGGGAATTTTAGCCAGGAGATGAGGGATTGTACTGCTGAAACCAGCCCAGCAGTTCTGGAAGGCCACAAGGAATCCCAGAGGAAGGGCTCTATTGGAGTGTCCTTGATTTGATAATGTCACCAGCTGCCCCAGCAATCTCTGCTGCTCCGGGTAATTCCCCATTTCTGCATTTTGCTGGTCTGTGCCCAGTGGGGAGCAATGGAAATCCTCACTAAATATCACAATTATTTCTCTCTTCCCTGATCCAACCTTGTTGCATTTTGAGGGAGCAACTCCTGCTCCATAGTGAAGGCTTCAGAAAGGCAAAAGGATCCAGTATTTTATATACATCCAGAATTAAATGCAACAATTACAGCTGACTCACTGCTGGATGTTGTTTGTCTGCACAGTGGTGAGTGAGTTGCTCAGGGCGGGCCCACAATGACTGGGCACCCCTGGGAGCACCTGCAGGCAGTGACACCCACCCGTGACTGTGACACCTCACACGGTGGTACTCACATCATGGACCTCCTCCACAGAGATGTAGGCTTCTGTGGGCAGCCCCAGGTCCTTTGGCTTCACATCAATGATCACCAGCACCTCAGGGAGAAAGACATTGTATTGGAAAACTGGATTTTGGTCAAAGAGTAGGAAAAAAATATCCAAGTCAGCTCTTCCCCCCTCAGCACTGGCACGAGGCTGCTCAGAGGGGCAGCTGAGATATTGATTCAAAACCCTCCTGATCGCAGGTCCTCAATCACTTTACAGCTACCACACTGTCTCACCAGCAACAAAGGTGGGGGCCAAAGCTTCCCAGATGCCCCTTCTAGGGAGAGAGAGAGAAAGGAGCCCCACTTACAGAGTTGGGGCAGTATCTCTTCATCAGTTCGTTGATGGCGATGTCGTTCTTGTGCAGCTTCGGGCCCGTGTGGTACCACCCCACGATTCTTTCTCTGGCTGAGCAAAAGCAGAAGGGATTTGGAATCAGAATGGTGGGAGGCCCCTGCAGAGAGATCTGGGCAGGGACTGGATGGACACATCCAGGGTGAGAGTCTGATCCGTGTAGGGGAGCAGGAAGTGCATTCCAAGGCCATGGCTTGGGCAGTGGCCATCCTCACTCCTCACTGTTACTGACCCACTGACCCCTGCTGGCCCCTTCACTGGTATTTAACAGTATCTGTTAATTGTGTGGCTGTCAGCATCTGACAGCCTGGACCTCTAACACCTTGGGATGCAAGTGGCATCCCTGAAGTGTTCAAAACCGCATGGAGGTGGCACTTGGGGACATCACTAGTGCAGAACACGGTGGTGGTGCTGGCTGACAGTTGGACTCGATGTTATTAAAGGTTTTTTCCAATCTCAAGGGTTGTGTGATTAACATGAATTCCCTTTTCCATTGCCCTGAAGGTTTTTGGGAGCATATCCCTGACTGTCAGAAGACCTCGACTCACCGTTGACCTTCTTAAACATTCCATACATATTCTCCAGATAGTCATGGTCCAGGAACCACACAGTATCATCCTTGTCATCCTCATCAAAAGGTACTGGGAATAAAACAATACACCAGCGTTTAAGAATCCAACTTCCAGAATTAAAATGTTTATCAAAATGCCCTGGTTTTGGGTACTCTTGGCTGCTAAAGGAGTGTGAGGTTTACTTAGGGGTGTTGACAGCAGCTTGCATTTGTTGTTTATGCGGTGATTTCTTCATGGTTGGACCAGCGTGGCTTCAAAACCCCAACACAAGCATGCACTAAATAATTCAGGAGGTCTGAAGAAGGGCAGGACACCCCAACTCACCGGCAAAACTGTTGGACACATCCAGGATCTTTTTCTGCCAGGAGCCCAGCAGCACTCCAACCACTCGCTTCTGATTTCCCACTTTTCCTATTCTGAAAGGAAAATCGACCGTCAATCCCTTCCACAACCGGGGCGGGAGCAGCAGGGACCCCCGCGCTTCGTGCCTGAGGTTACACAGCGGGGGTGGAAGAGAGGGGGCTATGACTGTGTTATCACTGGTCGTGTTTACAGCCAGACAAGGCGCTCCGGTGCCCTCGGAACCAGAGCCTGACCCCGGGGAGGCCGCGGAGGGGACGATGTCACCAACGGGGGACGCGACCCCGGCTGCGAGCAGCGACCGATCCCGGTGTCACCCACCGCGGCCTCGGGCATCTCCTGGGATTCAGAGGTTTATTTTTGACTCTAAAACCGCTCGGCACCGGCGGCAGGGAGCGGAATTAGGCCCAAGTTACCCGCGGTGCCGGAGGGACCGGGTCCCCTCCCGGCCCCGGG
>WBMZ01013451.1:0-89920 GCA_013400975.1 Atrichornis clamosus | reverse complement strand
CAGGCCATTGGTCGGCGCCCGCGGGGCTCGGCTCGCGGTTGGCCAGCGCGGCTGTCACTCAGGCGCGCGGCGGCGGCCGGGGGTCGGCGGTGCGCTTCGGGAGCGTCTGAGCTGCGTGGCTGCTCCCGTACGGCCCTTCCCCGAGACGGGACGTGAGGCGAAAAACCCAGGCCCCGGCCTCGGCCTCCGCCTCGGCCCCGGCCCCGGCCCCGGCCCCGGTCCAGGTCACCGAGGGAGCTGGCTGTTCCCCGTCCCCGCCGGGAGCCGTGAGGTGAGGCGTTGCTGTGCGCGCGCTCGCCTCAGAGCAGCCCCGAGCCCGCCGCCGCCCCTCAGGCGAAGGGACCCCCTGGCCTTGGTCGTGGTGTTGCGTGTGTAGGGAAGGCCGGGAGGCTGGAAAATGAGCCGGTCTCGTGTCCCGGCGGTGCTCATACGGCTCGTTTACCGCCGCGGAGCCGCGCGGTCACTGCGGGTCGGCAGCTCCTGGCTGCACTCCCCGATGTGGCCGCGGGGCTGTGCGGGGTCGGCTCAGCCGGACACTGACCGGCAGCTGGAAGGTGACCTGTACGGTGCGAGCTCCAGCTCCCGCTCGAGCCTGTGAGTGTAGGGTAGGGCTGAGAGTGGGACTGGTCGGGCCTTTCCACAGCCACCTGTGCACGTGTGAGACTGCAGGCAGCGGGAGCTGGGGCTGAACGGACCAGACCACGGAACTGCAGGGGGGAAAGAAGATCTGTTCCTTACCTGTGTGCAGACAGAAACTTGCAGCAAGAAGTAGTGTGCAGGGACCTTGCATCAGTAGCTGGTCTGAGAGACAAGACAAGGAGCCACTGGAGAGGGTCCAGTGGAGGTCAGCAAAGATCATGAAGGGTCTGTCTTAGGAGGAGAGAGTGCAGGAGTTGGGCCTGTTTAGTCTAGAGAAGAGAACACTGGTAGGGGATCTCATCAATATATACAAATATCTCAAAGGACATTGTCAGGTGATGGTGCCAGATTCTCTTCAGTGAGAGGATGAGGGGTAATGGCCATAAACTAAAACACAAGAAGTTTCACCTCACCTTCTTTATGTTGAGCATGGCAGAGCACTGGAACAGCTGCTCAGAGGGTTCATGGAGTCTCCCTCTCTGGAGACATTCCAAACCAACCTGGACATGTTCCTGTGTCACCTGCTCTGGGTGACCCTGTGTTGGCAGAGGGGTTGGACTGGATGATCTGCAGAGGTCCCTTCTAACCCCACCAATTCTGTGATTCTGTTCCAGCCACGTCCAGTTAAAGTCTTCTCTACCTCCCTAACAACACTAATGGCTGTTAATGTTTTATTCCTTTTGTGTTTGTGTCGTGGCAGTAAACAGAGCCTTGGAGTGGGAAGCTTCCTGAGTAAGTACTGTAGCTGACATGTAACATAAAGGCAAGTTTTCATAGGGCCTGAGAGTAATGCAGATGGTAAAAAGGGGATCCTTGAGCTCTTACAGCACCCACCCCTTTGCCAGGAGGTAGCAGGTAAGCCAGTTTGGAGACCCTTGCTGCAGGGTATTCTTTCTGCTGCTTCCCTGGGCTTTGTTTGGTTTGATTTTCCAAAGGAGGGCAGTGCAGGCCTGACTCTTCCCACACTTTCACTGTGCAGCAGGAGCAGAGCAGATGCCCCATGGATCAGGGTTGCTGCAGGGCCATAGTGCCAGTGTCTGCCAGGGTGGAGCTGAGCCGATCTCCTTGTCTCTCCCTGCAGCAGCATTCCTACTAGGCAGCTGCCAGCTGCTCGGGAGAGGTATTTAGTTGTTTGTGTGGTGTTTTTCTGGAAGAATTTGAGTAGAGGAGGTTGTGGCCTCTCTGAGACAGTGTTTAAAAGCAGCCATCAATAGAGGACTGGGAATGGGTGCTCAGGGAAACCCATAGTTGCTCCAGGGACTGTGAGTCAGAAAGGAGGGGGGGCCCTCATTTCTAATGGATCACAGCAGGAAAATGTGTTTGTTGCTCTGTTTGTCTCGCACAGTTCCAAGTGTGATATGCAGCAGCTGTTTCCTAAAGTTTCATTTCCTTTGTCTCCTGCAGTCATCTTGTTTGTTTTTATTCCCTCTCTGTGTGGCTCTGCCTCTTTTCTCCTTTAAGAGACTGGCTTCCTTCTGGCAGCGTGTGCTCTTTCTGGCCTTTCCATCTCCCAAGTGTTTCTCTTCCTTCTAGTACATTGTGAGATTTTCTCCTTCCTCACCCTTAGCAGCTCAGCTCTGGCTCTGTGACCCCTTGTTTGCCCCATGGGAATGGTGACGGTGTGATCCATGGAGTCCAGGTCTTCTGTGAGCATCCCTGCTTGTGATTTATGAACAGTGAGAAGCATAAAAGAAATAATCCGTGAGAGACTGAAAGTCTTCCTGCAGGGAAACCAGTGTGACCTAACTGTGGGGTGGAGAGCCAAGGGCTGGAGCTGAAGGTTGGTGTGTCAGTGGCTTTCTGGGACCAAGGACAGGCAGAAGTGTTGTATCTCTCTGTAAGCAGCTCACTTCTGCCTTGCCATGGGCATGGACTGGCCTCTGACCTGTGGAGATGGGCAACTCTCTGAAGGAGCTGGTTGCAGTGGCTGAGCTGGTTGGCTGTCATGAGTCTTTTTGGGGGTAATCCTTTGTTACTCTTAGGGTGTAATTGATTTTGTGCTCGTGGGCTGAGATTAGGGCAAGCAGTCTGCATTCTGTCAAGGGGGAGCCTATGATTTAGAGTCTGAGGGATTCAGGGTGTTCTCTTGCCTTCTTTTCTAGCCTAGAAGAGCTGCAAATCTCCGTGCTGCCCCAAGAAGAAGCCACTGACTGTGGTCAGGTGGTGCTTAACCATAATGACTTGTGGTAGCACCAGGTGTCCTGTGAATTTCACCACTGATTGATCAGCAGGTGGCAACGAGGAACACGTGTGACAGCCAGAAACCTTGCCACAATGAGATGCCTCACCCTTCCACTGCTCAGAACGTTGTTAAGCCTCTCACCTCACCACGTACCAGGGCGATTGAGTCCAAGTAAAGGTGCTGTCCTCAGCCCAAAGCAATTGTCTCTGAGGCAGAGCTGCAGTGCAAGGCCTGGACTTGTGACTGCCACTGATATGGTCATCTACTGGCAGAAGGTGTTTGAATCAAATGGGATCCCTGAAGCACAAGAGTCCAGTCAATATATTGTGTCATTTGTCCTGGGAGCAAAAACAGTAAGTAATAGGAAAAGAATAAAGTCTGGCTGTGCATACCTCTCACTTTTTCATTTGATTGAATCATTTACCTTTCTTTTTATCTCACAGAGAGTAGAAGAACTTGTCCTCCCTTAGATGACAGAGAGGATGAGGTGTAGTTTATTATTGCCAGTAGAACACTTGGAGTGCTCTTAAATGCAGGGGTGTCTTTTACCAAGACTGAAATGTAACATACACATCCACCCTGACTTACCTGAATAAGTTATTTTTAATTTTACTTACTCCTGTGAGCCCCAAAAAGTAGAAGAACAGTTCTAAAGGTTTGTTTCTAAACATGCAGATAGATTCTGATCATCTCTTGTGGTTTCCAGCAGTCCCAGGCATATGTGTTTGTCAGCATCCTGTGTCACCCTGGAGGATGCCCTTGGCAGGGTGGCAGAAGTGGCACAAGTGCTCAGGTTTTAAAGTGACTTTGTCTTCAGTTTCAGAGCCTGGATCCCAAAAGCCTCTGCACTCCGCTTACAGCAGTGCAGCAGGAGCAAATCCAGCAGCTGAGCAACAAGCGACTGGAAAGGTAGGAGTATCCTCTTATCCTTGTTCCTTTGGAGGGTTTTCCTTCAGTCAAAAAGCAGCCAGAAGGCTAGCAGAGTGAAGATAGCAGACAATAGCAGCTCAGATGTCAAGTAACTGTGCTATGTTGGTCTCTCTTGGTGATTCAAGTGAGAGGCAAAACTTGTCCATCTGATCCCCAGGGCCTTTCCTACAAGGCCACTGTCCAGCTGGTCAGGCTACAGCCTGTACTGATGCACAGGGTTATTCCTCCCCAGTTTATACAATTTCATATTACTCCCTGCTGAATTTTGTGAGATTCCTGTCAGTCCATTTCTCCAGAGGTCCCTTTGAATAGTTGCACACCTGTCTGGCCCATTAACTACTCCTCCCAATTTTTTGTCCTGTGCAGGCATGCCAAGGGTGCCCTGTGCTTTCTCCCGGATCACTGAGGTGTTTGTGATATTGGCCCCACTGTTGGCCCCGGGGTGCTCCACTAGTGATCAGCCTTCAGCTGAGCCTGGTGCTGCTGAAGTCAGCCCTCCCAGCCTGGCAGTTCAGTCAGTTTTCAGCCCGCCTCATTCCTCCAGTCTGCACTTCATCAGCTTGTGTACGAGGGAGTTATGGAAGGTGGTATCAGAACCCTTGGCAAAGTCAAGACACGCAGTATTGCTTGCTCTCCTCGTGCACCAAGCTGGTCATTGTGCCATGGGTGACTATCAGGTCCCTCAGGAGTGATTTCCCCTCTGTAAATCCACGCTGACTACTCCCAATCACCTTCCTGTACTTAGCATGTTTGGACACAACCTCTAGGACTCTCTGTTCCATCACTTTCCCCAGTGTCAAGGTGAGGCTGACTGACATGCAGTTCCCTGATTCCAGTGCTTGGATAACAAACTGAGCTGTGGGAAGGGAGCTCCCCCAGCTCCCTCAGTGTGCACATGCACGTTGCTCATGCAGTGGCTGGCCCTCAGCAGGGGTGTGTGGTTAGCAGTGAGGTAAGCATGGCATGAGAGCTCCTCTGGATCACTGAGTGCAGTCCCAAAGCATTCACACTCCTTTTGCCTCCTGCAGGATGCCAGTGCAGTATGTGCTTGGAGAGTGGGACTTCCAGGACCTGACCCTGAAGATGAGACCCCCGGTGTTTATTCCGCGGCCTGAAACAGAGGTATGAACGTGGGGAATGTGGTGGGGGCAGGCTTGGATGTGAGAGTTACATGGCACAGTAGTCAGAGCATTGCTGTGGAAGCCCCTGTGTGTCCTGAGGTTGCAGTGATGAGGAATCAGATCACTCCACTTCTTTTGGAACATGAGGGATTCAAAGGCTGTGATCTGGAACTGATGCTGGCGACCTTTGCCTCCTGCCTCAGAGCAAGAGATGTTGCAAGCTGATCTGTCACTTAATTACACTGAGACCCTTCACCATGGATGGAAGGACTTGGCTTTGCTTTCCTTAGTTCTGCTACAGTAAGGACTCCTAGGAAGTTCAAAACCTCTACTGCTGTATGCCAGGGCTTAGTGCATACAAGAATCTAAACATTGTCCAGAGGTTACCAGCAAAACCCTGCAGTAGCAGGAAAACAGTAATGGAGTGTGGAGAGCTCGTGTGTCCATATGCAGGCTGGTAGGAAATGGCACCTACCCCCTGTCTCATGGCTCCACAGTGGTTTCTGGACAAATACAGGAAACTGAAAGGTAAGTTCTGACCTGGGCTGGAATTAAACATGACTGTCATAAGAATGCAAAGGACTGCTATATGTGACTGAGTTAAAACTCTTTCTCATGTGTTTCTGCTGCTATGGAAAAGCTGAAGAACTACATGGAGACACTTTCCCTTACAGTAGCCTAGTTTTCAGCACATGGACCATCCTAGCAAGGAAACTTTCTGTATAATAGTCCTCAGGAAGATTTAGGATTTGTGAGGTGGGTTTTTTTGTTGGTTCTTGTTTTAGTTGGTTTAGGGTTTTTTCCTTCTGATAATTTGTTTTCTTTTGGAGCCTGTGTTAACTTTTGGAGATGAACTGGTCTCCTTAGGTTGTCCAGTTATGAGTCCCAGAAGCTTAAACCTGTTTCACTCTAACAGCAATTTCTTCAATTGTTTACCTGCTTCTTGGTGGCTGCTGTAATGTGCAAAAGTTAAACAGAAATTCGAAGGCAAAGACAGCCTGTACTTCCCTTGTGCCCCTTGAGGAAGAGGGTGCTGCTGAAACCCATGAGGGTGTTCCAGGCCATTTAGTGGGAATCAGCACAGCTACCACATAGACATCTCTCATCTCAGCCTGTAGAAGAATATTTAGAACCAGAGTCTGGATTTGGGCATCAGCAGCCCTCATGGAGAGTCTGCTGGGCCCTAAATCATAGTGAAGACACTTGTGTCCAGAGAAGTTGGGAGCTCTCTGCTGGCTCTGGGTTGATCAGTCTGTGATGATTAAGTTTGGAGGTGGAGCTCCAAGGAAGTTTACCAGTTGGAGCCAGTGATGGTTGGCTTTGTTATTGTCAACAGTATTTCTGTTCTGGTTGATTCAAGAGAGTATTTCCAGCCTCCCAATCCCCATTAATTCAAGGATACAGTGTGAGCATTAAAACCAGGGAGAACTTGTATGTTCTGCAAGTCAAAATATCTGCTGGTGAGGCTTCCTCTGGAGCTCTGCTCTGATTCTCCTCATGCAGTGCCAGGCTCCAAACAAAGGCCTATTGTCTGGAGTGGAAGCTGGGCTGACCAATGCTTGAGAATGTTGTTAATTGAGCCCACATGCCTAATTTTGGTAAAACCATCTCCACTGTCCCAAACTGGAGTGCAGTGCTGTGTTTGAAACCACTTAACATACCCTGGTGCAAAAATATGGTATAAACAGCTTAACCCAGACCTTGTCTCTGGGAAAACTTGGTTTGTTGTGTCACTTAACTTACTATGAAGGCACATTTTTAGCACATTTATTACAGAAGACTGGAAGTTCATGATGATGGCTTGGGAATGGAGCTCTGTGGGCAACAGAGAGTTTGCCTGTGATGTGCTGGGGAGGTTACAGTGACAGGAAGAGCCATGGGGACAAGGTCCAGCTGTTGAGAAGCACCTGGCAGGACATGGCTGTGGACATGTGCTACTTCAGGAACTGTATCCTGCGTGTAAGCTGTTGGATAAAGCACACAGGTGTCTATGTCCTTTCTGCTGGATGGAAGGATGGGTCATCTCTGTCTGGGAACTTTGTGTGATGTGTTTGTGTTGGGGTTTGTCTGTTGGTTTCATCAGAGTAATTTTTTCAGCTTTCACTGGACTTTAAGACTGCAGTGGAAATATCTCCTTTCAGAAATGTTGAAGTTTGTTGCGTCTGTTGATTTCCTTTTGTTTAGGATTCGTCTGCAGCGTTCTTAAAACCAGTGGTGCTAAAGCTTTTCACCAAATAATTTCTGTAAATAATCCTTGTTCTGTAGGAAGCAGTTAATTGTTATCCCAGGTTAAGTTTATCTGTGACTGCACACACAAGCCACGTGCCTTGTTTTTAACTGAGGAAATGTGACTCCCTAAATTGACTCGTTAGTGCAGATACAAAGCAGCTGCAAAATTTGCTTCCTAATTGTACTTCTGAAGCTTCTGCAGGTGCTCCTGCACTGTTGATTGAAGGCTGAGAAGGGGAGCCATGCTTACGGCACACGTGTTGTTCTCTGGTTGCAACAGGAGGGTTACGACTCTTGCTCCCGGCGCGTTGGCAATGGCATGGAGTTAAACACAGCATGACACAAACCACAAGCATTGTTTCGGGCCTGGGGACAGAGACACACGCAGAGAGAGGAGCTCCCTTGTCTGCTCAGTTCTGCCCTGTGTGAAATTTACCCCTGTGTAGTCTATTTAGTTCTCTCTGGTAGCTGAGCCTTCTCCTGTTCTCTCCCTCCGGCAATATTTTTTCAGCACATGTGGCTTCATTCTTCAGTTCCGTGGGAATCTGGGTGGGGAGGGGACAGGCAGCCAACATCAGGGAACTGGCAGGTCCTGTTTAAGCTCTGGCCTGCTGTGAGCAAGGCTTTGGACTGGCTGCTGTAAGCACTGTGAGTGGGTTTGTGAGGGCCTGCAGAACTCGGCATCCTCCTGGCTTTCTTCCTGTGGCACTGGAGCCTGGCTTCTGCACTGGGACATGCTTGGACCAAAGTTTAGGGGTGTTCACAGTCTTGTGAATTTTCCTTGTTATCATTATTATTGTAGTGTCAAGGCATCCCTATCTCAACCCCACTCAGTCACTGTATTAATGGAGAAAAAAGACCTTTTCCCAAAGCAAGTCCTTCTAAACTTCTAACATTTTAGAAGGCCTTCCTTTGGGAGAAATAGGACAAAGAGGAGGACAATTCAGCCAGCCATGGATACATAATTCCTTTTGTGTCCAGGCGACTGTAGGCTCTATGAAGCCTCACCATGGCTTCCTTAGGGGAAGGTTTGGTTTGGTCCAGGGCTTGAGGGAGTGGTTTGGGGTACGCGGCCCACCCGCCTGTTACCCTTAGAGGGCGCTCCAGGCTTAGGCTCGAGAAGTTCCTGGTGGTTCGATTTCCTTTCCGGTATTCCAGGATTTTTGGTGTTTCTGTGAAGGCTTATGTGTTCAGTGGAAACAAAAATGGCCATCTTTAATGCCTCGCAACTATTGATCCGGGCTCGTAGCAGATGGTGGGTGCAAAATGACAAGAGAAAACATGGGTGTGGAAGGGCCCCCTCTTCTTTTGACAGTCAGCAGTTAAGGACTGTTCTTAGCCAAAGCTGGATTTGGGGCCATCCTGCTTTGTAAGTGCTAATGGATCTGCCCCCCACTAATTTGTTTAATCTTCTTTGGAGTCTCTCTGTATGTAACCTCCCTGGCATCATGTGACAGCAAATCTTTCTAATTTTGTATTGTAGGTGGGAAAGGTGTATTCTTCACTTCCAGTGCTCCCTGCTCATTTAAGCATAAAGGAAAGCCTTTACTTTTTACTGCATAACACTTAAATCATTCACTACAGCATTTGTAATTTTTAGTTATGTCTCTGTCTATTCTTTTTCCACCTGTGATCTTTAAGCTTTTTGCTTGTTTCCCAAAATAGATTTTTTCTTTCCGGTGATAACATGCACAGAATCTGAAGTCAATGCTGTTTACTTGCATCTGCCCGTGGAATGGCAGTCATTGTGTGGTGTGTTCGTGAAAGCGCTTGAGTCAAAGATTTGCTCAGAGAAACCTTTCATGAAGCTTAACTTTACTTCCAGCTAAATATAATCACTAATCCTTCAAGAAGTCCAGGACACAGAGGAGGGAGGATTTTCCCTTCCTGACCTGTATGTGCAAATACACAGATTGCAAGGTGGGCCCTTTCTGCAGTGCTTTATGTCAAAGCAGTGACACATTTTCTGTTTCAATCAGTGCTGAAAGGAAGCCTTTGATGCAGAAATGTCCTTTCATTTCCCTAATTTCTTTACCACAGATGGGTACTTTTTGGAAAGGCCTAAAGGTCACACTGTCTAGTGAGTACAGCCATTAATCAGGAGTCAGGAGATGGGGTTTTTTTCATAGTTTTGCCTCTGACCAGTTGTCTCTTCAAGGGAAGGCTGCTTCTCTTTTCTGTGTCACAGGCTTCCCAGTTTGGGAAATAAAAAGGCTAATAATGCCCTGTTTTGACATAGCTTAAGGTCCTTTCTTGAAATATGTGTAGACTTGTATAAGGTATATTAAACATAAATGCAGTAGGGCATGATTTAATAAATCAAAAATTAACTGCTGTCAAAATACAGCTGTAAGCAAATGTGGTAAAGATGGAACTTTACTGTTGTGGCCTCATAGATCAGATTTTGCCCATATGATAGGCAGTATTTTATCAGTGTGTTAGAGTAGAACATTATTTTCTGCAAGTGGACTGTGGTACAGAGGCTGCGAAATGGGAATTATGAAGGGGGCCTGTTGTTGCTGCAGAGCAATTGGAATTGCCCTTTGAGCTAGGCACAAGTGTTTCATAGGATCATATATACACAGACAACTACAGCAGCCTGTGCCTTGTGGCTGAGGGACTTGTGCTTCCAGAAGGGCGTGGAGAAGGATGTGGCATCTCCAGTATCTTATGGATATTGGCTGACCACGAGCACCCCGCTTCTGCTGCCCAGTGGGCTAATGGGATCCTTAGGTGTGGGACAGGGGAATGCCACATGCATGTAGCAGGCATTAAATAATGAGTTTTGCAGTACTGGAATAGCAGCAGAACTGTTACGTCCAGCTGTGTTATTGACTGCTTGAGAAAGAAGTGGAAAACTAAGTTTGGGGAAAAAACAGTTTGCTGATTAATTGCTCAAGAAAATCACCTTGTTGTTAAAGTGTGTTTAGCTCATCAAAGACAAGCTTAGGGGTAAATGACCTGGGACAGAGAGCAGAAATTTGGTAACTGAAGTCTCTCTGGTTTCACAGACAAGGTTAGAATAAGCACTGTAAATGTAGGCCAGAAGAAAAGGTGCACGTCTTTAACAGAGAGGATGATTAAATGCTGAAACAGCTTAGCAAGAGTCTGTTGCCGGCCACTTGACAATCAGGACAGAATGTTTTCCCTGGACAGATTTCTTCTTCAACAGGAAATGATGGAAGAAACAGGGTTGTTCCTGGCTAACTGGCCCAGGTGAACTGTGGTGGTAGTTTCTCCTGGCTTCCTGTGCAAGAAAAAAAGGCTCTGCTAGTGCAGAGCATTACTTCCGTGTTGGTGGTATTCAGGATAGACTGAAAAATGGAAATTTAAAGCTAAAATTTGTGTTGAAGGCAGGGAAAACAGCAGCTCTTCTTTTAAGTCATGCACAGACCTGTCCCCCAGGTTATCTTATATAGACTTTCCTAATATGTTCTCACAGATCTCTTTGTTACTGCCTGTGTTTTTTTGGCCCTAAAAGAACTCTGATGTCTTTAGCTTTTTAATCTCCCTTTCGTGATTGAAAGCAGGTCCTGTTTCCTTGTGTTTTAGCTGAGTACTGTAGCTCATCAGCAGTTAAAGCAGGATGTAGGACTAGAACTGGGGAAAAACAAGCTGTAGAATGGCTGTAACAGATGGAACTCAAGGAGATTCCCACGTGAGTGGGGAAAAAATCCATTTCCTCTCCCCCAGATGTCCAAGTGACTAGAATTTCAGAGCTGGGGATTAGCACTCTAGACGAGTGCATCTGTCCAGATGCTGTGTCTGGCAGTCAATGCCAGTATTTGCAGAGAAAGCAAATACCTTGCTTCTGGAGAGGTGTGCCTGGATAGAGCTTTGTGCTGGACTGCTGAGGTGTGGGCAGTGCACAGAGACTTGGATCCACTCTTGCCCCTCTGGCATGGCTATATTTAGACGTCACAGCTGTGGTAATTCCCTTGGGCACGAGCACATATGGGTTGCTGCCTGTTGGTAAAGTCAGTTCTGGGTGCTGTCACAGCCTCTGCTCCATCAGATGAAGCCGCACTTGGCATTTGCCCTGACACATCAGGAGCTTCTGTTGTGTGACCAAAGCCAAACCCCTTCCTCAGTATTAGGCACGCTTTGGCATGTTTGTCATTGCTAATGCCTAAAGCCACCTTTTCTTTCAGGATCGGTGGCTCCTCTGGAGTTACTCTGGTGCTTTGATTCCTATGCATTTATAGTGGGAGTGTCATGGGCTTTGTGCAGCATTGGGTTCAATCCTTGTGTGGGCCATCCAGTGATCTCTGTGGGTCCCTTCCAACTCAGAATATTCTGTGATTCTGTTGTTTTTCTCTTTCCTACTACAGTCTCAGGCAGAAGAGTCCAGGACAAAACCCCTGCAAGCCCACAATCACTGGGCTGGGTTGGTAATGGAAGCAGGATATGTGGCAGGGATCTTCTAGAGCCATTGCCATAGAGTTTGGTTTCCAGCTTGGTTTCCTGGTGTTTTGTCATGTGCTGATTGGCAGCCACGTGGGCAAACAAGAGGGGAGGGGTGATTGAGTTAATACTGGATCAGGCTCTATGGAAAGTCCTGGATTCTGAGAACAGAAGTTTCTGGAAAGTACACAAATAAGCAAAACATTCCCAGGAAGTGAGAGCAGAGAGAAGGTCACTGGGGTTTTCCTGTGGTTCTGATTTCCTTGTCCAGTTGACTAACCTGGGAATTTAGAGCCTCCTGTACCCCGGCTCGTACCCCTGGAACCTTGTCTTCCCTGCTTTCCCCTGAGGTATGGGAAAAAGGGTGCATGTAGGGAATGCAGTGTGAGTTGTGACTCCCACCCTTGCCTTTCCCATTCCTCCCCTCCTCTTGTTTTTCTGGCCCTTGTCCTTTTGATGGCAGAAGCATCCGATGGGTCGTTCCCTGGTGCTGGGCTGTAGCGCAGGATCCCCTCAGCTCTGGCCCTGCTCTCGGCTCTGCAGCCACCCTTGAGCACAGGAATCTGCTGCTGCCTCCTGCTGTCTTGGTGCTGAACACTGCTGACCTTGTGCTGGTTCTGGCTGGGCTGTGGGGCTGTGGTTTGGGTGCTGGTAACCCCTGGCCTCGTGCTGCTTTGTGCAGCTGCACTTCCAAGAAATACAATGAACTGGAGACCTGGCCGCAGGGCAGAGGTGATACCTAGAACCTGTGAGGGCTGGGAGGCCTTGGGGAACCACAGTTGGGGGTGGAAGAGTGAGGCAGAGGCCCCGGGGAAGCTGGAGGTGCTCACAAAGTTTCACGTTTGTTGCACTCAATAGAGAAGTTTTGTAGTTTTTCCCAACTCTTCCTTTGCTAGTCAAGACCAGATATCCTTCTCTCTCCCGAGGATGTCCTGTAGTTTTCCCTGTAGATTTTTTAATTCTCTTTAGGAAGAAAAAGAGGGTGTTGATACCTTCTCCCCACTCTTTTGTGCTAAGCAGCAGAATATAAATCCCTGAAATCCCTTCACTCAATCCCTGCATCACCTCTAGCCCTGTGCAGTGTTAAAACCCTTCCAGTTACTTTGGCTTGCACCTAACTTGCCGCCCTGATGAATGCACAGATTTCAGAGGTGGCTGGTGGTCTTGATACCTTGACTACATGCACAAAATCCTCTAAAATGGTGGAGTAGGGGTTGTGCAAGGGGAGTTTGCACTGTGCAGAGAGCCTGGGCTTTAGTCTCATCAGTATCTCTGAGAGCTGCCCTGTTCCCAAGCCCAGCCCATTGCTCTGGCTGTTGTGCTGTCTGCCTGTGGCAGGTGGCAAACAGGCTCTGGAACATTCTGGCATTGCTGGTGTGCCCTGGAAAAGCACACAGCAATCCTGCAAGTTTTATGGCAGTTTCAGCCATGCAGAAAGTTGGCTCCAAGGGACAACAGGGGTTACTGAGCTCAGTTTTCCATGTGACCTCTGGCTCTTCCTCTTGGCTGTTTGAACACCTGTGCTCACCCATCTGTGGAATGAAATGTGCAGTCTGCCCTGCATGCAGCTGTCAACAGCTCCATCATGGGGGCTCCCCAAGCCATGTCCAGGACCTTCCTTCCCTTCCACCTTGCTGCCATGCCTAGCAAAACCAGGCAGAGGATTTTAGATTCTCTCTCATTCTGTTTGCCATTCAGTCCCTTCACTGCTTCCAAAACTGGCTTTTTCTGGGGGAAGGACCTTCTTGTGACACTAGGAGAGAAAAATTCATCAAAATGTTCCCTTTCCCCACTCTGACAGAAATATCACACTGATATCCATGTGTGTGCATACCAGGCTGCAGGATAAAAGTAGTTCTGCCAGTACCTGTAACACTGGTTAGCAGAAATTTTAGTGTATTGTGTTGTTACTGACAAGAATGACTCATACTGTAAGCAATAATTTGAATTTTAATAACTCCACAATTGAGCATCATTCTACCCAGTGGTTGGCATGCTGTGGGCAAATATGGAATTGGGTCACAAAGTGTTTTCTTTAATTTCTCAGTGGAATTTTTGTAATGTCATATCTCAGTCTTCAAAGCTGGTGATCAAAATGATGGTTAAAACGGCTTTTGGCAATGTTGGCATTATATTAGGAGGTATTGCTGCTTTGAATCTTTTCAATCTGAGAACATCCTACCCAATAAAGACCCCAGCCTTTGGCCAGTTGCTTTAATCCCAGTCCCAGTTTCTCTGTGCCTGGGACTGGCATCTCTTTTTAGCACCGTTGGCCTCTGTTGCTCTTCCCCAGCTGTGGTTCCAGTCAGATTCTTGTGCAGAGGTTGGGAATGTCTGACTTGCAGAGTATTTTGTAGGCTTTGTATGAACACTGTAATACTTGGCCAGAAATATTTCATCTCCCAAGATGAGATTTGAAAGGGGCTCTGCTATGTTCTACAAAGTGCTGTAATTTATCAATTTCCAGTGGTGATATTTTGGAGGTGATGGCGTGATTGGAGAAGCACAGGTTTTGGTTGGATTGTTTGCTAGACGATGAAAGATACTGAGAAGAATCTGAAGAATACCGTTTCAAAATAATTTTTGATAATTTAATAATTCCTGATTTCTGAAAAGGAAACTTCGTAGCAATGACAGTGAGATGACTGGACATACTCTGTGTGGTTGTTGCTGGATTTTCCTGATTCTTTGCCAGTTAAAATATATCTTCTTTGCTTGTCAATCAAGCTGAAAATAATTATCCAACCTTTAATTGTGTGAGATACTAATGTCTGGAGAAAGATGTTGTTTCTTTAGGTTGCCACATTATTTTTTATGTCTTTTGATTGTGTACTGTAATGATAAATGTGTATTATGAGAAAAGCAGCCTTTGCCTCAGCAAGAAGTCAATGAAATAACCAAGACCATGAGGTAATGCAGTCAGAGAGCAGGATACCAAGCCTAAGTAATATCAACATCCCATTTTGTTTATACATGTGGTAAAACCTGAAATCAGTCATGTTTAAATAGGAGCTTTGGCAAGCACACTAAAATACTTTCACTGTGGAATGTGTAAAGTAGGCATTCCATTAAAACCTTGAAGCTTGAAATTACTAATGATAAACCTTAAGGAAGTTAATAAATGGTGAGAATAATTCTTGTGTATGGAAGTCACATTTGGACATTTGTAATCAGTAACTTGTGCTACTCTGGGAACAGATGGTTCTGAGGTACTGTGGAGATTTCCAGGAAATATTTGTAAGTGTCCAGAAATGGCTGGTATTTAAAGGAGTGATTTAATAGCCAAGCAGAATTTTTTGGGTGCCTTTTCTTCTGTGGTCTTGGAATGATCAGCACCTCACCTGCTTCTCCAAAGCAGCTGTGGTTACAATCTCTGTCTGTCTCCAGTGCCAGAGTGTTTTCACACTGATTCATCTGGAGCTGAGTGGCCAAAGCCACTTCTGCACAAAAATGGGTAGATAAGGTGTTTATTTTTCCATGTTGTTGTCTGAGCACTGACAGTCCTGTAACAGTTTCCTACAGGTTGGGAGTCTGTGAGACTGTTTTTATCCATAATTGTCTAGGAAAGAAATCCCAGAGCAGCAGTGAGGAATTTGTGATTTTGAGGCTGTTAGTGAAGCCCGCATATGAGAGCAGTGCCAATAATGACACAGTGACCAGGGCAGGGCATTGTGGCTCCTTATCCCTGGCTGAGGTTACTTAGGAGTCAGTCACCAAACTTCCCTGCTCTGGGGACAGTTCATTGAAGCTCATCTACCTGAAGACTTCATTTTTGTACCTGTTTGCATCTCCCTTCCCACTTAGTGCAGATGTGGATTGGCCTGTCATGAAGGATGGCCAACAGCTATCGATCTCTTGAGAAATTCTGCAGCTTTGCACAAGGCATCGCTTATGCTGCACCCCAGGTAGGGTGGGAGATCCAGGGAAGGCCTTCTGCCCTTATGTACAAGCTGCCCAGTTCAGGCTCCTGACAACAGCCTTTGTAAAGTACAGGAGAAGCTGACTTGCCTGCCAGGACTTGTTGCTTTTAAGTTTTCCTGCTTATGCCAATAATATGCAAGATTCCATGTTAAAATGCAAGCTGTGTAATTTTCCTGGTAATATATTTTATTTTTACCTGCTGGCAAAATCAAGCCAGTTATTTTTTGTAAATTTTGTTCAACTTTCTGGATTTACAGGAGAAATCCAAAAGCATTTCTCTTGAGTGGAGTATCCTAACCATGGTGGGAGTGCCTTGCCTTGGCTTGCACACTTCTTTGTGTGCAGTTGTGCCCTGATAACACAGAGATGGCAGGGAGCTATGGGCACCTGCTGAGCTGTTGATGCTCTCAAGGTGTTCATAGGGCTTTCATCTTACAGTTTTCTCCAGTGAATAACAAAGGAAGTTCATGCTGCAGTCTGAAGGGCGCATGTGTGTGCTTTCTCTTGCAGCTTGTCACTCGTTTTCACAAACATTAGAAATCTTTGAGACCTCTCCTGCTGTGTTGGATTTCATATGACATGGCAACGAGATTTAAAAAAGAAGAGAGTGATGGGAGAGAGGAGGCAGCAATGGCAGAGCTGCATATGAATCCAGGAGCATGGATGAAAATCTTTTCCATGTGACTTTATAGCAACAAAATGTAGTAGGAGTGCACAATCTGAAATCCATGCAGGGAGCTGCTTATTTGGATCATTTAGTAACTCATTGCCTTTGCTTTTCATCTGCAGGTTGGATTATTGGTTTAGATGCTGTTAGGAGCTGTGCAACTGTCTCCTGATCACATACCCTACTGAGACAGTGAAGAAATCTTAGGTTTTGAAGCTTACAAATTCTGAAAGCTGAAATTTTGGAGTAAATAAAATGGTGTTGCAGAAGATAATGTGCTCCAGCTGTCTGGTTATTGTTTTTCCCAACAGTGCTGGAAGATTTCAGAGGATCTGTGGGTGATTGTATCCTGAGGATTTGGTTACTAATCAAAGCACCCTGTGGGGCAGATGGAGCTGAAGTGACTTCTGGCATGTCAGTTCCATTACTACCATCTGTGTTTTTAAAATTAGCAACAAAAATACATTTCATTGAGTACAGAGTCAAGACATTTAAACTTCAGTCCTCGGGTCACAAAGGTGTGAGTCGAAACAGATCCCTTAGTAATTTTGTTTGGTTATTTTTTTGTTAGGATCTTGTCTCTTTAATTGTGGAAGAAGAATTTCAGAAATGTGAGAATTCAGGCCTCTGCTTCCCAGTTCCTGTTCCTCATCCTGTGATACTGGAGATTGGTTGTGGCTCTGGAGCAATTGCTCTGAGTCTGCTCTGCAAACTGCCACAGGTGAGCTCCCTTCTGTGCTGCTGGTGCAATAGATGCCTGTGTTAGAGGGCAGCCTCACTCTGCTCATCTTCATTGAGATGTCACAGACTTCTCTGGGGAGACTTTGACAGCTCAGGTCTCTGCCAGACAGGTTCTACAAGTTCATGCTAGGTAGAGGAGGGATATTTGGGACTTGCTCTCTCTCCTCAGCTGTCTGCAGGAGTAGTAGAGACATAATCAGAATGAAAGAAGTCAATGTGCTCATTTTTCAGCTCTCACAGCTCATTATTAATCACCTTAGCTTGAAGCACTGTGGGTGTTGGTTTACGATAATAACCTGAGCTGAGGACAGGAGGGACTGAGGCATGGGCACACACTCTATTAGTTAAATTTATGGGCCAGCCATTTCTAAAAATCACTTTGCTGTGAATCAAAAGATCTTGTCTCTAGGAAGCTGAAAACTAAATGAATACAGGGAAGGGATTACCATAGCAGTGTCAGTACTTGGGATCAATATGACAAACATATCTCACTGCCACAAGTGCCAAACCACATTTTGGAAGGCTTTTGTTCCTTAATAACAGCCCATAGTTCTGAACAGAGTGAAAAGAGCAGGAAGGGGACTGAGATCTGGGTGACCAAAGCCCTTCTTGCCCCTGATCGTTGTGGCTTGTAACACGTTTACTGAGGTACTGTTGGTAAAGAAAATGAGAAATGAATCCAAGATGTCATTGCATGTGGTTAGGGGAAAAGTATTTCCCTTTCCTCAGAACTGCAAACCAGTCAGTTCCTTCTCAAGAATGAGAATTGCTGTGGTCAGCCCCTCCCCTTGCAGAAGTATAAGCCTTGCTGTGTAAGAATTAGAGATTGATGCCTAATGGAAAGGGTTCCTCCTCCCCGTGACCTGAGAATGTTAATACTTCAGCTCCATGACTTCAGAGTATAATTGCTCTGATTTCCTGAGCTAGGAGGAGAACTTCATGCTCTTTTCCTTGCTTGTTAACTAAAAGAGCTGTGTCAGTCTGTCTCTGTAACTGGTAACAGTTCTTTCCCAGCCCAAACTGCTGTGCCCAGAGAAATAAGGAGCCTTGACTGATTAGAATTAGTGGTAGCCACACTGACAGCTAAGTGGAGTTTGCACTCTGAGTAATCTCTTTAGTGTTTGTGGCAGAATTTGGCACTAGGGTGCTGAGAAATCAGCAGCTTTTCATTTATAGTCTCAGCTGTGCCCTTCACCTTAAGGGTGAGCTTCATGTGTGAGGGTGCCAGCCTGGGGCTGTGAAATTAATCCTCTTAGGAGTGATGGCCAATCACACCATCATCTCCAAATGTAAAGGAGTTTCTTCAAGCGTGTGTTGGCTACATAAATCCAACATCTGTGCTTAAAAACACATTAAGCAAAGCAAAACCAAGTTAGGCCTTTGCCTGTGGTTTTCCCAAGGTGGAATGGAAGGTGCAGCAAATCTCTAGCTGTGTAGCCCTGTCTCTTCCCATTACACTGGAGAACTCTCAGATGCTTGACACACAGTCACGTATGTGCAGTCAATACAGGCAGTGAATGTGGTGTAAGGACTGCAGTGGAGTAACTGGGTAAAAGGTGTCTGCATAACAGATGGAAAATGCCAGAACCTCTGTCCCAGCGGTTGTGTTAAGGTTGGGAGGGACTCTGTATTAGGGAGGATAAGCCAACAACATGACCTTCCTACAGCCTGTGCCTGGCCCAGTCTAGGCAGAGTGCTGAGTCTCACCCTGCCAGGAGCAGTGAGGTATCAGGTGATGTGGGTCAGTGTGGCTGTTGTTGTCTGTTCTGGTGTGCTGGCTGTGCTGCAGAGTGCCTTTGGTCACCTTGGTGCCTCACAGACGTGACTCGTGATCCCAGCTGTGCCCTCCATGCATTCCTCAGGAGCTGTTCCTCTCAGGAGCCCAGAGTGAGCAGTCACCTGTCAGTTTTGATCTTGCATGTTTGGCAGAGCATGTCTGCTTGGGAATCTTGGTGTTGTAACACATGCTTGGTGGGGTTTGTTGGTTTTTTTCTGTTCCAGAGCCGAGTTATAGCCATGGATAAAGAGGAGGCTGCTGTGGATCTCACCAGGGAGAATGCACATAGGTACAAGACCACATATTACTCATATTTTTATAAATTGTTGCTTGAGAAAGGCCTAGAGTCCTCAATGCTTGTACATGTGGTTCATGTTTATCACCACTGGAAACCAGAGACTATTTAGTTGGTTGAGCTCCTAAAGAGTGTAACAATTCAGAAAAAAATGCTTGTGTTTACCAGAGTGTTTTTCTTTGACTTGTGAATGTGCTTTGCAAAGACAGCAACCTAAATAAAGCAATAGTACTTACAGGCTATTTGTCACCAAGGGTTTTCAAAGTGTTTCTTGGTAACTATTCTTATTCCTTTCTGTGAACTCGGGAAGCTCAGGAACATTTTTGTCACTTAGGAGGTTAAGGACAAGTGTAGCCTGAACCTTTCTCTCTCTGGCTCCCTAGATTGTTGTTGTTTTTTCTGTCCTTGCTCCTCTAGAAATGCTTGCACAGTCAAGTAGCACTTTTCCTCTGATGTGCTGTGTGGTGTCCCTTGGCATCCTCCCTGCAGTCTTGGTTTGGTGGGAATGCTGGATCCCGTGCTGTTGGGACTCCTGTGCTGTGGCTGGGTGTTCAGAGCTGCTGACTCCAACAGCTGGTGCTGAATGAAGTCAGGAGAGATGTCTGTCAGGTTGACCTTCTCCTTCCTTAGTGGCTCTACTTCCTCAGCTGGTTCTTCTGTCAGGTTGTTCTGGACTGTCACCACCACAGGGAACCCCAGAGCTGGAATCCCAGTATGCTTCTGAGTCTCTGCAGGCTTTGTGAAATGAGCTCCAGATTGCATCCACGTCCCCACTAACTTCTGGACCCTAGGCATTAATTAGAGCCATCTCAGAAAGAATTCCTATTGCTGTTTCTCATGGAGTCCAGTACAGCTGTGAGTCTCAACAGGTGCTCATTAACTGGAATTTCTGTCCACAGGCCCACATACTCTTTTTTTCCCAAGCTGCTGCCAGCACTGAGAATACAGAGACAGGCTTTCTCTGGTGCTGGTTGCACTGGACTGCATCTCTTCACTCCTTGCAACCAGTCAACCAGTCCCAGCTCATCTCTGAGTCTCAAGAGATGTGTAGCAACAAGCCCTTCCCAAACTTGTCACCTCACTGTTACCCTTTGCCCCTCTAGCCCAGTTACAGGGAATGGGGAGCAGAGGTTTCCCTCTATGTGTCAGTGTCAAACCAAATTCTGTTGCAATTTTTCATAGATATAATACAAACTGGCCAGATCTTTGTCTCCTTGATAAATTATAACACTGGCCTCTGGGAAAAATTGTCGTGCTTATTAACATTGCTTGTTGGCTCAAGAGTGGGTGAGGGAGTATAAATGCCATGTCAGAGAACTTCATATTTCTCCATGGATATTTCCATTGCATCCTTGTGTTCTTGTGCATGGCATGGTGCCCTGCAGCTCTTGGGAGAGAAGCCAGCAGGATAAGCTGTGTTACTGCTTGGCTGAACCCAGCTTGGATCCTGCCTGCTTTTCAGAGCTTCCTTATCTGTGTTCTCTAGATGGTCAGGTGAGTCTTACTGAATCAATCCCAGTGGCAGATCCATCTGGGCACACAGTGGCATGTCATGCAGGAATCCCTTCCCTTCCTGATGCCTGTGTATTCTGACAGTACAGGACCGCAGGCCCTCAGCAAAGGAAGTAGAACTTGGGTGTGAGGCCACTGTGGTGTGAGCAGAGAATATGCTGGGAAGACCTGCAGTTGTAAATATATGTGAATATCAGATGAGAGGTGCAGTATTTAATGATCTGTTTGTAGAATGTACTGTTCATTAATCCACACAAACATACCTCCTAATCTCTCTTCTTTCTGTTCTCGCATCTGGAATTTTACAGGCTGCAACTCCAGGAAAGGATTCACATCATCCACCAAGATGTTTCACACAGTAACTCTTTTCACTGTTACAATCCCCTTTGTCTTTTTCCCTTTTCTCTGATGGGTGGAGGGAGGCATGAGAGACAGCCAGGGGACCCCCTGGGGTGCAGGCAGCAGGAGAGTGTTGAAGTTAATAGAGAGAAAGGTCAGTAAGAAGGGAGCCAGCAAAGCTTTTCCCTTCGGAGATTTCCAGGGCAGATGATCAACTGAGAGAAGTCCCTGGCTACATCAGAAGGTGAATTATTCCTGGTTTTAGATGTCCAAAGGTCATGCCAGAGCTCGTGGTCCAGGTGCTCTTTATTGTTTTTGGGGAGAGGCAAATCTATACAGAGTGTAACTCATTCTATGCTGCCATGGATGCTTCAGATAAATGTGTACGTGCCTGTCTCTCAACTGATGTTAGAGGGAGCCCAGATATTTAGCTCAGATTAAATGCCCAGCCTTGTCCACCTGAAATTAGTTGAACCAGGAAAGGATACTTGTCTTCCCCAGAGCCAGCTGAAACCAGTTAAAACTGACCTTTGGTGAGGCTTATCCAGTTAGGTTAAAAGTGCTTGGCTGTTTGTTAGCCAGAAGCTGTGGAGCCAGGAGCTCCAGCACCGTGGGTTCATTAGCACACCTTTCTGACACTTGTTTTTGACACTGTGCTACCTCTCAGAGGTAAAAGTCCTGTTCCAGGAGGCTGCCTGAGGACAGTGCCACACTCACGTGGTTACAGGAGGTTTGATTCAGGGCTGGGCTGTGTCAGACAGCAGCAGGAGTGCAGTGAGCTGGTCCTGGTCTTTGGAGAGCAGCCCAGTAGCTGGGTGTTACTGCTGAGGGGGCCTGGCTCTGCAGCTCGTTGGAGGTCCTGCTGCAGCTCTGGTAAGAGGAAGGATGTTCGTGTGGACAGCCAGTCTGAGCTCCCACTTAGGTCTCTGTGGGCTCTCCTAGTTCTGGTTACTGCTTTAGGTCCAGATGGGCACAGAGCTCCAGGGCATCCAGCTCCTGTGCTTTTTAACATGTTCTGCTAAGCAGGCTTTCGATAGGAAAAAATGATACTTTGCCTGTGCTTAGCTTTGTATCACTCTTGCATTCCTGGAAGAGGAAACAGGCTATTGCAAGAAGAAATAGGATAAAATTTTATTATCACAAAGCAGAGCCAAACACACATTTGTATGTGCCTGGAGACAGTTTCCTGGGGGAGGGTGTTGACACTGAGCTTAGAGGGAAGATGTGATGGTTGAGAGCTGGTTATGATTCTTTTTCTTTTCCAGGTTCTGCCAAACAGCTGCTATTCTGGGGCGCCATAGATGTCATAGTCAGTAACCCCCCATATGTTTTCCATGAAGACATGGCTTCCTTGGATGCAGAAATCCTCTGGTAATCAGACAAATAGAATTTTCCTCTCCTGTTCTTGAAGCAAGGTTTTCTGTCTGCTTCATTATACTGCACACAATTGCACACAAAACATGCAAATGTAATACACATGTACAAAGTGTAGGTGTGTTTGTTTGGTGTATAATAATGCAGGCTTACTTTGATACTGCTTACAGGCTTGAAGCAATATGGAAGTGTTTTAAATATTTATTAAAATGGAAAAAGCACACAGTTTGAAATTAGTTCCCAATCCAAAACTGCTTCAGAGCATTTGGACTTTTTTTTTTTAATAGCTGGTGTGAGTTTATGAAAGAAGGAGTAATCTGAGCAGCTTTTTGTGATGGGAAAAAACCTTAGGTGGGAATGCTGCTACCCGTTCTCATCCCTGTACTTGCCTCAAGCAGAAAAAAGTGAATAAGCTCTTTTGGGATATGGAACTGCTTAGTGTGTGCTGTTTCTTCCCCAAAATTGATTGTCATGCATGTGAGAGAAAAGTCCTACCCCCTCTGTATGAGCAGGTTCTGAAAGCTGAGCTCTCTGCATCCCAGCTGGCTGTGCTGGGTTAGCCACGGCCTGATCTAGTTGTTGGCATGGCTGAAAGCAAGTGGTGACCCCTTGCTGTCCAACCCACGCTCTCCCTGGCCAGCTGAGCACACAGAGAACAGACCCATGTGTTGGAACTGTGAGACCCCAACTGCAGTTGGCTCCCAGTTTTTAGAAAGACTTCAGGGGATGTTTTCTGCTTGTGCTAAATGTGGAGTTTCTCAGCCCGGTGGTAGCTGCCTTCTTCCTCCCTGTATTTGCCATGCAAGGGGTGAGTGCTGTCACCTGCTCTGGGAGCACTGCAGTTCAGGTGTGTTAGGTGCACCTTCTTCTGAGGAGCCATGTGAATTGCTGTTAAATGTTGTCTTCTTCCCACACTCCAGCTATGAGGGCCTCGATGCACTGGATGGGGGAGATGATGGAATGCGAGTCATCAAAACAATTCTGGCTTTGGCTCCTTCTCTTCTGAAGGTTTCTGGGTAAGCTCTGCTGTCTGTTTGAATTTCATGTCTTTTGTCCATCCACTTCTTTAAGTTCTGTACTTTACTGTACAGAAACAAAACAGAGGGAAAATAGTTGCAAAATTGTCCCCCTGTTGCCCCATGTAATAATAGCAGTTTAAAAAATGTCATGTGTGTAAGCAAAATTAGCTCGAAATGGGTTAATAAAGGGATATGAGCCTGCCTGGGCTGGTGGTGGTGTTTCATGGTCGTTGGTGAAGTGAAAATCTTTAAAGGTCAAAACAGCAACAAAAAGAACATGGAAGAGAGCAGCAGAGAAAGAGAGTGAAAAAAGCAGGGGAGTTTTCTGAGGTGAAGAACTGCTTGAAGGAGAAGCAGTGTAGAACTCTTTGAAGATGGATGTAGATCTCCACTTCCCTCCCACCCTTTAGGGTAAACTTGTTTATTGTGCCAGTATACAATGTTGAATATCCCAGGAGAAAGAAGATCAGCCAGGGATAGTTTCTTAAATGTTAAATTTCACCATGATTAATAGTCAAGGCTGATTGTTCCTATTCTCTGTCATGTGGGATCCATTTTGAAGATCAACGTGCTGATAACCAAAAGTCTGAATGTTCTGTTCATGTGCCAGGGCATTCACACATCCTGTTGAATATTCCTGACATTTGGCCAGCATAAGAGAGGTCGTTGAAAATCTGCTGTTTTGAGAAGAATGGGAATATTGAGAGGCATACTGCATGCAGAATTCATTCCTCATGCTTTGCATGACCACAAAAGCAGAAGATGCTCCTCAGAACTTCCCAGCAATAGAGACTGGTCCCCCGGGGTTGTTTATTAAGATTATTTCTTCTTCCTTTCCTTCTTGCTTGTTTAATAAGGTGGAGCCCCCATTGAAGAGTGGAAGTTTTTTAAGGTCAGAAATGAGATCCACACCCATCTTGTAGTTAGTGTGGTGAATTTGTAGGGAGTATTTAGTGTGGGATGTTTTAAGAGTTCTCAGGAGAGCACTTGATGGGGTTTGGCCTGTGTCCTTTGCCTGTTAAACTTGTCCCTTGCTGTGCTGTCCCAGGCCATAACCAACTCCATCGTGCCTGTGAGCTGGGGTGGTTCTGCCTTGTCACTGTCATAAAGCCTGGCAGAGAAGGAAACAGCCCTGCAGTGTCCAGGCCTGGTCCTGGTGCCCTAGCTGAGGTTATTTGATTGGTTCTGTGTAGGCCTGAATGCTGGTGGTGTTTTCATAACTGATTTATGGAGACATTTACTGTGGAAAAATGTGTGTACTCGCTTGTACTTTGTCTCTTGCTGCTCATACACAGAGGGACTCCAGACTGCCAGGCTGGCGCTCTGTTCCTGCAGCATAAAAACTGCCTTCTGCCCTTAAACCCTTTGGGGGTTTCAGAAAGACATTGCTGGTGGTATCTGCATGGGCTTCAAAAGGGCTCATTACATCTCCATACGAGGGTTTATCTGCTCACCATGAGAATCCTCCCAGGATCAACACTTCCTCCCCTGAAGGAGGCAGCTGGGATCTGCATCTTAAATGGACAGCTATGATCTGGTTTAGGATTGTTGGATTGCAGTGTGATTTGCCTCTCTTTTCCATTTCCTGCACTGGTCAGTGTCATCCAAAAAGAAAGATCTTCATTTTTATTAGTTTAGCAACCTAAATGTGCGTACCTCCCTACTTCTACTCTCAAATAATGTCTTTTCAGGAGTGTGTTTCTGGAAGTTGATCCTAGGCATCCAGGTATGGTGGAGCACTGGCTACAGGCCCATCCAGACTTACTACTCACCCTCCGTGCCATTCACAAGGACTTCTGTGGCAAGTGAGTCTTTTTTCACCTTCAGATTTTTGCAGTTATAGGTCTGTGTCCTTTGTAGAATATGTCTCTGCACCTTTATGTATTGCATGAACTCAGCCAGAGAAGCTCCACAGCTGAAGCCAGTCTGACAAAATAGGGACTCCCTGATAGTATCTCAGCCTTCTGATATCCTGAGACAAGAGGCAAGTGTTTCTGAGTCAGAAATTCTGACACAGGTGAGCATTTCTGGTGTGGTGACTGGCTCTGATGGGATTATTGATTCTGGGAAATTGTTGCTTTTATAGGACAGACATAGAGACACATTTTCCCTAGTGAGACTTAAAGCTCTGGTTTTTCTTTTTCCCACAGGCCTAGGTTTCTGCACATCCAGAAACAAAGCAGCTGACAACTGTACCAGACACAGCTGTCCTTGCAGGATGCTTTTTGCTGCTGAGCCCAGCTGAACAGCTTGTTGAAAACTCCTTTTGCCTTGTGAAAGGAATCTCCACTTCATTCCCCAGTGCATTGGACTCTCCATGTAGTGACTGACCCCTCATTTCCTGACACAGACTTCATCCAGAGATGCACATGTTCAGCTGAGCATGTGGAAGTGTTTCACCTTCCTCAGGGAACTGCATGAAACTTTTTAGTCTGCTCTGCTAAAGTGACTCAATCTCAGGACCCAAGAAGAGTTTACAGCTCCAGATTAAAAATGCAGCTTCCCAATGTGCCAGATCACCCATTTGGCCTAGAAAGAATTGCACCTTTTTTTTTTCTAAACTGGCCTTGAGGTATATTTATATAGAATGTGACCAGATGGGATGATAAGTCCAAACTCTGGTTTATATTGGCACGTGGATTTGCAGGTATAACAGGACAAGACTGATGTGCACATTTCAAATTCAGTTCTGTTCCAGGATCCTGATGCTCCAATAGCAAAGCCTTTGTTCCCCAGTCCTGCTGAGTGACTGTCATTGAAGGATCAGTGCACATGTTAGAGCACCTGAATTTACAGCCCTTGGCGCTTGGTGGATACTGCCAGAAGCAGTCAAAACATTGTAATAAAGAGTGCTTCAGATCACTGTCCTTACAAGAAGTGCTCTGCAATTATTCAGAGATTCTAGCAGACCTGAATAAACATCTGGCACCCATACATTGCTCTGATAGTAATAGAAATGCCCAGCTTCCACATGAGGCATTTAATTGCAAGACTTTACAGAGAAGGCCAGAGTCACTACTCCATTTTTGAAGATGGAGAAGTTGAAAAGCAGGAGATGAGGTGACTTGTACAAAATTTGACAAGCTAAGTTTGGAGCAGGACTCAGTCTCTGGACAGCTGGGAATAGCTGAGGTCTGTCTCTTTGGGAGGGATGACTCAGACTAGGGGTGCCTGAAACAGCACTGAGAGAAGTCCCTGAAATGGACAGTCAGCATCATGACAGTACAAATAATGGCAGGATTAAATTCAAGCTCCTGCATGCTGTTGCTGCTGTTTCCAGTGGTGCAAGTTCCCTTCCTGACCATATCTAGCCAGGGAAGGAAGGAAAGCAAGCCGAGGAAAGGATCGGGTCTGCCAGTCCCGGTGGAAGCAGTTGCTGGGCCAGTGGAGGTGAGCACTCAGTAGGGGTGGGAGTGTCCAGACAGTCCCACCCTGCAGTGTGCCAGGGATGAGCTGTCCGGCTCTGTCCAGGCTGACCTGGGACTGCACAGCCAGAAACATGAGGCAGGATATGCAGCAGCAAACTGAGTCTGTTGAAAGGCTGCAGCAGGTTCAGAGGGTGTTACATGAGCACTGATATATCTGCTCTCTTTGCCTTCTGCCTCTCCCACACCCACTCCCCAAATGAATCTTTCATTTTCCACTTGGCTCCTGAATGTCAGCACTGCTTTCCCACATACACCTGAGCTCTCTCTGATGAACCAGCGCTTGGGGTTCCAGCAGGATCCCTTCCCCACCCACAGCTCTGGTCACAGACTGGCCTTTCACCCCACTGTACAGCTCACACTACATTTATCCACCCTGCTAGTTTACCTTGTCCTATACACTCTTTACTTGAATTTGTGAGTCTTCTCTGGCCTATAGTACCTGCCCTGCCTGGTTAAACACAGTAGAGGAACTCTGGGGAGGAGAGAACAAAAATAGGTCAGTTAAAGTCCACTTGAGCCTAGGTTTGGAAATACAATTTCAGCACAGCTGATTTCTGGGCTCCTAAAGCTATGAGTGCAAAGTGTAGTCAAAGGCATGTTATTTAGTGTGGTTGTGAATTTTTTTAATAGTAATTTAGGGGTATTTTTAAAGTTCAGTTTGTCAGAATCTGCTTAAAAAGTACATTCAAAGAAATGAGTTCTCAGATTTTTTTCTGAGTGTTAGCAGTGTTTGTGTATTAAACAGAGCATTATGCACAGCCTGCTTCTGCAGGGTGCCTTAAAAGCTGGATAGTCCCTGGGCTGATGGGAATGTTAAACAGCATCATGCAGCATTCTTCAAGGGGTGGGCTGGTTCCTGCAGCAGGCTGGAGTTAGCTGGCCCTCTGAGAGTGCCAGTGGCTGGGCTGCACAGGGCAGTGTGCTTTCTCTTGGAAGCATCAGTCCATCCCTTGTCCGAGCTCTGAGCAGGACAAATCCCCTGCGAGACAGACTGTTGGCCTAACCCAGTAGGCCAAGTGTTAAATTACTGTATTTATAGCTAAAGCAGTGATAAAAATGCTTGCATTTCTATGTGTTTGCATTGCATAGTGGTTATATATCTTGGAAAATCACATGATGCTGCTGACCTTTTCATAAAGACAAGAGTGGAGGAAAATTGCCGTTCCTCCCAAGAGGCTGATGTTCCTGTCAGACTCGTGTCCCGGGGAATGTGCTGCTGTAGGACAGTGTGTTCCTCGGTGCTTTACACACACTGGCCCGGGCTCGTTTTGGTACAGGAGCCCTGCAGAGCTCTTTGGAGGGGATGGGTTTAAGGAGCCTGGCTGGAGCCTGGGCCGAGTCTGTGTTGCCTGAGGGCAGAAGGCTGAGCTCAGTCTGGCAGCGCTCGGGGCACGTGAGTTCTGCAGAGGCAGAGCTGCTCCCCGGAGCCACAGAAGGCTGCTGCTTCACTTGGCATTCTGCATAACCCAGTATCTGACACACATTGAGTTTTCTGGGAATCTTCTGGGTCTTTGGAACCGTACTGAAATGGTGATTTGATGCCTGAGCTGATGCTTTCAGAGGGGTGCTTTGTTTGCTTTCAGGACCCTGAGGAGCTTGGCTGTGTGTGCTCACATCTGTGCTTTGGGGGTTCTGGGTGTGCAGTATCTTCTGGGGTGACACAGCCCTTTCCCGAGGAGGAGCCACTTTGGCAGAGCCCTGCAGATGGAGCTGTGGTCCCAGTTTAGCTGTGTCCCTGCTGGAGAGACTTGCCTCACCTTCAGGTGAGGTGCAGGCCCCAGGGAGAGAGAACTGGGGTCAGCAGAGGGCTGGAGTGTAGGTGCAGCTGCAAATGGGACTTTAACTTCTGTTCTTGTGCCAGGGAAACAGAACTTCGACGTTGGGCTGATGTTGGGAAGCTGGAAGGGGACTCACAGCTGTGATACAGGACTGGGGTTGTACCTCACACTGTTAATGGGAGGCCTGAAGGCCTCCTAGGGCTGGAGGTCAGTCAGAGCACCCTTCTCGTTCTGGTGTAATGCCCATGTGAGCACCCCAAAGTGCAAGTACTGCCTGTGCTTTCAGTCTCCACCCAAGATACAGGGTGAAAGGGACTTTCACAGGGACCGTAGAGAGACAGAGACATGTTTGTCCTCACAGTGCTCTGGGCTGAGCCTGTGCTCTTCTTGGGCTGAGACTGCTTTCCATGTGAGGCACTGACAGACACAGAGTGACTCCATTAGGGTGACACAGGACCTCTCTGGGGAGCCACATGACCATATGTGTGTGGATTACTGGCCAGCACTCAGTTTCTGTAGGCCCATAGATCAAAATGGCTTGGAAGAGAACTTGACAGTCATTTAGCCCAATTTCCCCATCCAAGTAAGCATCAACTTGCCTTACATCATTCCTGACAAATGTTTGCCTAGCCAGATCCAAAAGGCTCCCAGTGCTGATAAGGACTTTGGCATGGAATCTCTCCTGGTGCTTTGTGGCTCTATCTGCTAGAAAGTTTTCCTCTCTCATGGCAGCTCTGCTGCGATTACAGCCAAGCACTTCTGTCCTGAGCTGGAGAACTGCTGACTCTCTCCTTGGAGCACCTTCCCTGTGGTAGTCTGTTCCCATATTTCCTCACGGTCTTCACTTGTGAGGGAAAGAACTCCAACACTTATTTCTGTAGGCTGCTTGCACATCCTTCCCTCCCTGCCTGCGAAATGGAAGGGGGACCACGTGTGCTTCAGGTGTGTTAGAAGTGATACTTGTGCCTCTGGTGAGTCGGATAAAAAAGCTGCTAGAGCTCACCCTGTTACAGGGGAGTCATTTCCCAAGTGAAGGCCGAGCCAAAACTTCCATTAATATTTCGTTTGTCTGGGAAAGTTATCAAAAACTGTATTCAGGTTTTAATAAACTACTATTTCAACTCCAGGCTGCATCCTGAGGGACAAATACCCACTGAAAGAAAACTTCTTTCTCACACTCAAGAAGATAATGAGATACCAAGAGAGACTTAATCCAGTTTCCAGACTATTTTCTCTTCCATAGATGTTTTGATATGCCTTGAGTTCAGTGTCAGAAGTTTCAGACGTTGTCCTGTGGAGGGTCATGTCACAGTCCTTCTGTTTCTTTTCCCTGGCAGCTGCTGGCAAATCTCAGCGTGGTCCATCCAGTCTCTGGTGAACACAGGGGCTCTTCTATGGAGTTCACCTCATTGCTGCTTGGTGACAGGACTCAGCACCCTGCTGCAGCATGATAAACCAGATTGGCTTTGCTGCTTTCCAGTGCAAACCCAGAGGATGTGGGAATGAGCCAGAGCACCAGCACTCGTTTTTCTGCACAAATGCATCTCTGAGCACGATGAGAGCGTGGCACAGGCTGCTGCAGAGGGCTGAGACCATTCATGCATCCTGTTGACAGCAGCAGCTGGTGCTTTGGCAGTGCACGAGTGTCAGATGTGCTGTACTGCTGACAGGTGCAGAGCAGTGCTGCCACACGTTGTGGTCTCCGTGGTTTTTGTCCTTCATGTGGTTGATGTCAGAACTGTAGCTTTGTTTAAGTGGCAGCTTCTAACTTTAAAGATCAGCTTCATCTGCTCCCTTCACCAGCACACTCTTCTGTGTTTTATGTGCTCATCCCAGCAGTGACCATCAACATGACTTCAGTGGCAGCTGCCCTGTCAGTGTTGCAGTGATAACTATGAGCAAGGCTGCCACAGGGTGGTAGGCCTTAGAACCACTGTGTGTGAACAAACTGCTGTCTGGGGAGGAAGGGGCCTTGGCCCCACTACATATTTGCTCTGAGTTCAGTTTGCTTCAAAGGTCTACATAAGTAGTCTCACACTTCCTCCTTTCTTTTGTGGCAGCTGGGTTGTTCTGAGATCATCTTGTCCATGGCAGGGAGCATCAGGAGGCATGGCAGGGATTCTCAACTCCCGGTTTGGAATTTGCAGCATGGCAAAAAGAGTTTGCCATCCAAATATCCAGTGCCAACAGGTGTGGTGAGAAACTGAGGCACAGCAAAAGAAGAGCCATGACAGAGTCACAGGAAGAACTCAAGTGCTCCTAATGGCAGTTCTGGCACACCCAGCTGGAGCTGTACTTGTTCATCCCTTTCCTGGTATTTTATATAGTGTGCATCCCAACTGCTCTTTGGAAGGATGACAGTGCCTCGAGAGCAGAAAGTAGTGATTGTTATTCCTTGATGGAGAGTGTTACCAGAGAAATGTTCAGTTGTGAGAGCCTCCGTGTTGGGATCTGACAGGAGGGTGATTTTCTCAGTGTGTTACTGGCACAGCATTGCTGAACACTGCAGGACCTGGAGGCACACAGATGGCAGATTGTTTGGAGGAAGGGAGAGGTGAAGAAACCATTACCTGAAACTCATCTGGAGAAGACAAGATTCTTGGGAAAGGATGTGTTAAAATGAAGCCGAGGTTTTGGGAGGGAAGGCCTGTGCTGCCACATTCCTGCTTTGCCACTCTGAAATTGTAAGTAGAAGTGTGGGGCTGAGGCTCTGTAAGGTACAAGTTGTATGCAGGAGGCAAACTGAGCATTTCTGCTCAATGGCTGCACTTCAGAGAGGGAGTGGAGCCCCTTCTCCAGTGTGGATGGCTTCCTAGTGGACCACAGGTGATGGGCAACCAACAGTGGACAGAGCACAGCACTCTGAGGAGCCTTGTTGAGAGCAGAGCACTCTCAGTGTGTCACAAAGATGCCACTGGCCTGAGCTTCTGTAAACACAGTTTCTATAGAAGTTGCCCAGCTGGGTGTGAGTATAGGGGGGCAGAACTCTGCTTCTAGTGAGATGTCTTCAGCAATTCTTATGTGGAAGATTTTGATTTCTACTTTATGCTAGCTATTGGCTATAGTTTTAGCTTCCTTTCTTGGTGGTCAGCTTGTCTCCTGTGTTTTGTGACTGCACACCAGCATGCCCACAGTGGGACATGCCCATCATCTTGGGAGCACAGTGCCTGTGGCCATGGAGTCCTTACCTGGCAGCCTGAGCTGCTGCAGGAGCTGCGTACCCAGCAGTGCAGGTGGGAGAGTGGCTTCTGCCGTCAAAATCCTCACTCTTCTAACTGGAGTACTCACGCAAGACTGGCTGGAATGTGAACACAGTTGCTTGGGTTGTTGAAAAAGGCTTGAGTTATTATAAAATTCCTGGCCTGGCATTTGGCTGATGATTAATTACTTAGGTTTGCGTAGTGCTTTGATGTTCCAGATGTAAATCCAGAGCAAGCTGTTACAACTCTGTTAACCTCAGTGGAGTCATCCCAGTCATTCCAGTTGGCACACCTGGTGCTGTGTGGTATTTGTATTCCATGAAACAAGTGTCCAGTCATTGATTTAAGTCTTTCCAGGGACTGGAGGCTGTTAAGCTGGTAAATCTTTCTTCCTTTTCTGTATTGATTTCTCTGTTGCTTGTCTGGGAGTGACCTTCTCACCACACCTTTTGACTTTGAGTTTGCTGCTTCTCTGGAGTCCTTCTCTGAGCTGTTGCAGTGTGTGATGTGTTTGTATTGCCACAGTGCTTAGAAACTCCTTGCAGGTTGCTCCATTTCTCTCTAAGTTTTCACTGCTCTACTCCCCTGCCAGTATCTTGTTGTGCAACTCCCCCAAGCCTTGTTGGCTTGCATGGGTGAATTTCTTTATGCTGGATAATTTGGAGTAACCTTGTGACAGAAAAATCCTACTCTAAAAGTCATTTGTCTTGCATTGTCCTGCAGTGATTTGGCAGCTGGTGGGTGTTGCTGGGTGGAGTCCTGGTGCTGGCAATGTGCTCTCTCTGCTTGAGAAGAGCAGATTAAGTTCATACTTCACTCAAACAAGGCTTCTTCATTTCATGTGTATGGACAGCAGGCACTCAGGCTGAAAGTAGATTTTGTACTTTAATTTCCAGGTCAGTGGGTTTTTTGCTTTGTTTGTGTCAGCAGACAGTAGCCCTTTGTTCAGCAGCACAACTTTTTCCACCTCAGCAATGCACACACACACGTGATGCAGGTCCTGAGTTGTGCAATAAACTCCAGGGTAAGTTCCATAAGCCCAGCAGATTGTCTGCTCCACTTCAGGCCTTGATTGTGTGCCCTATTGACCAACAATAAAGCCAAGAGTATGGAGGGAGTTACTTATTCATTTATTTTGGCTTTTCCATCCACTGTTGCCTGTGTGGGAAAGAAAAAGGCCATCAATACTTTGAGAGTGAAAATTTTGTCTTTAGAGGGGTAGTCTTTATAACTTGTGAAAGCTGGATAATTTAATAATGTTAGTCAACTATTACGTATTTAATTTAGTAATCATGCAATCTTGTTGCTAAGTAGGGCCAGGGTTAAGGCCAGGGTAGATCAAGAGCACAAAAATTAAAAGATGAAGGTGTCCAGATGAACGCCTTGTAGCCTGTTGGAGTCCTGATCACAAAACAACTGCTTGGAATCCAATCTTTGCAGCAGTTGGTGCTTGCTGGCACCTTCCTCGGCTAGTGCAGAGCTTGGAAAGGCAGGAAGGGAGGCCCCATCCTGCTCTAATGATGTGCCTTCTCCTGGGCCTTTTCCTGAGCACCTTCACTTCTTTGCAGATGAGTGAAGGGAACCCCCTTTTTCCTTCCTCTTCTCATCTGGCAGTGCCTCACTGCTTCACCAGGGCTCTGCCCAACCTGGAGCCAGCTGTGCCTGACCTCCCATAACCTCACTATTCGTGCTGTGGATCCCTGTAGAATTCCCTCTGTACACATCCTCTTGGACTTTGTCCTAGCAAAAAATCCTGCTCAGGCTTCTTGGAATTAAGACACATTAGCCTAACTCAGAATTGTTGTTTCCTGGGAAGTTTTGATGCTGTAAAAGCTTGTCTGGGGTTGGGGTTTTTTTTCTTTTTCCCTGTAATCAGAATGAAATAATTTTTAAAATTTCCTGTGAGTACACTGTGTCCCGGATTTTGAGTTTTAGAAGTGTTTTGCTCTGGGATTTCTGAATTTTTGTTTTGAGTTATATCCATTTTAAGTTGTTGTACTGCTCATGCTTCCTGTTGATTTGCTAAGTAAAGCCTAGAAGCAGGTCACAGGATATTTATTATATAAAAAACCAGTAGTTAGTTACCTGTTTTTTAATCAATAAGAACAGCTGCTACTTAATAGGACTGAAACATCTCATTCCCTGGAACAAGGACTCCCTTGTTTGCAATGTAATGAGAATCTGGCAGTGCCATTACAACACCCAGCAATGCCTTAATCTGGAACACTGGGTAACGTTTTATTAGGGAGTAAAGAGCAATTCATCTTAGTGATCTGAAAAGTAATAAAATATTTCACTGCTTTTGTCATGTTAGGACAAGGTAATAATGATCCATGTGGGATTAAGACCTCTTAAGATAAAATTTGGAAGTTCTGGAACAGAGCTTTTGAGCTGCCAGAAGCAAGGCTGTTCCAAGGAGCTTTGGCAGAACTTTTATCAAAATCAATAGTCTTTCAAAAACAAAGTAAAGAAAAGGTCTGTTCTTACAAGAAGTTCTTCCCAAGAAGTTGTTTTGCTGGTGCTTTTCTGCTGGCTGTCTTGTCCCAGCAAAGGGAAGCTCCTTAGCATTGTCAGCAGAGAAGGCTTGGATGTTCTCACTGGGACTTAAACCCAAGTCTCCATAGTGAAAGTCCTAAAAATCTCTTCACTGCACCAGCTGCCCTTCCCTGGCTCTACACTGCTTGTAGCACATCATGTCAGGTGTGAGGGAATTCAGGTAGTGCCTCTTCTCCCTGAGGCAGGGGTGTGCTGCTGAGCTGCTGCCCCTCCTGCCCCTCACAGGGACAGGACAGCCTGCTCTCCCTGTTGGACCTCTTCATGGAGCCTCCTCCACGTGGAGGAAATGCCAGATGTCACCATGCCTGTTGCTCTTCCTCAAAATGCTGCCCAAACATTCAACACAAATACGTTCCAAAAAACCCAGGATGTCCTGAGCAGGGAAGATGGTTTGCATGACTGGGTGGCCACAAAATTAATGGAGCCGAAGTTTCCTTTCCTGTCCTGCTTTGCACTGAAATGGGATGTCTGGTGGGTGGGCCTTGGCTGCTCTTGTGGAGAAGGGCATTCCTGTGGTTACCTCTCAGCCTTCATCACTGCAGACACTACTGGGAATCCACAGTTTGGATCACAGCACAGATGAGGAGTACATCAGTCTGAAATTAAATTCATGCAGCCATTACACCATATAGTTAAAGGAAAATGAACTGATCCTGCAGAAGCAGCTTGCTTGTTTGTTCTAAACAAATATGTTCAGTTTGGGAGCAGCAACCACAGTGGAGTAGCAGATCTGGGCTGTTGAAGAATCCTTTATTCCCTAGGCTAAGATCTGGGGTTAGATTCTTTATGCATGTGTGAAAATGCCTTTGCTTGTTCTTAAATGGTGTTTCTTATGCCCTTGTTCCCAGTCTGGGTTTATACTGAAAGTGGATCTTGGAAAGCCAAGGCAAAGGCTGGGATCTGGGAGGCAGCATCACTACACAGACAACACTAAAGGCTCCAGGGAAACCCCAGGGTAGTGCAGTCAGCAGGAAATTTGCCCATGAACAGGGAACAAGATGTTTTATTAGCTGGGAAGCCTGAGGAAAACTGACCCTTGTTAGGAGAACGATGTTCCCATTGTTCATGGCAGCAGAGAAGGTTCAGTGCATGTATCTGTTTGGCTGCATTTTAGGGCTTACAGAGTGTAAGTAAGGGCTGTGAACTTCTGACTAGGAAAGGTCTGAGATTTGAGGGCCTAAGGGAGGCTCTGTCCTCTTGTCACCACTGTCTGAGCCAGAGAGGATCCAGGGCTGGAAGGAATGGATGGTGGAGAAGAGTCAGGGCACACATGGATGTAGGATGGCTTCAAGGGGACAGCCCTGCTACAGACAGGGAGGTTTAAATGAGATGCAGGAGTGTGCTAAGAACACTGCCTGTGGTTTGGGCTGAAAAATGGGCTCACGCAGGAGCAGGTGCGGAATGGGGCTGGGAGAAGGAGAAAGGGACAGAAAGCTTGGCAGAGAGGGAAAACCAAAAGAGATGGGTTTGTTTTGCCTACCAAAACAAGGCCTAGGAGAGAATGTGAAGTCTCTGTAAACACTACATTGCCAAGTAAATACTGGAGGGGAAAAAATGTCCTTTATAATAAAGATCAATGCTGACACAATGACGAAGTGGTACGAATTTGCTATTTATAAATTTAGCCTGGAAATTAGATTTTCAACCACTGGAATGAGATTGTGGAGTAGTCTCTCAAAGGGAGAAATGGAAACCAAAGGATCTTTGTAAAGGAGCCTGAGGAGCCTGCAGTAGCAAGTTAGATCTCTGACACAGTCTCATTTCATTTTATGCATGTAGTTGCCATAGACAGCCTGACCCTGTCCTGTCCAGGCAGGAGCAGGTGAAGCAGCCCTTAGCAGCTGGAATTAGGAATCAATAGCCAAGGTACAAATCAGCTGCAGGAGAGGAGAGGTTCAGGATAGCTGAGCTGTGCAGACATCCAGCTTTGACTGTATCTGGTGTTGAAGAACAGAGACTTTGCCAGATTTACTTAGTGTAGAGCCTCTTCCCAACACCTCTTAGAAGCAAAACTTGCACAGCAGGATTCTGTGCTAAATCTTTCCTTTCCACTTCCCAGCTGCTGCTGGAAAATAAATTATCCTCAAAACTGTGTTCTAACGTATCCTGTCTGGAAATGAGCACAATCTTACCCTAACTCTTCTCGGCTGTGTCTTTCAACATTACCAAAGGAAAATTGATGGTCAGAAAAAGTTACTAGTGGACTGGCACAGTAAACCAAGACTTTCATCAGCTGAAGGTTATCAAATTTAAATAATTTGAATTTGTTTATGGAATAATTCCTACAACATTACCTTATTCTTCTGAATATTCAGGATGTTAAATATTCCAAATACCATTGTGGTAAGTCTGAATTTCAGTCTGGTTTCCAGAAGTTAAAAGCTGTGGTTGGATTCTGAGAGTCCTAGATCTGTAGTCTGCAGGGAGAAGGGGTTTTCTTTCACTTTTCTTTTTCTGCAGTAATTGAAAAATGGAGTTAGAGACTTAATATTTTGTAGAGACAAAAGTTTTCTCCTCAGTTGTCCAAACAATGCCTGTTCAGATATGACAAGAACATCTTTGTTCTAAGCTGTCGTAGGATGTTTGCCTTAGCAACACAGAGGCATTTGGAGAAGTTGCCTACATACAGTCTTTTCTCTTGGCAAATACGAGAGGAGAATACAACAAATGCTCTTTACTAAGAAGTTGAAAGCCTCAAGAAATCATCACTAAGATGAATCTATCATCTCCTTCTGAGATTTCCCCCAAATGCTTTTGTACTTTCTGTCAATTTGGCATAGAGAATAGTCTATATAGGGGATAGTCAATGCAGATTTCTGTATTTCTTTCCATGTTTTGTTTTCTTCCTCTGCTGCTCCAGTCTTTCTCTTCTTTCCCACACATCTTAAATGAAATCAAGAAAGGTGCTTGGTAAGTGCTGTATTGGTTTCATTCCTTTTCTTTGTAACTCTTAGTTAATGTAAGAAACTTTTGCCCATTGAGGGGCTATTTTTTATCGTATTAGTTCCAGCAAACAGCAATAACACAAAGAAAGATCTCAAATCTCATTTGCCTTCCCTTTTTGTTGCTGTTTACTCCAAACCAGAGCAGTGGATATAATCGACTGTGGTGGATGTAAGAGAGGACTGAAAGCATTCTGAAAAATGAGCCATTGTAAACGTGGAGTTTTGCCCTGTGTGCACACTGAGTTTTGAAACTTTCAGAGTTTTGCAGGATGTTTGAGCTTAGAACAGTGGATCCTCTAGAGTTTTGTGTATTTCTGTAAATCATATTGAGAATCTCTCAGCTATGGACATTCCAGAATGGCAGTGCCCTCAGAATAATGGAAAATGTTTGCCATGCCTCTTTATGTTGTGTCACTGAGCCACAAAATCCTGCTTAGCCTGGTTTACACAACCACAGGGCTGCCCTACAGACCTGAGAGCTTGTGAAAGCCAACAGTGGGTGTCAGACCCCACCCTCAGCTGGATGGAAAGGCAGTTGTGGAGCAACCCAGGCAGACTTCTCCAATAAGGAAGGAAAGGTGAGTGGTGTTTGCTGGTTGGCAGCCGTAACAGGGTTGAAAGAAATTTCAAAGTGTTTTTCTCCAATGAAGGGGTCCTTTTACCACTCACAAGTGCAGCTCCTGCTTATCCTGTCAGGATGACCTGCTCAGCTGCTCCCTCAAGCTGAGTTTGTCTTTCTGCTCGCGCCGGGGGTGAGGGTCATTCCAAAGAGGTTCTTCTCAAATCTGTCCGACTCTGGTTGCACCAGAGCCAGTTGGACAGTAAGTAATGCAGGGTGGAGTACATGAACCCCAAAAGGTGTGTTCATAAATCCCACTCAGAACAGTTTCTTCAATCAAAACAAACTGAGTTTAGAGTGTGTTGCACAAGATGTATTGAAACACTCGGCTGCTTTTGCCCCGTAATCTGAATGTTCCTATTCATGATTGTCAAGGGTTTTCCATTAAAGGGATACAATTCCTGCACTGAATCATGAAAGGTCTTTATCACAGAAGATACATCCCCCACTTGTGTCTCATTAGTGCAACTCTGGTACAAAGGACACCCCATCTCCTGTCCTGTGCTCCTACCAGCCATTCCTGTCTCCACAGTCAGCTTGGCAGCCGGGGTTATTCTTTGTGCCAGTGGTTGTTCACTTGTGCTGAGATGGCTTCTTCCCGCTGTGAAGGAAAGGTGAGCAACTAAAACAAGTTCTGCCACTATCCATAAGGCATTAGGAGCCTGGTGCTACTTCTGCAGTGCAGAATTCCAACATCCAATGGATGTCCTTGCCACCTTCTCCAAAAGACAAGCCAGCTATGGGGATTTATAAACACCCCATGGCAGATGGGGAGTGTGGCAGGAGGGAACTTGGCACAAGTCTATGGCTTGGTTCAGATTCAAGGGATGTGAGCCTGTTGTTGAAATATGTCAGTTATAACCAGTGCCATGTCACTGTATTTTGTACCACTTTGTTGTACAAATGTCTGAGGGGGCAAATCTCGGTCATTTTGCATGTGGAGGGTCTCCCCATGCTCAGTTCAATCACTGCTGGCAGCCTCACTGTGAGGATGCAGCAGATGAAAAGAAGGAGCCGATGGCATTAGAAGATGGATTAATGAAATGAGGATGAAGACAGCAGGCAGTGGCGATTGCCCCCATTTTTCCTTTTCCTGGCTAGGCCTGGGCTTCTGCAGTCTTTGCAATAGAGCTCAGAGCCCAGCTGGGGAGTATGGTCCAGCTCCTAAGGAGGGTGTAGATTTTAATGTCCACTTCTCTGTCTAGGATTATGGATACTGACACTTGAACATCTGAGTGCCAGGGAGTCTGGGCAGCAGTCAGCAGGGTGCAGAGGTTGGATTTACATGTAGCTGAATAGTCAGGAAGGGTGAGAAGGAAGGGATGTTTGTATGATGCTGCAGTCTGTGTTCAAGGCAGTGGTGCCAGACCCTGGAGAGGAAATCCCCTCGAGAAAGTGAACTAACATGATGTAATGCTCTGAAAAGAACTGTACAAACCAGGAACTACCCCAACCTCAGCCTTTTGTTCTGACTCCTGCTGCTGACCAGGAAGGGCAGTGCTGGACAGTCCCTGCAGGCATTTCCCTTTCATTTCACTGGCTCAGGGTAAGGATATCACACACGGGCAGGACATCACCTGCTAAAAGTTAAGTTCAGCTGCAAATGTCGTGGAATATCAGTGATGTTTGTGTGAGGTGCTTCTAACCTGTTACTGTGAAGGTGTAGTGCTTCTTGTTTTACCCATTTTCTGAGGTGCTTTACACTTTCACCTTTCTCTTTGGCACCTGGTGGAGGTGTCTGCAGCACAGCCACTCAGCGTGACCTGTTACACAGCCTTGGTCTGCAACACACCTGTAATTTTCCACCTTCAGTCCTGATACTGCTGGGAGGGATTAAAGGTAAGTGACTCATGCCAAGTGACTCAGGACCTGCCTGGTGCCTGCCCAGCTCTGATAAAATCTCTGCAAAACATTTTGGAGGATCCCTTGCTCTGATCATACCAGCTCATGTGGGTGCTTGTCTCCACACCCCTGGCTCTGCTGGCAGGCATCTCAGTTGAGGCTGACAGCTCACATCAAGCTCCTGGGCTTGTCAGTGACTTTACCAGAATGATATCCAAGAGCTGTATTTATGATGTAACACACAGTGTCACAGGTTGCAGAGCATCAAAGAGTTTGGGGGATTTTCTCATTCTCGTTGAAGTGACAACAGAAACAATGACCAGATTATTTGGGGTTTGGTTTATTTGTTATTGGGTTCTGCCAGCGCTGTGTGCTAAGCTTGGTCCATGTTGGGAATGGAAGACATCTGTGAAGTATTTAATGACTGATTTGGTAAATGGGGACATCTGTGACAAATGGCCTTTAACCTGGCCCGTGAGGGCTGTTAAGCGCTTGCCCTTGGTGCAGGTGTTACTCAGCCAGGCAGGTGCTGGGTGTAAATCAGGATTATATCTCCTGCACAGGGTGTGTGGAGCAGCTTGGGCACATGCCTGGTTTGCAGAAGTGCTCATTCACATCTCTCTGGCTGAGTAAAGGTGTCTCAAAGTAGGTATTGATTAACTTTTCCTGTTTGACCTTTCCTCACTGACAGAGGGGTGGAGAGACACTGTGGCAGGATCAGTGCTGGTCAGCACAGTGTGGGGATGAGGCTGCAGGTGCTGTATTGGCTTTGTGTTGATATATTCCAGATACTTATTTCTCTGTAGCACTGCTTGTTTCTGTGTGAGCAGGGAATGAAGAAGTGGAGAATTGTGCTTTGTACTAATTTTCAGTGTTGCAGTTAATTGTAGAGTTCTCCTAGTGTTCCTTCCTCTGTTAACATAAGTACAGGTTAAAGCATTGGTTTCCCAAGGTAACTGTATCAGCACAGGGTCCTTCCTGTTTTATCTCTGAATTCCATGTGTATTGGAAGGAAGCAAATCCAGCCTTACTTGTGTGCCTCAAAGATTAGCATTAAACATAGTTCTCTCCTCTTCCTTCAGAAAGGAGAGTCAGATCAACCCCAGCCTTTGAAAACTGAAATGTTTGAGCTTTAATATATGTAAAAAAGATTTTTTGTAGATTGGGACAAGAAATGGAAAAATGACCGTAGTTCTTAAAAATGCTGGGACAGAAAATTGTTTTTCATGGAATTGAAAACATTAGATTTGATTTAAAAAGCCAATCTTTAAGGCAAAGTTCTGATTTATTTTTTTACTTGAATTGATTCCATGTTATTGGTCATTTGTGGTTTGAACAGCACATGATGCAGTACACTTCAGGTGGTTGTTGCAGCTTCTCAGAGCTCTCTCTGAGCTCTGCTTATCTGTGTGTAATATCTGTACCTCTGCCTGGTTCTGACTTGCAGCAGGCATTTATGGTTATTTGATAGCGGAGATCAACTCTTTATTCTTTGTGATCTAATAAGAGATACAGAAGAGAAAGGATAATGTGTAAAAAAATATGTTCAGTACAGCCTTTCTGTAACAAAAATTGTGCAAGGTACACAGCGATCCAGTTTTTAGTGGAACATAGAAATGGTCTATGCCAAAAGCTTTGGGAAAGGAGAATTGTTCCTAGGAGAAAGTAAACATTTACCAGGATTGTATGACAAAAGTACCAACTCTATTCGTATAGCAGTGGAGTGACATTATAAACACCATTTCTTCTCTCTGAACAGTCACTGGGGTGTGACAGAGCAATGTGTTCTGTTTAGAAGGGTAGTCCCAGGCTTCAAATAATTTCTCAGATGTGTATTAAATTGGCACCTGTGAGCTGCTTATTTCCTGTCTTAGTTCCATTTAAATCCTGTGGCCCCATGAGCCGGGGCAGGCTCCGTGCTGTGCTCTGACCATGCTGGGACTGAGCACCACTCCCAGAGATGCAGATAGTCCTTGTGTGGATTGGTGGTGGTTGAATTTTGTTACTTGAAGGAGGTGCTGAGATGTAAAACCAGGAGGACTTTACATCCCATTTGGTTCCCAGGAAAGTGCCTCTTTGTGCCACAGGCTGCTGCCTCTTCAGTGGTGTTGATGCCTGAAGCACAGCAACGAAACTCTGCCTCAGTGAGCGATCCATCCACGGCCTGAGCCCTTCTGGCTTTCCACTTCCTGGTGTACCAGCACCTGCTGTTAGTGTTATTTTCTCACCAGAGGCATCTCTTGATAAACTGTGGCTCTGTTTGAGCGTTAGAGTCATGTTTGCAGGGTGGGGATTAAACAAGGGAATAAGGAAGGGCAGAGCAGCCAGGCTTAGAGGACTCTCAAATATGGGGAAAACTTCTCTGATCTTTTTTGAGGTTGATGAGCCTCCCTAGGAGTGGACAGGAGAGAGCCACTGCTGACTTGGGGAGCTGTGTCATGCACCAAGGCCTTTGTGGTGGCTGTAATTGCTCAGCATTTAGTGATGCCACGAGGCACAGCCTGTACCTGCCACTGGCCTGCGCAGCCCGTCCCGTGCCAGTGAGTGGGAACGGCTCCGAGCGAGGGAGCCCATTCCTCGTGCTGCTTGGGAACTTGCCAGCTGTAGTTTATCCTCCTAGGATTTCATCAGGGACGGAATGAAGGGGAAGGGAAAGTGGGAGTGTGGTTCCAGAAGCATTGCAGCTCCTTCTGCACAGCACATCAGCAGGTTCTCACCTTTGAGATGGCAACGACTCCTGGTTCCCACAGAGTTTCCTGCAAGCTCAGGAGCTGCTGCCTCACCCAGGGACAAGTGTTTCATTCTCTTCACTTTGAGGAAGAAGCAGGAAAAGAGTGTTCTGAATTTCAGACTCAGGCAGTAGCCATTGTCCATATCATACAGTAAATTGCAGTGTAAATCCCCCCTTTCCAGTTCAGGGGAATTTATGATTTCTAGAAAGTGCAGAGGCAGGCAGTGAACAAGAAGCTGCTGAAAATGGGCTCAGCTGCCATGGAGAAAGGAGCAGAAAGAGAGTTAAAAAGAATTTTTGACTAACAGGCCAGGTAAGTCCAACCCTTTGCCTCTGATCCTTGAAAGGACAGCAGAATAAACTCAGTAGAGTCATAGGATATGAGCCTACAAACCTAAGAAATGCTGGATCCTATGGTAGAGCAATCTGGGCACTGACAAATGAGGGGTCAGACTGAGGTGGAAGGTATCTTTCTGTCAGCATTGACCCTCCAAGAAGCTCCTGTTCTCAGAATTTCAGCTCACTATCTGCTTTAGCTGAGTCAATAAGCAGCAAGCACCTGTGCTAGTCTTGTGCTGAATTAGTTTAAAGAAAAAAAGTCTGAGGTGTTGTTTAGTAAATCAGTTTTTCCTGGAAAAAAATATTCCCAAAGAGTGAGATTACCTATTTTTTGCTTTCTTTAAACCAGTTTCAGTGGCGTGAATGGAGCCAAAGTGGTGCACAAGTCTGGTCAGAATCCTTTGTCAGCTGTGAATTTCTCCCAGGGTAAGTCATCCCCCTGCTCAGAGATTGTTTTATGCTCAGTGTCCTGTTTTGTGCCCTGTGGTAACAGTGCTGGGACAGAGAATGTCACTGCTTGATGCCTTTTCTATTGATGGGCCCAGCAGGCCCCAGGTACCTTTGGGTGCTATCCCAGTGAAACAGTGATTGGGTGGGCTCTGGCCGGTAGAAACTGCTGAGGCTGGTTCAGAGGTGATGTCTGGCGGGTACACAGCTCCTGCCCTACACACTGCCCTCTGATGTGGGTCTGCTGGAAGGAAATCCCTAGAAGTGCCTTGAAAATAAAGGAATATCATGCAAGGAAAGAGGGGAGATGCCCAAGGCTCTCCCATTCCTTATGCTGTGTGCCAGAGGAGCTGTCTGGGTGTTGTCTCTTCCTTTGTTCTGTGTCTGTGTCTTTTCTAATGGCTTTAGTGAACTTGCTTCCCTCAGAGGTTTTTCCTGTCAATATGACAATGAAGTAAAGACATGTGGATAAAACACAGACATTCCTTCCAAAGCATTTCTGTGCACAAAGAGATTTCAAGGCAGCAGCAAAGCATCACAAAACCCACAAGATACTGGTGCTGTATTACAATACCAGTTGAACAGCAGTTTTTGGTGGTGTGTGGTTGACCGAGGAGCCAGGAATTAGCAGCAAGTGGTAAAAGCTAATCAGACTGAAGGCTAATTGCTTCTTAAAAAAAATTTAAGAGCACTTTTAAGTGATTTTCTGGGGGTGTTTTTCAGCTGAAAACAACATCCAGTTACATTTAATAAACCCATTTCCTGTCCCAGTTTCATAAAAAGATCTTAATTTTTAACAAATTCTGTGTGTATGCATGTAGGTAAAACATTAAATAATAATGTTCATTTGAGATGGAGTTTATATCTTTAATCTGCAATGCCATTGCATATCTGGCAAACAGTGATGTAAATATTTCATGAACAAAGTTCATGAGAAGAACTCTTGGAAGCAGCTGCAGCTCTGTTTGTAGAGCTCCATGTGAATAGGATGATCAGTGTGTGACAAGCTGAAGGAAGGGGCCTTTTGGCTTCAGCCTGACTTCTCAGGATTGGTAAGTGACTGTTGCTTAAAGAATCTTCCTCCTCTTGGAAGTCAGGTAACATTTCAAGTTAAAACTTACTTCAGTTAATATTAAAGGGGGGAAAAAAAAAGGACTGTAGCTGTCATTGCTGAAAGCCAAAAGTACAGCTAGAGAGAAGGAAACAGTCACATATCCTAAAGGCTATGTGCTGTGACTCAGTAAGCTCCCACAAACCCCATCTTTTCTCATAAATGGCTTTTTCTTCCCTGACTTCTTCCTGAAAGCTTCTGTAAGTAGGAAACCATGCAGCACATCTCAAAGTTCATCAGACCCAGCTGGTCAGAAGAGAAGAAAAAAGGGGGACAGAAGCTCCTTGGTTTCCTCAAAGAGGTTTCCCATTATGCCAGGTATTCTCACTGCTTCTGCTCAGAGTTCCCTGTGCAGGGAAGGGAGCCTGAGAGAGCACTGAATTCAGCTGCCTTTCCCCTGGATGGAGGCTCAGGGTGCTGATCTAGAAAAACTTACCCACAAAGACTCCTTTTACTCCGGGCATCAGCACAGAATCCCCTGATCACTGTCAGTAGTGAGTCATTCCTGGAGACCTCTGTGGCCTGCACCACCAGACATGGCCAGTGAGGGGAAGGGAAGGTGCCTGGTGGGTTTGTGGTGAATGTGACCAGTGGTGGAAGTGGCCCTTCACCCCTTGTGGAGTGATGGCACTGCAAGTAAGGACCTCGCATGGGTGAGGTGTCACACAGCTGAACTGACCTCAGTGGTGGCTGCTTGCTAAAGCCAGGCTGTCACCAGAGTCTTAGAGAGCAGAGAAGTTGGTTTTTTAAGGCTCTGGGACAGATTTTTCTGAGATAAGAGGAGCTAAGTGAAACTCAAAGGACTAAAGCGGTGTTTCTGTTGTGTAAATGAAAGTTTCCAGTAAATAGGGACAGCCCTGAGTGCTACTGTTCCTGCTCATTTGTAGCTAGAAGAACATGTAGATGCCTTCACAGACATGAGTATTGCCACAGTTCCCCAGCTCCAGGCTGTGCACAGCAAGCAGTGAATGTGGGACCGTACACTGCAATCACTCTGAAGCTGAAGCCAGCACAGAGTAAGAGCTGCTTGTTAAGCAGAGTGTCACGGAGGGAACATGTGGCAGCAGTTTCTCAGAACTCCTTCTGGCTTAAGTGGTATGAAAGAGGAATTCTGCCTGTGGTTGTAACTTCTGCCAGGGGCTCCCAGATTTGTGTTGCTGCAGTGCACAGGCAGCAGCAACAGCCACAGTAGGTATTGGTGACAGCTGTCATAGTCCTGGAGTCAAGGGCAGGGCTGGAAAGGGGCTGTTTGGTACTTACAGGAAGCTGTGCCTTTAGTGTCATTTGCTGCCTCCCATCGTGTGCTTTTCTAATCCTTGATGGGCCTGACTGCAGCCTGCTGGAGGTGTCTTGTGCATTTGGGGCTGGCCACCCTGAGGAGGTTTGCCTTTGTCTTTGCACAGGATGGCTCAGTGACAGTGGCAGGAGGGACCAGTTTGACTAAACACTTCACCAGATGCTGAGAGCAATAATTTCTTGTTGGATGGCATGAGATACCCATGGTCCTAGGAGTTAAAAGCTTTTCAGGAAATTCTCTTGTTCATATGGTCCTTTTTCATGCTTATTTTCTGGTCTTGCTTCCACCTACAAGGGTTCTGTGCCAAAAGAGAGCCTAAAAGCTATTTCTACACCTTTTGCTGATGGTCTCTTTCCTTGCCTTTCCTTTTGTCCTTGCTGGAGTCCCCCTGGGGCAGTGGGGTGTCAATCCCCAGCTGCCAGCCTGCGTCATGATCAGCACTGTGCAGAATTCAGGCTCTTGCTTTGTCCCTCTCTCCTATTTCCCAGCCATGATATTTTTCTTCCCTTCCTTCACACCCATTTTGGGAGCGTGCTTTTAAGGTCTAACTCTAAGCCCAGCACCAGTGAGAGCAGTGGGAGGGACGCTCTGCATGCCAAGGAGAGCAGGAATGTTCTCCGCTGGGGCTGGGGGTGGAGGTACCTGTTAGTCCCTGGAGCCACATTGGCTCAGTGCCAGTTGGAGTCCAGGAACCTGGATCCGAGAGAAGGCAGATGTGTGATGGATGGTCGCACAAATCAGCAGGTGCAGCTTCTCAGAGTGGAAGGATTGATGTGCTGTATGGGCTTTCAAGAAATCACTACACATTTTTTAACAAACCCGGCACATCTGGGAGCAAAGGATTTCAGAGCTGGATTGGAAGCTGGTAGTGACTGCATGACTGTGACCTTGTTAAAGGTAAACCCAAATAAAAAGAAGACTTTCCCAGATAATACTGTAATATATAACTTGCTCAAAGTTAAAAGACTTTTTGAGTTAAACTTGACAAGTGTTTTATAAGAAAACAATATTGGAATTAGGTATTCTTTATAAACAGTGCAAAGAATTGTGATTCTGCCCCCAGGAAAGAGTTATCTTCATAAAAGCTAATCATTGTTCAGTGGTGAAGACAGCATTAGGAACAAAAAAGTGAAAGCAATGTGGAAGAGGGCAAGCTGGGCACAGTTGATATAAATTAGAAATGAAGTGCAGAAAACTGGAAATGAAAAGGAAAATGTAAAATTATCCTTGGCTGCTATCTTCAAGGACACTAAAGAATTTAAACATTCTGCTTGAAACAGGGAAAGAATTGTATAAGACCTCTTTGAAATGGAAATGATGCAATTGTTAATGATGAAGAAAATAAGTAGAATCATTTAGTAAGTATTTCTGATCCGTGTTTGGATGACAGCAGAATAATACACTAGACTCACAGGAGGACAATGAATTAATTTCTCAATTATTAGGCACTAGGAAAAAGGTATTATAAAATATTAACTATAATAAGCATTTCAGAAAGTACATGTTCAGATAACCTGCAGGCAAGAGCCCCAGCAGAGGTGTTAGGAGGGTAGGTGGTGTGCATGTGGCAGTTCTTAATACTGGGGAAATCCAGGATGCTGGGGTTTCGATGTGCCAAAAGGACAAATGGATTAGTCAAGCAAAACAGTCATGTGGGAACTTCAGAGTGATGGACTTCGTCCTTGTCTCCCTCTCCCTGTGGGCTTAGGGACAGGCCTTGAGAGAGATGATCCCTTTGTGTAGTTGCTGGATTTAAGGCCTCTCATGACTTACAGGACAGATGGACATGTCAGCTTCTTTAGGAACAGGTTATTTGGAGGCATTGAATCAAATAAATAAATAAATAAAAGGCTCTGGATCAAAGAAGGCCCCAAAATGGGCTGGCTGAGGTTCCAGGCCACTATTTCCCAAAGCAGGATGGATTTTGGATTCACTGTCAGTGGGGGGGTGGCATGCTGCTTATTCTTGGATATTCTGTCCACCAGTGAGTTAAGCTCCTGCCTACGTAGGAATCAATTTCCTGTGGGAATGTTCTGAATGTTGATGCAGATGCTGAAAACAGTAATTCCTCCTCTGATGGGTGAGGCAGGGAGCATGGAGCCTGTGCAGCTTTGAGCCTCTCTGCTAAAGAATAGGTGTGCTTGCAGGTGAGCTTTTGTGATTGCCATGAGCCTGTGCAGCTGCGGGCCTTGGATGCTCTGTAGAGCAGCCTGTGAGCTGAGGGAATTTTCCCAGCTGTGCACCTGCTCCAGAACACCATTTCTAAGATTAACTGCAGGAAGGTTGTTCTGTGAGCTGTATCTCCACTGGAGCACTGCCAGGAGCTTATCTGCTGTGGGCTCAAGGCCTGGAGGAGATCTGGAAGCCCAGACTGCTCCTGCATAACAAATTGGAGCGTAAAAGGCTGAGATGCTGCCCAAGGAAGCTCTTCAGAGATACAAGACAGACATGCCTGGGTGCCACTTCCCAGCCAAGGCTGTTGAGCTCCTCACTGCAAAAGCAGGGAGCTGGAAGGGGAAGCCTCATCAAAGGACCAGCCTTTGGGGAGGAAAAGAAGGCAAGGCTAAGGGTGAAATATTACACTAGTTCACATGCTGATTCTGCTTTGAATTGTATGATAAAAGATATTTATTGTATTTTTATTATATATATACTCATTGGCACAGTCCCCCGCCTCCCCATCAGCTTGGTCTTGCAGCTTCTCCTTCACCACCTGCTACAGCTCTGCTGTCCTCAGCTTGGATGGGTTCACCACAATGGCAGAGGTGGTAATTCCACTTTATCTCCTTCATGTTGCCTTGCTTGGAAGGTAACACTGGCATGCTTTTCCCTGAATTGTTATTTAACATGTATTTTTCAGAGGTACTTAAATCTTGAGTGAGTGTTTCATAATTTAGGGTAAATGATTTCTTGTCAGTGTTCTAGGAAATGCCAGTACCTGTGAATATCAGATAGGGAGGCCTTTGTGTGTTCAGCTAACTCAGAGATTGGGGCATTCAGTTTCTGCACTCTTGTGCTTTGCACTTTGCACCTGGTATTACTCATCTCCATTCATTACAAATGAGATTCTCAGCCTAATCTTTTGTTCCTCTATCAGTCTGGTATCTGTAATGCTGATGTAAAAGCAATATTAATTATTGGGTGAATGGTAGGAACTAGAAATTGAATTACAAATGGAATTATTAATATTTATGGAAGCTTGATTACGCTATAATGTTTTGTAGACCTGCATTGAGAAAGATCTGCACCATACAAGGAATGCTTTCCCTGACAGAGCTTTACATAATCAATTCTCAGAATCTGGAGCTTTCAGTGAATGATTTTTTAGATGCAGCTTTAGAGCCCAGTGCTGCTTTTCCTCTGCAGGATGATGGCAGGGAGGGGAGTGAGCTTGGGGCCCTGCTTGCCCTTATCTTCTGCAGGTGGGAATACAGGATATGAAACCAGTGCAGGGAAACTCTTAAGCTTTCTACCTTATCTGTCTGATCCAGTAGAGATCCCATGTTACGCAAGAAAATTTTTCCAGGAGAAGTCAGTAACTTCAATCCTAAAACTGCTTTGGCAGAAACTGCTTGGAGCATGTTTTTAGGGGCATACTGTGAGCGTGATAGGCTATTCCATCTGTTTGCAGAACAGTTGCAGGCTGTGGGAAGAAAAGATGGGGAGGTGCAAGTGACCTCTTCAAGGGTACTGCCAAAGCTGGAAAATACAGCTCTGAAATACAGTTTAAAAGACCTTCTTAGGTGTTAGCTCTGCATCAGTCTTTGCATGTCCTAACTGGCACTGTGAGGCTTGGGGTTCTGATATTGCAGAAATACATAAAAATGAAGCTCCAAATGTCAGCCACAAGCTTTGCTGTTTCTGAAGCATTTCAGCACTTAAATGTCTGACTGTGTTTTTGCTTACAGAATATTTTGTCTTTTGGCAGTTGTTAGGTTAGAGTGTGAAGAGGATATTTTCCTAATAGTCACATGAAAACTGGTCACAGAAAAGATTTTTTAAGATGTAATTCTCCTATTTAGCCCCCCCAATAAACATTATATTATTAAGAAGAAAAGGACAGAAAATGAAGTCTTCTAGTTTATCTTCTAAGACCTGTTGTTATTGAATCTGAATGTGTGTGGTGCTGCAGGTTCCTGCCTTTCTTCCTGCTGCAGTGTGATTGCTGCCTGGCTTATGCATTCTGCAGTTTGCACTCTGGATTTGCCTTTCAGTCACTTTCTTTACCTGTTGCTGTTCACCAACTGACAGGACTGACAGATTAACATTATTGCAGAGGTACCTCTTATTGCAGAGATACCTCAGAGCTGTTGTTTCCTTCATTCATTGCAGATGAGGGTTCCAAGGACGTTCGTATTGTTCAGTGGCTTGCAGACTGTGATTTGTATCTGCTCACTAATTCCTAGTATGTGGGCTGTGCATTCTCAAGTGGTTCGTACCATGTGACCCTGCTCTGGGTCACTGTAAAGCCACATTTAATTTAAACAAGGGTACATTCAGCTGGCCAGAGTGTGTGTTTGGAGTTTAAAGTCATGGTGGTTTCCTCCTGCCTCCATGGGGCTGATTACCACACATTCCTTTCTTTTAATTTCAGCCTTCTGCAGTTCTAGGAAAAGGTCCTTGATTAAGTACTGAGAAACCAGTCTATTTGTGGGTCTAATTTTATTGCTTCAATTACATTACTGTATGCTAAATATAGGAAGGCACCGAGCAAATCCCAGATCCAGGGCAGAACAGGGTGTTCAAGAGCACTGTTAAAGTTTAAATGGTGTGGCTTGGGCCTCTGTTTAATTCTAGCTAATGAACCAATTTCTCACAGAGCCTAAATGAGCACATCTACATTGATTTATAGGCAGGGAGCTGGGTCATCAGTTTGGCACAGCTAAAAATGAGCCCAGTGCCCAATTCTCAGCTTCCTGTTCCTAATTGAAGGGAGCAGAGATAAATGGTGTGTCGTGCTGTGGAGGTCAGAAGCCCCAGAGGGACAGCAGAGTGCTTCAGTCTCTAAGCTGGTGCTTGGGAGCCTGGAAATCAGCGAGGGGAAAATGTTTAGCAACCCGTAAACTGGTCTTGTGATTTGCTGCTGCCTCTGCATTGCTTTCTGTGCTATTCCCTGGGTGGGGTTTTCTTATATCCCTAAAATCCATAGCAATGAAGCCTGCTTGTCTCCCAAACCTGACCATAAGGCCTTGGCATGGCCGGAACATCCTGTGTCACCAGGCAGGTTGGAATATTCCTTCTGTCCAGCAGCTGAAAGAAACAGCCAAGAAACAGAAAAGCAGAGCGTGGAGCACTTGCAGTAGGTGAGAGACTGGTTGCACTGGAGACAGAAGCCTTATCTGTGAGCTGGGCAGCTCCCGTGTATCTCGGGGAGCAGCTCCTGTGGCAGCGGGCCAGGCCCTGTCCCGGGACGGCCAGCGCCGCTCGGAGCTGCTGACAGACACCTTCATTCCCAGCCCCTGGGAGGCTGGATCAGGGATCCAATCTGCTGCGTGCCCAGCTGAGGCCCATGGACAGGTGTGCAGGTGTCACACCTACCAGCACAGCTGTCACAGGCTTTCTTGTATTTTCCAAGTCTGTATAAAAGCCGTGTGAACACTCACCCAGCTGCGCCCCTGACTGCAAACTTTGCAGCAGGATTTCTCCCTCTGTGCTGCTGCCTTGTATTTCTAGGGCAGCTTGTGGGGAGCCCTGAGACAAACTCATTCTGGTTCCTGTTTTCCTTTTTTCTGTGCCTCAAGGCTATTCTCACATTCCTCACAGCTGGTGACTGCTCCATTTCCCTGAATCTCATTCAGAATGCTGTACCTACAAGCCAGATACTTGTCATCTCTAAAAGATGTTTGTTGCCACAGAAGAATAGCAGTGAGGTTACTGTCTGCTCCCTTCACAGTCAGCCAGGCTGGGAGAAGTCCAAATACCCAATCATCCCTTGGAATTCGTTTTGCTTGAAGATAAAGCAGCCAAAAATAGTTTCCATGAGCCTGGATGGCTCTGTAACTTTGTGTTTATCTAACAGGAAAATGTTAAGAAGTACAGTAGGTCATGCAGTAAACTGAGCAAGATCGTGGAAGATGTGGGAGCTCACAGAGATGAGCTTATTGGTTATTTATTTGATTAACTTAACCTCTCTCTACTTGAGAATTGCCTTCTTGCATTGCTCTTATGTTTGTTTGATGATAAAGAAAAACCAACCCAGCTGTACTGTGAGGCATTAAGAGATGCTGAAGAGAATCTTTCGGAGAGAGGAGAGTTTGCACAGCTCTGCCAGAGCCTTATTTTTTCCTGCCTTCCAAGAACAGGCTGTGTTCCATCCCCTGCCGCCCCCTCAGCTGGTGCTGGGAAGAGCAGCTGAGTTTAGCTCACTGTTCCTGGAAGTCACTGAGACATCAAGCAACCAGCATTTTCTGTAGCAGTCTTTGCTTCAATGGAAAAGATGAGCTGATCTTGATCCTGCTTATTCACTAGCCAGGATTAACCCTCACTGCACCGAGAGAGGCTACAAAATGTGCCCTTTTAGAAAGGGATTGTGTGTCCAGAGGCCACTCTGAAATGCAATGTCACATCATCAGCAAATACATCCCTGGTGTAACTCAGGCTGTCCAGGTTTATGCTGAGACCCCCTTTTATTGTTTTTTTGCCCTTCAGAGTGGAAGCAGAGCAGCTGTTCAGCCAGGCTGTGCCAGTGGCTGTGTCCTCCTCACTCTGTGCTCAGTGAGGGAAGTGCCTTTTGCAGTGCAAAGAACTCAGCCACAGACTTCCCCAGAACTGCCCTAGTTAAGGAGACCTTGGGAGAGCAATTACAGCTTGGTGCTGTGCATTGACGCACAGAATGTTTGATTATGTGCTTTTAGAGCCATATAACAACCATGCAACCAGGTAAATTCCAGTCAGTTAAATGGAATTACTTTTATGTGGGTTACAGATAGGCAGGAGGAGTTTGTAGTTTATGATCTTGTAATTTGGATTCTGTTTCTTGCTGCATGATGGAGGCCAAGCACTGTTCCCCAGTGCCTCAGTTTCCCTGTGTACTGTAGGATACACTGATGCTGTGGTTCAGCTGGGGATCCTGAGTGTTTATCAATGCCCGTGGGGTCCCCAGGCAGAGAGAGCTCCAGGAACACAAACTGTGACCAGGCCACTGGAAATGCACTGGCTCCTTTGCTTCTTTACTTAGACTGACTCAAAGCTTGTTACTCCCCAGCTGTGAATGTCACAGCCACAGCCCCAGTGCCAAATTTAGCTGAGTCTGATGAGATCAGGAAAGAGCTTAAAGTGACCAGAACAGGAAGATGTACGCATGTCTGTTGTTATTTCCATGGTTGAAATTAATGGAAGAGAAGTAATCCAAAAGTTTTTCCTCTTTCACTGTTTTTGGCTCTCTTTATTCAGGGGAAAAAGAAAATCCCTTTCTTTCCCTTTGTGTTTAAAATTGGCTTAGACTTCCCAACTGACACAGGCCATCGCTGACACTTTCTCAGGGGAGCTCTGCTGGGGGCTGGTCCCTGATTTCAGCTCCTCATTGCAGTAACCTGGGAAAGAAAACAAACTTGCCATGGGTGCCAGAATGGGCATCTGTCACAGGGCACACAAAGGAGAGAAGGACAAGGGGTTGGGGTAACCTGAGGTGTCAAAACCACCCTTTCTGGTAGCTGGCACTGGTAGCTGCGTGTAATGAGACAACTTTTTGAGATTATTTTTGTGCCTATGCAGAGTTCATGGAAGTGATGTTTTTTCTGATACGGGGAGTCAATGAAGAAGGGCTGAAGCACTTGGATCCTACAAGATCCAAGATCTGCTTTGCCCCATCCTGTCCCCTGAAGGGATTTTACTGCTGTTCAGTTGAGTTTAAGGCTTTGGAGTCAGCATCCCATAGTGTGGTGAGGCAGGGAAGAGGCTGTGGTGTGTGATCCCTGTCCGAGGCTGTAGTCCCTTGGGAAGGAGCTGAGTGAACAGGCTCATCCCCAGCCTTCCCCCCATCACTGCCGTGGTTTGGGCAGCTGCCTGGATCAACAGTGCTGGGGAGGGCTTCCCACTGCAGCATGTATTCCAGGGAAGTGTAAGGGGCAGGGTGCTGGAGCTGCCCAGGGCTGTGAGTGTGCAGAGGTGCTGGCGGTTCCCCGGGAGCTTTGCTCAGACCTGCTGTTGCGTGTGGTCTTATTTTGGTTTGTGCTAATTCTTGTTACAGCGTGGGAAGTTGCCAGAGCAGCGATGCTCATGCTGCTGATCAGCCTGTAAAAGTTTCTTTGTTTGACTGCCTCAGTTCTTGGAATTGATCTAGGCCAGGCAGCATCTTGAAAAACATTAACTAGAAAAATACCTTCCACCTGATATTTTCCTTTTAGCGCAGTTTCAAAGGGAAGAACAGAGCTGCTGCAAAAGACTGCAGGCATCCTGTGTGGTGAGGAGGTGTCAGCAGCTGAGTCAGGCTCACAAAACTTCATTTAAACAGAAATCTGTATCTACTTGTCTGGACACAGTTCCATCCCTGTGCTGTGCTCACAAGGTGGGTGTTTGCAGGGGGCAGAACAACTAACACACACTTATCAGGCATGATACTGATGGGTTTGGTCCTTGCAGATACCACCTACAAGAATAAATTACAATCATCCTATTGCTGAGTAACAGGCTGATCACAGTGTAATAAAGAATGACAGTACAGGGTCTCACTGAATCCATGATAACAATCACAAATCTCCAACAAACTTGTTTTCAGGCAAATTCAAGCAGCCTTGAATTTTTATGGGAGAAGAATGAGAATTTCCTTTGATTTGCATTTTATGGTAAAAATGTTACTTTTTTGTTACCAGAAGTTGCAGGGTCGGTTGCTCTCCTATCACCTACACAGGTCCTATGCACAGTTCTTCCCAGGCTTGCTAACTGTGGGATGTTTGGTCATACAAGCTGTGACAATTGCTCTAGAAATACAAGGCTTGAAACCTAAAGTGCTGATTATCATTTCCATTACAGACCTATTCAGCATTTTGCAATCTGGAATGCATCCAATGTTACAGGAAGCCAACTCCCAGGAAGCTTTTGACACCAGTGAGGCAAACAGAGGGGGAAAAGGGGCCTGGAACCCCGGGACTCACAAGTGGTTTGTCTCAGGATAGCTGACAGGTCAGGGCAGAAAGGGAAATAGGCTTTAGGTCTTCTGAGTCTCAGCCAGCAGCTTTGCTGCCCCTCACCTAGGGGTAAAAGTCTCTGAAATGGATGGTTTGATCACTACTGGCTCCTGCTTCCTTCTCTCTTCACTCATTCTGTAGCTTGCCTGCAAAAACAATTTTGTAGGGTCTTCAGGAAGCAGAGGGTAGGAGTTTGAGAGTTCAACTGGCATCAAGCTCCCTAAGGTGCCTGGGAGCTTTTCTTGTACAGCAGAAAATTCCAGAAGCCTGCTCATGTCCTAGGCCCTTTGCACCAGGTGCTGTGCTGGCATAGGCAAGGGCTGAGCTTGTGAGTGCTGGCACTGCTTGTGCCAGGAGGAAAGAACGAGAATCCTGTATGGCTGGAAAAGGACAATGTTTTGTATCTTGTTCTATCCCCCAGCTTTAGGGCTTTAGTTGTTTTTCAGGAATGGCACTTACAGAGGTGAGCAGAGACCCAAAAATGTGAACTCTGTCTCTGGTGTGTACAGAGAGCTCAGGAGGGATGGAGGCCTCTTCCCTCAGTGTAAGGTTTTCTTTGCTCTCTTGATCCCAGGGGCATTTTGTTATTGCTGCACTTTCCTCATTTCTCCTAAGCGACTCTCCTAGGATCTTACCTCCATCCTCTCTGCCCTCCTTGCTTCTCTTGCTTGGCCTGCACCCTTGACTGCTTTCCTCTGGAATCTCATGCACGTGTCCCTGACTGTCCCTTCCCCAGTCCTGGGCACACGGACTGCCTCCTACCCTCCTGTTGCCACCACATTCATCCTCTTCTTTCTCAAATTGTCTTTCTTATCCTTCCCTCTGCCTTATGGCTGGTTCCTCTGTGCCTTTCAAGTACTCACGTCCCTACACGGTCTGAAGAACAGACAGACCAAACAAGGATTGCCAGGTCTTGGCTGTGCTCTTGATAAATTTGGTGTTTCTGTAGCTCCTGGTTGTTCTGGGAGCGCAGGCTGGGAGCCCAGCACCCCCCTCCCACGCGATGAGCTCACAGGGAGCTGTCACAGTTTATTCTAAGAAATCAGCTAATGTACAGTACTCGGCAGAAGCACCCCTCCCCTGGGAGGATCAGCAGAATTAGGATGTGCAGCAAGTTATCTTGGGGATTACACAATCTTATCACCTCCTCCAGGGCACCAGGGAGCGGCGAGCTCCGAGCGCTCTGAGTCACACTTCCCCTGAAACATGGTACAGGTTTCCTGACTCACTTCCTCCCAGGACTTTTGTTTCCTTAGGTCTCTGCACCAACATCACAAGCAAAAAAGAGAAAAGTGACAGAGAAAGGAAAGTCAAGGCAGCCATGGCCTCCAAGCCAGGGTAGTGGCTGCCCTGTGCTCCTTGTCTGTTCTGAGCTGGAGTGGGAAGGCAGTGCTGCTCAGCAGGCAGTGCACAGAGAGCCACTCGCTGCCTGGGAGGTGGTAAGAATTTTTTTGGCTCCCTGAGACAGCTGGGATGTAGCTGAGCACTTTCAGTTACATGGCTGGTTTGTATTATTTAGTTTGAAAACATCCCATCATATATCTACAAATTAAATGCACCTAAGTGATCATCCTCCTGTGACTGGCAGCTTGTTCCTGCATCATCTGAGTCTGGAATGGAGAGAAGAAGGAGTAGGAGCTGGGAGTGGGCAGAGCTGCTGTGGCATACATCCTGCCCCAGGAGCCAGCTGATTACTAAAACCAAATACTCTAAGCAATGGTGGTGGGCTTGCCTTGCTGCTGGCTAGTAGTTTAGGTTGGTGCCAGCTCTGTCTCCAGCATCAGGGGATTCTCTCTGCATACTTGCTGTTTTTCTTCAATCCCCTGGATTTATAGGTCTCTCTCATGATGAGATAGTCTAGGATATGATTTCTGTTTTCTTTCATTTTTTTAAAGAAGATTCTCAGCCCTTTTAGTGACAGGGAGAGCTTGGAAAATATGACTCCGTAAGGGATCAGCAGCCTGAAGGCCAACAACCAGTCCTGTGCAGCTGTTCCACCCTGACAGCCCTACTATGAGCATTTGTTCTATTGTTTTCTTGAGAGCTGACTCCTGCATTGAGAGCACTTGGAATAAGCCTTGTGCCACTTGCTCACCTACTTGAGTGGAGTGGGAGGGGATTGCTGAGTTACTGAAATAGCTGTCTCTTCAGTACCTGGAAATTCTCCTCTCTGCCTCACAGCCCAGTTTTAGACTGTGCTCTGTGACATGAATAAGTTCAGGTTGCTTGTCATCCCCAGGGCTCAGTTTTGTCAAGCCTTTTTGTTGGAGAAAGGATCCATATGAGGACTAAGAGGTCCTGTTTATCTCCACGGTGACCTGCCTGGCAGTGTGCATTTCCAGGACACATTGATGGCAAGTCAGAGCCTGGTTTGGTGTAGTACTGCCCTGCAGAGCTCAGGATCAGGCTGTAGTTGCTGCTGGACTTCTGACACCTGCCCCAATACCTGTGTGTCAGTAGTAGGAAGTCATCCTCCTGACCTCCAGCTTGTGTCTCCCTGTGCGTAGAGAGCAAGTGGAAATGGGCAGGCCTTTCCATTCTGTCTAGGGTGACTTATCTGAAAACACTGGAAGAGAGTAAATGTGACACCCAGTTCCTGTGTTTATTTGTGTGCTTGTAGCTTGGCTGAGAGACAGGAGGGAAGTGTGACTGTGTGGGGCTCCACTCGGGACTCCTTCCTCCTACCCAGGATGTGTCTTGTTGAATGAAGATTTACTCACACTAGTTAGTGAATAGGTTGTCCTAGGGAACTGGATGTGGGTAGTTCTTTGAGAAGTATGGCTCTGTGTGCAAGTCAGAAGGGCAGCCTGGGTAACCAGGCTCTGTTGAGATGCTGGGAACTTGCTTTCTGCCTCCCAAATCAACACTTCACAAGGAATGAAACACTTTGGCCTGGGGGAACATAGAATGTCCTGTTACGCTGACAGCAGAGATCACAGAAATGCATTTTGTTCTTCTTTTTTTTCTCCTTTTTTTTTTCTCCTCATTAGCAGGAGCATATGCTGCTGTTCTTGTTAGCTGCAATAGCCTAGGAATGCTGCATCCCAGCAGTGCTGGCTCTGTGCCTGAGCCAGGAGATAATAGTTGTGTTTTTCCACTTGGTTACAGGTGTACAAAGCCAACAACAGTACTCCTGCAAGAATCACAACGCCCTAGTTGGACTGTCTTAAAAGATTGAGAGATACCAAAGGTCCCCAGCTTTCAGAAAGGGGGACAGGGAGGGCCTACAAGCACACCTACGCTTGGAGAACAGGAGTAACAGCTTTGGCTTCTGCTTTAGGTGGAGGGAGATGGTCTGGAGATGCTCAGTGGCAGAAGAATAGGAGAGCTGTGTTGTGGAATATCCCAGCCAGTGTCAGGGTTATTGCTGTTGAAAGGAGTGATTACAAACGTGCAGATCTTAACTGTGAGCATGTGAGAAGACTGGCATCTCCTCTTGCAAATCCATAGCAGGTGATTACTGTGCCCATTTCTCTGTGTGTTGTGTGACTATTCTTTTCCTTTTTGTCTCCTGTTTATTATCTTCAAACAAAAAAGCTATAGGTTGTAATGGAGTGCTAAATTTATATTAGAAGTGGTGTATCTTACTGTGACTGCTACAGTTGCTATCTTAAAAGGCCTCTTTAGCAGAGAAAGCCTGACCTAACAAGCAAGTTCTACGGCAGGTCCCTCTGCCCCTGTACTCCCACTGGGTAGCTTATGTTTGGGGGCAGGTGGATGAGAAGGGCCAGGAATAGCTTGTGTGTGCCCAGGTCATCATGACTAGTGGAGGAGAGGCTCCTCTGCTAACTTTGGGAAACAACCAGTTTGGCTCTAGCTGTCTCAGGTTTGGAAAGGTGGAAGGATTTTGCAATAGAACTTTGGTCTCATTCTTTGTTCCCCTTCTGATATCCCTGAGTACTCTCCTTGGAACATCAGGATTTTATCCCTGCTCTCTGTAAGGATTTTTCTCCTCGTATATCTGATAGGAAGTAGTTTTACAACCTTGTCTTACACTTAGGGTAAGAGTCCTTGCTTGGCAGCACTTGCAATCTAAATAATGCAAGATAAAACCACAGCTGATAAAACGCAGGGCACAAATCGAACGAAAGGTTAGCAAGAGGGCAGCTTAGACATAAAACAGTTTAGACATACTGAACTATTTTATTTTTTTTTTCCACTGGAGTGGTTGACACTGGTAATGTGGGGAGGGGACTTTCCTTGAAGGCTTGTGTTGAGTTTGCAGATCTGATCAGAATGGAGCTCTCTGCCCATCTGCTCCGGTGCCTCGGTCTGCTAAACCTGCACAAGGGGAAAGTCTGTGCAGCAAACAAAAGGCAGCTTTGACGTCAAGACCTGGGATCGTTGCCCTGACACTGGGAGGTGGAGCCCAGAAAGGAATCTGCAGCTAATAGGCTCTGGACTGGAGTGCACTTTGGCAGAGGGACAGCTACTATCCCTTCTTTCCAGGAATAATATTGTTTATTTCTATCTCACTCTCTGGCTAGAGTTACCCTACTCAGGTTTCACTTCACCTGTCTCTACCACAAAGTCCTCAGAGCCGAGGAAAAATTGAACCTGCAGACTCCCTATTCTCCAGACCCCCTTCCCTGTAGAGCTACACTGCGTATTCATTTTATTTCTTCGCTTTGATGAATTCATGTCTGTGACTTTCTCTTACTGAAGCTTTTGCTGGTACAATTCAATGAACACCTGCACATGCATTTGCTCTGTGTGTGTGTCTGCACCCACGTGTAGATGCTCAAGGAAGTGCCACTGGTGCCTGCTGAGGAGCAGTGGTGGCTGTGGCTCTGTGTGGAGCTCACTGTGTAACACCAGTGGGTGTTCCTGCTTTGCGCAAGTGGCTCTGTCCTGGGGACAAAGGCTTTGTTCTGGGAAGTTCCAAAATGTTGCAACACAGTGCAGTAACAACCTGAAGTTCAGTGGATTTGTTCCATGGGTTTGATTGGCTCTGGAATTATTAAAAAAAGGCACTATTTTTACATCAGTTTCAGGTTGCCAGCCTTTCCTGGGCAGGCTGTACAAACTGTTGAGTCACAGATCAAACCTATAGCAAACTGTTCTATATTTTCTGTTTTATTCATCTTTCCCTGCAGAGGAAAGTGCAGGTCAGTGTGTGTTTGCCCCCTATGCACTGAGGGGCACTGTGCAGCCTTTGACAGTTTAGGAGCTGAATCCCAACTTTTAGACAGGATGGCAAAAGCATTCTTGGGTGTAGCTGTATTTGGCTATATAAGATCCAGGAGGAGATGAAGGGGAATTTTATGACCAGCTTTGGAAACCTTCACTCAATAAATCAAATGCAAGTTTGTCAGAGTCCTTTGAGTTGTAATCCCTGATCACTTTAGGTTGGCTGCAGGGAGAACCTGTAAATAAGCATTCCCACTGCTGCACAAGGCAGTACTGCTACTCAGACTATAGAGTTAGACTTTTTCACCAGCTCTTGTTTAACCTTTCCAAGATTTAATCTCACAAAAGTGCATTGCCCCTCTTTTTACATACACATATGATATGGATGAGAAGTACTGAAAATAAACCTGTGAGATATTAATGGCATAAGAGTTTAGAGCTCTGTCTGCTTTTGAGATTTTTTTTTTTTTAATTAAAGTCACCCTTTTAAAATAAATTAGTTCATTTTTTCCATTCAGGATCAGTTATTCAAAACTGTCACTGGTGAGATCTGACTTGCTTGGCTATGTTGGCAGCCGTTTGCTTCCTCTTCCCACCTCAAATTCAGGCATGGAGATTGTCTGTGTCAAAAAAAACAAGTTTAAACCAAGTTTTCAGCAGCTCCTCAAGTAGGAACATTTAGCAGGGGTTGTTTTTTCCTTCTAGTTCCTAGCACAAGCCTGTTGAGGATCTGCAAGTTTTCAAGCTTGGTTCAGAGCTGTCTCGGCGTCTCTCTGCACTTCCCTAATCTGAATTCCTCACTGTGTGTGTTGTAAGAGTTCCTTTGTGTGTCATTCTACACAGAAGCCAGATCCCAAGAAGCAGTAAAATGTTTCTTTTTTAAACAGTGAATTTTCTCTTACAATCTCTTGGCCTGTCTGTTTGGGTGGTTGGCAGATGAGGGATTCCTCTCGTCTTCCCTGGTTTCCTGGAAGAGCCTGGCTGAAGTGACCACAGGAAGGAGGATGGGAGGGACTGCCTTGCAAAAAAGCTGGTGATGGATGAGTGTTAACGGAGAAGAAAGAGTTCTTGGAGCTGGTTTAATTTCCTCAGCCTTCCTAGGAAAGGGAGGAGAATGAATGCAGCTCTCCAATGTTGCAGTGTTCCAGCTGCCTGCTACTCTTCCATGTAGGCCCCAGCTCAATATTTCCATGTTGAACAATAGAGAAGATGCTCCAGTCTGGATCTAAAGCATCTTAACACTTATACCATGGTTTCTCATTCTGTTTTCCACTGCATTTTAGTTACAGCCTGTTACTTAGAGCTCTTGTTGTCTCGATGAAGTGCACTGTGAGAAGAGAAAGTGCCACCCAGATGTTTCGGCAGGCGAGTAAGGAAAGGTGGAGCGCTTGGAGACACAGGAGAGGACTGGAGAGATGAGCAACTGGGTGGGTGCTTCTGATAAACTGATTGGCAGTGAGGTAATTTGGACGGGCACACTGCCATGGTTGAGCATTGATGCAATTTGCTTGGATCAGGCTTTCAAGGTTTTTTGCCCAAGTCTGGGTTGTAGCAACCCCAGCAAGGAGCTGCAGTTTGTCACAGGAGAGGGGAAACTGGTGTGATAAATCCCATGGCTGCCCAGCTGTGATAGGTGTAGCTGGGGGATGAAAGCAGGCAAGTGGGGAATTTCTGAGTACTGAGAAAGCAATCCAAACCCTCTTTGGAAACCAGCTCTGTGGGGAATGACTCTACATTTTATGCTGTCTGAGCAGAAAGACTTGCTGGGGATGTGTATGGAATTAAAGTGAGGCAAGCCCGGGACACGAGTGATTTGCTGGAATAATTCAGCAATTACCTTAGTGCTGTCTGAAGAACTTCCCTGGGAAATGGGCTATGGCTGTTGGGACAGACTTTGGGTTGGTGTTGTGCTTAAACTTGGAGAACCCAAAAGGAACAGGGAGGGCCATGGAGAACTGCTCTTCTCTCCTAAATGCTTCTCTTCTTATATTCCCATCCCATGGGACATAGGGCACCAGGCAGGTGTCTGATCCTGTAGCAGTAATTAGCGAGTTTAACCACCATCTCGAGGATCAGATATTGTTTATAGTTGTGCAGTTAGGCCTTGCTGGCTGCAGAAACAGCACATCCAGAATGCAGAAGTAAAGAAGGAACATCTTGTTCAGCTGTTTCAGCTGTTTTCTGAGAAAAGGTGGAAGCTCTGAGGTCCTGTCAAAGGCAAGACAAAGCTGCAGCACAATTAAAGTTGTGGAGAAGGAATTAAGACAACCATTTATCAGACTTGAGTACACTGTGTGTGCAAATTGGCAGCAGTGATGGTACATGCTGTATTAAGAGGTCAGTATGCAGAGGCAGGGTTATGTACTCAGTTTGTGCAGTTTTGCGTTGCTTAAAGGGTGGAATCACATCTGGGACTGCTTCTCTGGGATTTAAAATTTCACCATTTTGACTAGCAGAACTCAAGTGAAAAGTAAGGAAAAACAGTAAAATTTCTAAGTAGAAAGAAAAAAGGAAGGTGGCTTTGTTTTTGGAGTGCTCCCTGCATCTTTCTTCTCCCATATCAGTAAAATCACCTCAGGTGCTCTGCCTGAGTGAGAGTTAAATTAGCTGTATTGTCTGCAACTTAATAACAGTTTGAGTTACAGCAGCTGTAACTTAAATAGATTTAAGACATTTTCTATGTAACTGTATATTACATGTTTATCCCACATATACCTAATAGGTAGGTTTCTCCTAGGATCCTCATAAGTAGAGCTGATGGGGCCCAGCTCCCACCTCCAAAGAATTGTCCTTAAAGATCACTGATGCCATTCTGCCACTCAGAAAGGGGGTTCTGCTTTCATGATGTTGGTGCACTCAGAGGGGGTTAAGAACATGGTTAACCTTTTCACACATCTGGGGTCAGTTTAGGATCTGCTGTATTGTAGTCTCAGTTTTTGAGATGATTACTCAAGGAATCTGCTTGGAATTTAGCAGGAGTTAAATTAGGAAGGAGTGAATATAATTCCGTGTGTGGGTGGAGGAAGAAGAGCATCACCTGTCAGCTCCCACCCAAGGCATTCAAAGACTCAGAGAAACTGCTTGCCACTCATCACTAGGGCCCTGGTTGTCAACACATTCAACAGGAGTAACTCAAAACTTGCCACCAGAAAGTCCTCCTGACAGTAGGCATCCTCTAGTTAGTCATCTTTTGTGGATGGCAGCAGTAATCCATGGAAACCCCCCTGTTCTGAGGACTGCATCTTGAAAACCACTGCATAAGACAGCTTGATGGTGCCTCTGGTGATGTCAGTGTGTATTTTATCATTTCTTTTCTCCTCTTTCTGTGTCAGAAAGAGGCTTGGATCTGAGGGAAGTCAGGCCCTGCATTCCCATGTGGTCATTGTAGGCATTGTGCTGCTGGATCAAAGCCATTGCAGGTTTGTCCAGAAACAGTGAGGGTGGATTTTCAGCAAGAACTCATGTCCTTCCCCATCTGGCCTGTTGTGACCTCTCAGGGTGTCTCAGGAATGTGGGTTTTTGCTGTTTGTTCTCCACTTGGGTAGCAAGGGATGGTTTCCTTTGCAGTCGTTCCTTCTAGAAAAGTGAGACCAAGTTGTGGACCAGTGTCAGGCTCACAATCCTCTTGATTTCTGGCTGTTTCCTTGGCTATTACAAGCAGAAAAAGGACTGTCACCAGATAGGCCACGGAGTTTAGGGCTGTGGAGAGTGGGACAAGTGTCTTTTGGATACTGTGCATGCTCAATGGCCTCATTTTAGAACCACATCTCAGGCTGTGGAAGTACGTGAAGTTCCAGCCTGTTGTGGTTTCCAAGTAAAGTAAACTGATAAGCCAAGCCAGTGTTTTTTCGGATGCCATGGAAAAGGCAGCATTGCACATCACTTACTTCTGCCCACCCATTTAAATGGGCCTGTGAACACAGTGGCCCCAGGTAGTGGTCTCTAACAGACCAGAGCAAGTAACTCCCTGGATGAACCTGACTTATCTGGGATTGGTGGCCCAAGAAGATCAGCAGAGTGTTCTGGGATCATTGTACTGTCTACATCTCAACATTTTCTTCTTTTTGCTCTTGTGTGTAATAAATAATATTTAAGGAAGCTGTTGAGAAGGATGTGAAATGGGATTGAAAGCCCTCTTTCTTCCAAAATCCCCCCCTAAATATGCGTAAACAGCAGTAAATATTTTTCATTGCAGTTGTAACACTTGGTTTTAAGATCACGAAGGTGAAAGTCCATAGTAAACTTTCTGTGTTTCCCAAATATGCTTCTCTGACCTTATGAAAAACCAAATAAACACACAGTATTGTGGCCTTGGGGACAGGCCAGGAAAAACTCAGTAAATGGAGCAATATCATCACCTTTCATGGCAGTGCTGATGATTGAAGGAAAAGCGTGTGGTGTCAGCAGGGAAACCCATTTAGCTTATTTACTTTCTTTCCGCTCCTAATTTTCATCCACCATGGATCTGGGTTTCTCTGCCTGTTACTTGTCAGCCAGGTGCTCAGAGAGCTTCCCACTGAAACCCTTAAATCTGTCTGCACCTAAATACTGTGCTGGGGGAAGCCAGACTGTGGGCCAGGCTCTTTCTCTATCAGCTGGGCACAGTTTTCCTGAACTAGAAAAACTGCGTGAGATTAGCTAAGAAAAGAACTTGGTCCTAGCCATGTCTGGCTCATGCTAGAGACATCTATTTATCTAGAAATAAATTTTATAGCTAGGTGTGTGCTGGGCTGTGCACACAGCTGCTTGGAGCAGAGTGAGGAGCCCAGACTCCATGGGAATGCCAGAGAAAGCCTGAGGTAGAAAAGATGCTCTATAAAATGAGGACACACAACTGCCCAAGTGTGTGGTCTTTGTGCACAATTGCCATAATGGTACTGGAGGTCGTGCCCAGTCTAGACTGCCTGTGTTAGGCTTAGCCTTGTTTAGACCTCGCTGTTGTATGGCAAATTTCCATCTTGGTGATGTTTATTATCACTGATGTTTCCTGGTATAGTGTGTGCTGATGTTGGATAATATTTTCAACGTGATACCCAGGCGTGGCTGCTGCCTTCGGCAGAGTCGTTTTCAATGCCGGGGGCTGGAAGTACTGAAGGCAGAGCTGGGATATGGCAGGAGCAGGGAAGGGAGAGCTGGGAGAGAGGTGGGAGCTGCGGCTGGCAGCTGCCAGTGCAGACAGGCTGCAGCTGGACTCATCCCACGCTGCCAGCACTGAAAAAAGAAGGTCAAAACAATCAGACAGTCCTTCTGGGATTGACATGAAGAAGGAGAGGGGGATGTCTGGAGAGCTGTAGGCTCTGTGCAGTGTGGCCTCTTTGCTGCCATCCTCCCTGCCCTGCCCTGGCCCCGCCGTGTCCCCCATTCTCGGCGGGAGCGCAGCCCCAGCGGTTCTAGGAATAGCTCGGACCGAGTCAGCAGCCGCCAGTTCCGGGAACCGCGGCCCCGGGCCCTGCGGGACGCTTCAGAGAATTCTCCCTGCCATTCCAAGCATGGCAAAAGAGCTCATACAGTGACCTGGGGCTCCCCAGCGGCTGGGGCAAAAGTTTGGAGTCAGGCCACGGGACTGGGAAGATTACCAGAGACTGGAGGGCCTGGAGATTTATGCCCGGCTCAGCTCTTTACTATAGAATGTTGTTTGGCTTCTTGAGGGAGAGGGAGAAAGAATTTGCTACATAAGAGACAGCAGTAGTGACCACAGGAATTTAGAAAAGGGATGTGGAGTTAAAAGGTCAAAATTTCCTGCCATCAGTCATTGTCTCCATGGTAGGAGTCAGAGAGGGTGCCAGGAACTCAGACAGAGATTTTTGGGACCCTGAAACCTTCCACAACCACATGATCTTGAATAAATGAAACAAAACAGATTGAGCACCAGTGCCTGGTGCTGCTGTCCTGCACTTTCTCCTTCCACAGCTCTCATCAGTCCTTTGCCTGTCCCAGGTTCAGGTCTTGCTGCATGTTCCCTCCTTCCAAAGCAGGAGGCAATGGGAACTTTTCTCCCAAACCCTGCAGAGCTTCTAAGGAAAATATTCAGCATGACAATGACAAATTAATGTTATTCTTACTGCCCACTTAGAAGTTAAAATTATTTCACATGCTGCTGGCAGCCTGGGAGGAGGGAATTTCTCACAGCACTTGGCTTTAAACATATCTTTTACATGCAGTTACTGAGTTGCTCTGTGTTGACTTCTAATTAGGAGGGAAATGAGAAGTATTTAAGTTGGATATTGGCTTCCAAGGTACTTTTCTGAGTCACTGTAGTGATGCTGCAGACAGTGCCTGCCTTCTCAGTTTTTGGTTAGGGCACGTGTGGAAGGGTCCTCTCCTGGGGGAGGTGTGCTAACCCACCATGAGTTCCTCAAAGCCAGGAGGCAAGGACTCACATTTTCTAGCCTTCTAGCCAGACCAGATGAGTCCCTTAGGCCCTGACATCATCAGTGTCATGAATTTAATTGGGATATTATTATTTTGCACACTCTTTCCAGTCTAGTCCTACTCTTTGAAAAATCCTGTGAACTCTGTTCTGACTCTGACCCTGAGTTTTGCTGCTCTTTTTTTGCCTTGACCTGACAATCACAGCTCTGTCATGTTGTGCTCCAGCCAGTAGGTGTGCTGTCTTCTAGGGCTGTTTATTTAATGCCATCAGCCTTCTAGACACTGGAGCATTGTTTCTCTACTTTTGCTTTTAATGCCTTTCTTAGGTAGCAGTCAGCCCCCAAACACCTTTCTCCCCTTGTATTTATTGCAATTCTCTTCTAATGTTTGATCAGACTTTCTGATACTGCTTTTGAGCCTCTCCTCCTCTTCATTCCTTGTTATTTACTCTGTATTTTTCCACTGTGGAGAAACTTCCATAAAATGAGAGCCAACAAAGTCTTTTCAGCTCACGTATGCCCTGGGTTTGGGAAGAAGCAGATGCTCATGTTTGTGGGGGAGGCAGCTGTTCCTGCTCTTCATGTAAAAGACTTTAATGGATTCACAGGATTATGCTGCTGGAGTAGCTGTTCCATCAAAGCCATAGCAACTTCCTTGTTGCCTTTCATTGTCTTTCTATTATATGTATTTGGTTTCTATGAACAACTAATTAAAATGCAGAAGAGTAGCTCTTTATTAAGGTTTTATTAACATTTAATTTGCTCTTCAGTTTTTGTTAGGAGATCAAAAGGCTTAGCTTTTTCCTAGAAAGATAACAAAAGAGTTGCAGTGCTGTGCTAGGATAATTTCCCTCTAACAACTTCATGTGCTCTGTGGGGGGCTGGGCAGAGACCCCCTGCCATCGGGTACGTGGAAGGAGGGCACAGTGGGGTGTTCACCAGAACTTGGGAGTCTCCAGGTGCTCTGCCAGCTGCACTCGAAGCATCCTGCCTGCCCGTGGCCTGGAGGGGGTTCTGCACACCTCTTGCTCACCTGGACACACTTGAAATCTTGAACTCAGGCCCTTCAGTCCACCTTCCCTCAATGCCTCTCCCTGTTGTGCTTTTGTACCACAAAGGTGGGTGCTGGGTAGAGGGTGATTCCTTGTCACAGCTTCTTCCTGGTCTCCCTGATTTTTGCTGGTGTGTAGTTGATACAGGTGCTATTGAATAAAGCTGTTGAATAAAAGATTGCCTGTGGACTCTTCACCTGAAGTCTTCCTTTTTCCCCCGACAGGCTCAGTTCTGTTTTAGTTACCTTTCTGTGCAAAGTCCTTGGGGGACTGGGAGATCAATATATTTGCTTTGTTTGTAGATGCTCTGCTCTAATGGAGTTATTCCCAGGTCTTTCAGAGCATCTCCACTGTGCCTGAATGTAGCTAAAACAGCATAAGTAGCTTTTCTTCCATGTCTATGTTTTTCCCTTGTTCACCAAATGTTCTCCTTTTGGGTGCAGGCACGTCTTTAAAACACACAGGGACTCCTTGGTTTTGTGACTTGTTGCTTTGCTGCACCAAAGAGAGAGGGTGAAGCTGAGGGAAGCCAGAAAATTCTATACCAAAATGGAGGAAAAAAAAAAAGAGAAATATTTCTCTCTTCTTTCCTTTCCCTTGCTGCTACTGGTGCAGATGCCCCATGTCATTATTCTCTCAGTTCCCAGCTGCTGCTTATGTGGATAGAACCTGCTGTTGTTGACTGCCAAGAGCGAGGGGTGGTTTGATGACAGAAACTTCTTGCTGCTGCTGCAGTGGTAGAGAAGTAGAGCAATTATCATGTTTGTTTGTGAAGTCTCGAGGGATTTTTGATCCATCCATTGTTGCGTTTTCTGTTGACTTTCCTTCTAGCAAAGGTTTGCTTTGAAGTTTGCACATAACTCGTTTGTTAAGTACGTCTGCAAAGGGTGAAACAAGTCTCAACTTTTCTGGCTGTTCGCTTTCAAACAAGCTGTGCAATGATTCCTCAAAGGAACTGTCAAGGAGTTAACTTTTTATGAATCTGTTACCTAATCTGAAGGATAAGAAAGACATGCAGCTTACTTTTCCTATGGGAAACTGGTATCCTAAAGCAAACAGATGCTCCCCCTCTCTAAACACACAGATTTATTGCTATAATACTTCCTTTGTCCTGTAAGAGAACCCCCTTTCTTTCAAATATTAAACGTATAAGGTAGTTCCTGCCTGAGCAAGTTTCCTTGTTAGTTATGAGCAATGCCTGGGATTGGGAGTCTGAGCATGGTTGTGTCCCCTGCAGCTTGGACTGGCTACCTGTGGCCCTTTGACTGACTGGATTGTGCCATGTGTTGTTCTGGCTCTTAGAGTAAAGCAGCTTTTGCCCTTCCTCCTCTGGGATGTTCTCCGTGCCACATTGTCATGGCAAGAGTTGCAGTGGAAAATCCCACTTGCTGGACTCCATGGAACTGCTGGCTCACAGCAGGGGCTGGCACAGCAAGGAGTGTGGAGCAGCTGGAGAGATGTGGGAATAGTTGCAGCGTGACGTTTAAAAATGGCCCTGGTCTCGTCGTGGTGTCCTAAGGAAGGTGCAGAAGGCATCAGACTCCCTGCCTCGTTAGCCAGGGAAAACATCAGTCCAACCTGAAATTAGTGCTATCCTTGGAAGAGGGTTTTCCTTGTGAACTGGCTCCAGGGTGGGATTTGGGGAAGGCCCGTGCAGATTTCTTGCTCAGCAGGGGATAGGAAGCTTCCAAAGGTATTCACAGCACCATATGGCTGCAACGTGATGCAGTGCCAGTGCATCAATTCCCTGCTCATACTGCGTATCCCTCCCTCTTTGTTTGCCTTCCCACTTGTTAGTTTATTCTCCTGTTGCATGAGACTATGTGGGAGAAGGTTGGAGGGAGCAGAGGCAGGTGAAACAGTTAGAAACAACACGATTTCCTGGAATAAGGCATTAGCAGTTGTCTTTATTGGTGCTTCTCAGTCCCAAGGGGATGTTTAAGCAGCTCAAAGGCTGTGCAAACCATCTGTGAAAACAGTAAAGAGCAGTGCAGGGGCTGATCCCCGCCGGCACAGCCCTCACTGACCGCGGCTGGAAACACGGAGCCTCTAAAGCTGCCCGGATGCAAATGGGGGGTGTTTGCGAGATTTGCTCCCCCAGTTTGGCAGGAGGACCCGCTGGTGCTGCAGTGCCAAAGCTCTGCTCCTGCAGCCCGGAGCAGGAGAGCTCATGCCACCGGAGCTCTACAAATAAAGAGTTTGTGCTCGGTGTCCTTGGCCTCACTTCCCCCACTTCAGTGTGCGATCACTGGGGATGCATTTGCATAGTGAGCAGCAATTCCTGTCACAGGGTGAACTCTGAGTCGATTTTTGCCCCTCAGCTCACACTAAAAGTGTGCATGAAGCTGCCATCTTACCCCTTTTCTGGGCATTGCTCCCCAAACTGAGACCTCCTTGTCAGGTGTAAGGTTCAGGTCAGGTGTGGGTCTTACATTCCTTCCAGACTCCAGGGAAAGTTCATTTTCAGCTTTCTATGCTTCCCTAGGCAATACTTCCAGCTGATGCACCTTCCTTTCTGGGTTTTCTGTGTTTCATAGAATTTGCTCGTAGAGCAAAGCAGTGGATTTTGATTGGTTTTTTTTTTTCCTTCTTCCTTCGCGATGAAGCTGTTCAATTACCGTCCTTAGAAATCCTTCCCTCGGCGCGCTGATTGGGCATGTGGCAGAGGAGGGATTGCTGTCAGCATGGCTCAGTTCCTGGAAGAGCTGAAGCGCAATGGAAATGACCCCAGGGAGCAATGGGCTTTCCACAGAAACCTGATGGGGGAAGGGCTGCCTGAGCTTGGATGGCTTTAAGAGCTCATTTTATTTCCTTTCTGCAGCCTGGCAGGGAAAGGGAGGGAGTGACAGTGCTGCACACAGGTTCCATCACGGCAGTAGGGTGTTAATGCAGCATCCTGCAAGGTAGAGACATGGGGCCGTCCTTCTGTGGTGTTTCTGTGCCCAGGGGCACCCTCTGGGTACTGTCAGCATCCTTCTCATCTCTGGAGACGCAAAGGATCAGCAGATTAACTTGTCCAGTCCTTCCTTACAGATTTGTAATGCTACATCATTTTCCCATTTGTATGATGTTTTCCTTCACCTTTCACTATTTTATTTGCACTGTTTCTGTCTCTCTAGTTTTAAAGGAACAAACATGAATTGCAAATTTCATAGCTGCAATTTGACCTTTTCCTGGCTTGTACTTCTAGGCTGGGCTGGTGATAGGGCCTGGACTGATCCTTTTGGATCAGTCATCCCACAGAGTTTTGGTATTTACAGAATCACTTGTATCTTCTTTTATCTGGACCAAATATCCATTGCCTAGTGTTTGAGGGCAGCCAGGGAAGAAGGAGAAAATACCACCTTAGTCCTTGCGGCAGAGGCCTAAGAGAGCTAATGAAATGAAAAATCTGCCTTTGCCACAATCTGAAAATAAGACAGCAGTGGAAAGATCTGGAAGTTTCTTTCCACCCCAGCTTTCTTTGCGTGCAGGTGGCTGTGTCCTGTGGGAGCAGCCTGAGGTGTGAGCAAGCAGGGGAAGGTGCTGCTGCCTTGGCGCTGTCAGACTGAACCTGCCATGTAGGAAAATGCTGCTTGGCATGAGAGCAGTCCTTTGCAGCCTACAGCTTCAGCTGCCCCGAGCTCAGGAGCTCTGTCAGAAGTCAGAGTGAACCAAGGCAGTGCCTGGATTTGAAGTGCTCCTGCTCTCTTGTGTACTGAGTGTCTTCCAAGAGGTCGATTTTATGTAACTCATTGAAATGATTTAATTACCTTGTGTCTGAAAGGGAAACAAGAACCTGGGGGACCTGGGGTCCTCTGAGGTGCAGGGTTGTGCCACCTTCCTGCAGGTTCTGCTGGGCTCTCAGCAGGACACACTATTGCCCTGAGAAGTTATCCCCTTGGGGTTGATTCCCACTTTTGTAGTGCAAGGTGAGCATGATCTCAGACTTCAGGTGCCACTGGCAGTCAGATCTAAAGTCTTCTTGCCTGCACAGGTGGCCCTTCAAGGTTTTAAGTAGAAAAAAGAGGTACTGCTACTGATGTTACACTTGATCCATGGGGGATCCTGCTCAACCAGCACCAAATATAAGCCTGTTTCTTGGCTAGTGAAAAGTCAGAAAGGGCTCTACTTTTGTTTCCTGCCCCAGGAACATGAGTTGCCCCTACTGGCTCCTCCACTCAAAGCCTTTTTCTAGGCTGTCTACAGCCACTGCTACCTGAGGTGGGTGTGACTGCCCTTTCCCACACACCTGGGTGACTTAGGTGGAAGCTGCATCACATGTTCCACAATATGAAATTCTTCATTTGTTACAAAATATTAGTGCAACATATAGAAGAGGCAAAAAGTGCTTTTCCAAGCAAGGGAAATCAAGTACAATTAAAAAAATCCTTTTCAAAGCTCCTTGGGTCTGCTTTGGAGACTCAAAAAAATAAGGATAGTACTTATGTAAATATTTTATATATATATATATATATATATATATATATATATATATAAAACTAAGTGTAGTGCTCCTAACAAAAGGATTTGACATTTAACAGCACAGGGAAGTGAAACTAATCAGATACATTGTATGAAGACAGCATGAGGAAGTGCTGCTTTGTTGTTGGTTTCTTTCCAAGCAAATCCTCTTAACCAACTTCTGTCAAGAAAACACAGGGTGGAAGAGGTGTTTGTCAGGAGAAGGGTGTAGCTAGATGTAATTAGTAACAGAATCCAACTTTCCATGAAAAGCTTATTAGCTTATTAGCAGTGAGTCAGACCTGTTCAGGTGCTGCAGTGCGGCTCTGCTCCATCGGGGTCAGTTCCCAGGGCACAGTGGTGATTCCTCAGCCAGCAGAGCTGCCTCCTCCACGTGGGGAAGGGGCTGCCTTTGGCATGTGCTGAGCACGATGCTGGGGTTTGTGCAAGAGCAGCAGAGCACAGGGTGTGAGCTCTGGGATGAGAGGTCAAGCCAGAGTGTTTGTGGTTGGAGAGGGAAAGGACCAAGGGAAGACTTTATATGGTGAGGAGCCCAGAGACAGCTGTGCCTGTCAAGCCAGGGTCAGAAATGTGGGGTTGGTTGGGGTAGGGACAGGAGAAGTCACTTGTGCTGTCCTTTGTTGTCCTACCACTCCGACGCACTTGTCTCCTCTGGCAGTGCGGGGAAGAAGGGAGTTTGAGCCGCTTACAAATTGCTCTTGCTCAGATTTGAGACAGCGTTGCCAGGGCAAGGAAGAGTCACCTTTGCACAGAGTAACTTTGGGCCTGACTTGCTTTTTGTCGAGGTTGCTCGCGTGGGGCTGAGCTCAGCGGAGGCGGCGGCGCGGAGAACCAACCCCTTTGCGTGCTGGCCCTAAGCATTGCCCCGGGGTTGCTGTCGGGTTGTGGGGAAGCTGCCCTGAGCGACTCTTCAGGCCTGGGTCGAGCCCTGCTTGTTTTGGCGCCGGGCGCTTTGCCCACTGTCCGTAAAGGCCGTTCCCATGGTGGCACCCAGCCGGGCACGTGGCGCCGGCCTCTGCACCAGGGTCCGGCTGAGGTTCTGGGGCAGAGGAGGCAGTCTGGGGGCTGAGCTCCGTTTGGTCCCCTCACCCAGGGTCCTCCCCAGGCCTCCCCACACACCGTCTGTAAATCCACTGACCAAACAGGGCGTGTTCGTGTAGCCCTGTGTCATCCCTGGGGATAAAGAAACGATTCCTACCCACCTCTGTTCTTGGGTGGTTCAAGGGATTTTCAATAAGGTGCACAGGATTGCTTTTAGTGTGAGAGAGCAGCAGGGACTGCCTGGTATAGGCAGAATAACTGGTTTGAGTGAACACAGCTATGGTCAGTCTGTTTTGACTTTGATGTAGAAGAAATGACCCACTTTTGGCAGGGAGAGCTGTCCTTTGAAAACAGAGGTTAAATTGTTACTTGGTAACTGTGTAGGGTTTGAAGTGCCTTTAATCTCCCAGGTTGTCCTCAGCTGCTGAATCCTGTGGTTGCCTTTGTGTGTCTCAGGTCAGGCTGGTCACCACTGATAATTTTGTATCAGCCAGGTATTTTCTGATGACCTGGAGGAAGATCACCAGTACAGGGAGCAGAAGTGAGGAATAACATGAAAACTGCACCCACTGAGGCACTTCTGTCAAGTACCATGTAGGAGATGTACATTGAGTCCTTGTGTCCTGAGCCTTTTCCTTGCTGCCTCACCACTGGAGGTCATGGAGAGGACACACAAAGGCCCAGCATCTCTCTGCAAAACAAAAGAGGAAGCAAAGAAGAAACGTCCCTTATTTGCCAGTTTTCCTTATGTTCCCTGAACATGCACATAGTTCAAGTGGGCAAGTAGAAGAAAAAGAAGAAAAAAAATTGTTGCTGAGGTTCATAGATTGAAACAATCTAACAAAAAAAAAACCAGAGACTTTTCAGAGCAGATTATCAATGTCTGGGACATTTTGCTGTAGTGATACTGCTTTAGCTATTTACAGGTTTGCTTGTGACTTGTACCACCCTCCTTTTCCTTGTTGCTATTGGAAGGTATCCCAGCCATGGTTCTTTCAGGGTAAGGGTCAAGTTAAGAGGTTTGTGTCCATGGAGTAGGACTTCAGAACACATTTCATGTTGGTTTTTAACATAATCATCTTAGTATACATGCTGATCACAAGGTTTAAAACTGGGGCCGGGAGATGAAGCTAAACAGAGTCTGTGTGAACCATCTTTTCTCACTGGCGTTCTTCACACAGGTAGAGTTTTGGGGGTATCTTCTACAGTAATGAGCTGGGCTCTTTCTTTGGCAGTAATTCCAACTGGCATGAATACTTAATGGCAGAGAGGACGAAGGGCCTGAGCTTTCCCCTTTTCCTTTGGTTGACAGCATAGCATATAAATCTCATTTGACTTACTTTCCTTGGCATCAAAAAGCCATCTCTACAAGGCAAAAGAGATGTGAAAAAATCTGTGTTCCCTGACAGGATTTGAAGTGCTTCCTTTTGTAGGCTTAAATCATCAACTGCCTCCAAAGCAGCACTGCTGCACTGATTATATCAGCCTTAGGAAGGCATGAGGGAAAGGGTAAAAAAAAACCTTAATATTATTACTGATTTCCTTAATATCATCGTTTGAAGTGCCTGTCTTGGAAAGCAAACACCCTGGAACAGCTAGGCACTGGGAATATTTATATCCCTGTAGCTGGTCAAGGTAAACCCAGTGAGGAGTGTGACCTCAGCTGGCCACGTCATCCAATGTTTGTTGGGCTGTTCCATGAGATAGCTGCCTACCTGGAATCACCAGTGCCTGTAACATGTTCCCTTTGCATTAAGTCATTTGTTTGGTCAATAGTTGAGAATTTTGAGAGCTTTCTGTTTCTGCCCCAGTAAGAATTGATGGTGCTGATTATGGGGATCAGTATAGGATATACAGTATTTCCTGTAAGCCTTTGAGGTTTTAACTCACCTACGTAGTGAGGCTGAAGAGGGATGCTGCTGTTCTTGCTGGGGATGTGGGAAGAGATAATTAAAAAACATCTTCTTTGACAGTTTCCATTTTCCCTTAACCCAAGCATAAGAAGAGAATGTTTCTTCTGGCTCATAGGACAAAGATTGTCCTTGGTCCAAGAAGTTCTTTGGCAGGAGTGTTGCCCTTCCATCAGCTAATTCCTCTAAGAAGAGCTGAGACAAAGGAGATGATTATTGAAGTAATAATAGGCCAAAAGGCAACTACAAAATTAACATGCAAAATACTGCTTTTTGCCTCCTGCAAACTGGATAGAAAAGCATAAGCAGGATAATATATTATTTTTATTGTTTATTAGTCAAGTAGGTCTGGATTGGTCATGTGTGACAGGGGTTTTCTGGTTGTGTTATGGAGTGGACTTCTCTGAACCCACCTCTCTTCCCATCCAAGATGGCTTGAAGTATTTCCACTTCCAGTAGCTGTGCTGAACCATCCCTTTGGAATGATGGTTTGTACAAGCAGTAATACCAATGTGATGATCAGTGCATATTTTCTGTTAAAATGCCAGTGCACTTCTATGTTAGGAAACAGCAGAAACCAGCATGTGACATCTTCACTTAGTGCACAAGTCAGTGTCACACTGTCACTTGACACTGGCAGGAGTTACTTCGTTTTCAGCTGCGTGCCTGATTTGTTCTGGCTTGTGAAGTTTCCTCTTTCAGGCAAGACAGGCTGTGCTATCCAGCTAGGCAGGAGGGAGCTAAGGATGCAAAAAGAGCCTTCAGGTGCCTTCTTCAGTGGCACTTTGGGACAGCAGGGACCCGTGCACTGGGGCGGGTGTGGATCAGGCCTCCTCCCTGCCTGACGTGGTTGGCAAGGCACTGGGAAGTTCCTCCCTTAACCCAGAGCCAAGCTAGAAGGTGATAGGCAGCCTGGGGGTGCATGAGTGTGTCAGATGGAAGCTGGTGTGGACGAAGAGGTGACTGAAGGAGCAGCAGGGAGCTGTAGGAGCAGGAGACCTGTCTGGTTTGTGTCATCTGAGGGGTCTGCCCTGGGAGGGGAGAGTGCAGCTATTCCCTGTGTAACACAGTCAGCACCTTCTGCAGCAAAGTGTTTCCCTGCAACCTCTGTGGCAAACTCTTCCTCCCAGCTGGTTTTCAGTATCCTGGGGCACGGAGGGAGTTACAACATCTGCACCCTCTTGCTTGGAATGGCTGTTTGTGAATAGCCCTGAGTCAGCTGCCTGGCAGGTCACGCTAACCCCACTCCGAAGGATTTAATCAGCAAGAAAAGGTTTTGCATGCACAGGGAAGCCTTTAATCTCCTATATTCTTGGAAAGGAAAGAGTAAAATGGAAACTCCACATCACTCCGTACCTCGATTGTTGAGCCCCTGCTGATCCACCTCCAGCCTTGCAGTGCTGTTCTGTATGTGCTCCTTCCAAAATGCTGCCCAGCACCTCTCAGACAAGATCATCTTCATAGCACAGGACTGGAGGGAACAGAATTAAAGAGGGATGAATTACAAAGAGTCTTGAAAGAATATAAGGAGTATTCAAAAACCAAGGGCTTAGAGGAAAGTGAGGTATTTTCAAAAAGAGTTATAGAGATTTTCCAAAAAGTTCCCTGGAAATAATACTAGGTCATGCTTTAGGCTATTTCAGATTTATGTTTTAATCATAACAACCCCGTTTATTAGTGCTTAGCACTTTCAGACAAGTGCAAACACATAGCATGTGCACTGGGCAACATGTTTCTTCAACATATTTCCAGGCTTGGAGGTAGTGTTTTGAACTCTGCCTCTGCAGCATTTGGCAACCACTGAAATGACACTTGCATGATGGGAAGAATTCTTGCCAAATTGGGTAACTTCTGACAAGTATAAACACAGCTTTGCCTTCTGTAAGCTAGATTTCAAACCATATTGTTGTTCTAGGGAGGAAACGGCCCTGACATTAAAGACTCTGCAGTCTCTGATCAGCTATTAAATCTTTGCTGCTTTGCACTGAGTGAGCCTACAAAGAATAGGCAGCAAAGGACAGTTGGCAGGGAAGGGCATCCCAGGAGATGAGCAGTGGGTCTTGCTGTCTCTTTGTCCCAGATATAATCCAGATCTGTTGTTTTCAGGAGGTGTCATCACAGAAAGCTCTGTCTTAGCCAAGGTGAAATGAGTTTGCTGAGACCAATCCAGGCTTGGCTGCTCAGTTTTCCGTGGGCTGATGTTTATGTCCCAAAGTGGCGTTGCACATGTTCTGACCAGCATATTTGTAGGTGAATTCAAGAGAGCCAGAACTTAACTGTAAACTGCACCATGGGCTTTCCTTTGCTTTTAAGAGGAAAATGTCCCTGCTGGGTTTGTGTGTGCTGGGGACAGTGTGTGAGGGAAGGGTGTTCTTGTGTTAAATCAGCTGCACTTCAGTGTTACATGTCTCTTCATCTCAGAATTTCACCAGGGATAAAATTCTTGTCTGTAAAACTAGGAATAGGAAGTGGATCAAATTCAACCCTGAATTCCCATCACAGTTAAATGGGAAAGGAACCTGGATTTAGCCACTTTTGTTTTATAGGTTTCCTTGGCAGGGCTGTTTCAGCAAGGGCAACACTTCTCCAAGAGCCACAGTTGGAGAAGTTGCAGTGTATTTTCTAGACCAAGGCAGTCCCATAATGGAGTTACAGGCTGGAGTCCAAGGAACTCCAGTCCTGGCTGAGTGAGCTCTGCCACTGAGCTTTGGTTGACCAGCTCTTCCTTTGTCCTTCCATCTGGCATATTTATATCAGGTTTTTGAGAAATACCAAGTCTCTGGTGATCTGTTGGGGTAATCTAATGCTGCATTAGCCAGTAGTATTTTGCTTTTATTGTCACTGTAGTTCCATGGACAGACATTAAAACAAATGCCTTTCTTACCTAGAGTGTTCTCTTAAAATAGTTATTTTGACAAAAACTGACATTGTATTCATTTTTTGCAACTCAAATCTGAGCTGCTGCAAGGTGCATTTACACTGCATTTAGGAAGTAATGGCATCGAGGGGAAAACCCCTGCCAGTGAGGCCTGAGGAAGAGGAGCAAAAGGGGAAAGGTAATTCTTATTCATGAAAGGAAACCCTTCTCTGCAAATCTAGGTTGGTGTGTCAGGCTGGAGCAATTCTGACTGAACCCTTTCCTCTGCTGGGCCAGGCTGCTTCCTCTGGGGTCTGCTCTTTTCTATATTTAAATTAATCAAATGATGATTTTGCAACAGGAGGAACCTATGGGCCAACAGCCTGTCTCCAGCCATGACCAGTGCCACAGCTGGTTACAAGGGAATTGAAGGACTAAGCCAGCACTGGTGTGCAGTAAAGCTTCCTTTTTTGTTGTCTCATCTGTAGTGAATATTAGCTGAAGTTCTAAAGCTTAGTTGTATTCCTTCCTCTTTCCCAATCCAAAATAACCCTCTGAATTATTATGTTAAGATTATTATGTAAAGCCCAAATTGTATCTTTTTATAGTTTTCTTCTGAATTTTAATGCCAGGCTAAGAGTGAAGCTCTTAAAATTATTTTTCTATTGTCTGGTCAGCATATTGCCTACCAGTCTCCTTTTCTTCTGCACAAGATACTATTTTTAAAGCAGAAAAAATTACTAGTTCTTGCTAAAGTTTGGAAGAATATGTTTGTGTAGACTCCTTAGTCCTTAGTCCACGTGATTGAACACTGACTCTTGGTCATTTTTCCCGGGCTTGTTTTTTGCTGTGTAGCGGAGGTGATGACGGATGTTTGATGGATCCTGCAGGATTGTGCCTGCTCCCGAGGGCCACTTGCTGTACTTGTTTGTGCAGTGAGTAGCAGCAGCCACATGATGGTTGTGTTTCTCAGGAAGTGGCAGTGGGAGATCAGCCCGGGGGTCACTCCAGGCAGCGTTAGCCTCCAGATAAAGCCATGCCTCCACGTGTTGCTGCTCCCTGACGCTCTGGCACCTGGGATTATAAAATATTACATAGGCAGGCCTGGGTGTGGGCAGAGAATAAACAAGTCTCAGAAGAAATTAGTCTGAGTCTGAACGTGTTATCCACACACTTAGCAACGGCGTGGCCTACTCGCTGTCGTGCTGTTTGGCAACACTGGCAGGACTGGGTTCCCTTGTACTCCCTCTTCAAAATTCAAAGCTGGGTTGCTGTGAACAGACAGAGTGAATGTTTCTGCCCAAGGACAGGGCAGATCTCTTTAAATAATACCTTATTTTTATCTCTAACTGGTTTATTTCATAAGGAGCTGCCCAGACTGAGGGCTTTTTCTCCCATTTCCCCTGTGAATGACAGGTGGGGGGTCACAACGTGATGTGACTGTTGTGACAATGCTGCCCAGAACTGAGGAAGCTGGAGGATGTTATTTGGCATCCAGAGTTGTTCTGGCACGTCTTCACTGGATATTGCTTTACCCTCTGCTCCAGACCTTTGGACCGATGATGATTTCGGGGCTGGGGAAGAGGATAGTGCAGTTCCACAAGGATTGCAAGTGTCTCAGCAGCCATTAGGGAGAGATGGGAGAGGACCGTGATACTTGGCTTCTAACAGAGTTGAACATGAGAACACATTCAGCAGAGCAGCCACACATACAGTGTCCAGTTGATTTTGGTTTTAATTCCCTTAATTTCATAGGTAGTAGGTAGGACTGACAATGGAATCTGGACTAGAAATGGCTATGGTAATAGGTCAATAGCTGGAAACACCTGACTTTGCCTGTCCTAAGAGAATTAAATACACTCTGCTGATTCACTCCATTTGGTGCTGGTTCCCCTGGCTTGGGCTGGGGGATGTTGTACACTTGGCATGATCTGGGGCAAGGAGTCAGGTTTCAGTAAGTTAGAAAGGATAGGGACATGTGCACATAAATGGGTTGTTTTACCCTTGCACGTGTTGCTGTTTCAGAAGGCTGATGGTTTAAAACAGAAAATGATACCATATGTGCCTAACAAACTGCAGGGGAGTTCTGCTGTGGCAGTGAGCCCTGGTAGTGTGGTTTCAGTCATGGACTGGGATTTCTATTCCTGATTCTATCAGTCTGCTTTTCAGACTGTGTGAGGGCTCCACATCCACGTTTCTATCTGTAGACAGAAACTGTAAACCAAGAGAGAATCCAAATTACTGTGCAATGGCCCAACAGACTATACAGGTGTCACTGGGAGAGGAGTTGCAGCTGTACTTCGGTGCTGATAAAGGTCAGTCTGCATTTCCACTCATGCACTTGATCCAGAGATGTGGAACTCAACTGTAAAAATCAGTTCAGTCTGCACAGAGGTTTGGCACAGGAGTTTTCAGAGCATGAACCTGTTTTCTGTAATGAAATGCACTGAAGGTGCAGGAGTGGGAGTTGTTAAGGTAACAGCCAATGCAGTAAAACGGTGTGTGACTGCAGCTCTGGACCAGCCTGGCTCATGCCAATCATTTCCACCTTCGGTCTGTGGAAAGGGAACAGCAGGGTTTCCTGTGTGTAGCCAGAGGAAGAGTTTAGCTCAGCTAAGAAATTAAGAAATCACTTAATAATGTGTCAGAAATGCTGCATCTTTATTTCCAGTATTTTCCAGGGTTTGCAAAGTTTCCTTTTAAAGATGGATGCAGCTTGTCCTGCCTTTTGTTTTCATTTTTCCACTGACTTTGGTTGTGTTTTGCTTCTACCTTGTCTAGTTCTCTTTCCATACTTCCTGTAAGACCAAGAGGGACATGATTGTTTTTGTCTAACAACTTGATCTGGAACAAATTATGCCATTGCCGACATTTCCTGGTTGGTGCGCTATGGAAATCTACCCACAGACTCACGTTGATGAGATTCTGGAAACAATGTTTGCTAGGGAATGCCAGCTCTGTGGCTGGCATAGGAAGAACAGCACGTGCCTCTGGAACACTTTAAAGCAGTATTTTGAACTTTGAAGCCAGTGGATTCACAGAGGGAGAAGGAGGCAGAGGAAACTAGTTCAGCTTTTTTCCATTTTCCAGTGTTTGGGAGCACACTGTGCTTGCTTTGGGCAGGATGGGGGGACATCTCTTGGCGTCTCTCCTTGAAGAGGAGCGTGGAGGGGCCACAGTGGAGTCACGTACCAGTAGTGGTGTTGCCTTGGTGTATTCCCTGTGTTTGAGGCTGGACAGGTGGGGTGTCCTCTGTTTCCTCTGACATTACAGGGCAGATCCACCTCCCCGTGGTTTCCCCACCTGCTGTCTGGTGTCTCAGGTGATGTGAGGGGAAGGCTGCAGGGTCAAACTGCAGCCATGGGGAGACTCTGGGCCAGAGACACCAGAATGTGGGGAAAATCCAATGCCCTGCATCTCCCACCCAAAGCATTGTCTGCCCAGTTATGTTCTGTCTCCTTTCCCCTAGATTGTATTGGTTTTCTATGGCACACAGAAATAATGCAAGAATCCTTCCTGTGTTCTTCATCCCGTTGTTTTGGGGGGAATTTCTGTGAATAGGAAATGAATTCATCCATTTGAATTTGACCAAAGACTTTTACATGGAGTAGCTTTAAAGTATATTTAAGATGTTTATTGAAAATCCAAGTCAAATGATTTTTAACAAAGTGTCTCAAGACAGAAGAAACTGACTTTTTGGAGTAACTGTATTGTTTATTCGTTGTATTGCAGTAGCACCTAGAGATCCATACTGTGCTAAATGCAGAACAAACACATAACAGAGCTGGTCCCTGCCCTGGGAGCTCAAGCCTTCAGCTTGGGGGCAACCAGGAGCTCCTGGGCTCTCTTGGAGCAGTGAGTCAAACCCCCAGCTTCATCTCATCACCCCCAACAGAGAAAAGATCAAGTAGGAGACAAGTTTCAGAGAGCTGAACAACCTGCCCTTTCCTGCTGTACACTTCTCCAACTAATTTGCCCCAAGCTGGAGTTACCAAGCCTGTGGCTGAGCTGTTTGGGCTTCCTGAGATCACTGCTGCTCCTTGGAGAGCCGTGGTTTCCTTGTTCCCAGTGTCCTCAGGCAGACAGAGGTGTTTCGATAAAAGGAAGCCTTTTCAGTGGTTTATGTTTTGTATTATTTTTTAAAAGTTTTTCTTTTGCCTTCTAAGTTTTCATTCTCATTCAATCCCCTCCCAAGGTTGCTGCCACATGGGGCAAGGGGGAAGGATATACCAAAAAGCAAACGTGACATCACACATGCACACTGTCAATCATCAAAGTATCAAAAACAAAGCTTGCAAGAGCACAAACTTGTATAAATGTGGAGAGAGAAAACAAAAAGGACACAGAGTAAGCACACCATGCCATCTTGTCCCTTTGGGCAGCTTTAAGATAGGGTGGAAGAAACGCCACCCATTTTTTGAGCTTGTCTCCTGTGTCACCATCCCATCCTTTTCTACCTTCTCCCCTAACCCTAAGGTATATCTGGGATTTGTCCATCATGATTTATAGAACCTTAGAGAGAGTCCCAGGTAGGGATGAAGAAGGAATCCTTAATATTAGTTCATGCTAGAACAAGTTAGGGGGTTTTAGCAGCAAAATAAGCCAAACAGTAATTTCTCTAGACCTGTCTGTTCCCTTCTCTACTCTCACTCAGTGGCATGGACTGGCTCCTGCAGGCTGGGAAGGTGATGGGATTCAGCAGATGAACAGGAAGGGGCAGCTTGTCTGTGCTGGATTTGGGCAGATCCCATCTGCTGTTTGTCCCTCCTGTGTGTAAAAGAGCAAGGGAAGAGCCATTGTGCTTCATCTGCAGGAGGGTGCGAGAAGTTAACCCAGAGCCAAAGCCTAATTAGGGATAACAAACATGCAAGTCAGAGCAGGGGGGAGGAGAGGTCTGGACCTTGGCAAACAGAAACGTTGGATTGTGGTTTCCAGTGTGTTCTCCAGCCTAGGGCTGGTGGAAGCCGCGTGGCTGTGACTAATGCTGGCAGAAGGAGAGCACCCAGCAGTTTGGCACCGTGTGAGCAGAGAGGAAGGACAGCTCTTTCTGCTGAGGTGCTGCTAAGTGTTACCCCCAGAAATAAATAAATAAATACCCTGAAGCTGTGCATGTCACTGGTGCAGCTCAGCAGAGCTGTCTGAGCCCTGGTCAAGGAGACCCTGTTCTCCTTGCCAAGGAACAGCACTTTCAAAACACAAGCCAAACACAGGGTGGTCTGAAACCAAATTCTTCTGCCTGCATATGAGAAGGCTGGGTTTCTGATTAGTTGTTTCTAAATGTTTTGTCACAAACTTCCTTTGGAGGTGAAGAAGATGGAAAAAAATTGGGATGTATGTTCCCTGGCCCAAGCTCAATATCCAGAATCTTTGCTTAGAGCTCTCAAGGAAGAAGGGCTTCCTCAAAGAAGTCTGCTGTCCACAATGTGTCATGGAGCACAGATCTCTGAGAGCTCCCACTGTGCTCTGAGGTTGTGATACCTTTGTAGCTAAGGAAGAAAAAAAAATAGTCTTTACCTCTGTAGAGGTGGGTCTAGATACAGTCATCTGAGTCCCACATACCCCAGAAGCCTGGGAGAGCTTAGATGTGGACTCCTGTAACCTGTTACAGGGACAGGCTCAAACAGAAGCTGTTTGGATGTGAGTCCAAATCCAAATTCCCACAGAGCTTTGGCTGCCAGCTGGCTGGGAGCCTTTATGCTATCTCTAACTCCACAAAAGAAACAAAAAAAACCAAAGTAAAAGGTGCTTTCAAAATACCATGAGGAGAGAAACAGCCATGGAAATAAATAGCAAAAATAATGACATTAACATGTCCGGTGTCACAGCAACTCTGACATTCAAGTAGTGTGGCCATGCTTGCAGTGCTTCTCACAGCCACTGCCAGCATGGCCCGAGGGTCAGAGCTCAGCTTGTGTCCCGAGCTCACTGAAACCACCCGCTCCTCCCTGGCACTGGAATGGATGTGAAGAGAAGGGGAAAGATGGATGCAGTCTCTGCAGATCATCAGGTCTTTACTGTGCCCACCTTTAGCGGGCCGGAGACACAAAGTTGTCGTGTTTCTGTCTCTGTCGTTGGTGCCTGAGACGGAAGGGCCGTGCCTCAGAGCTGGAAGGGGTATTGCTTCAGATAGTCCCCCATGCGCCGGGGCAGGGGCAGCCGCTCCACGTGGGCCGTGCACTTGTTGATGCGCAGCCGGCACAGGTGCTGCAGGCTGGGGGTGCTGTCCTTGCGGCAGAGCGGCCGGATGAGCTTCAAGTGTACTGCAGCTGCTGCCATCTCTTTCTGCATGGGAGGTAGAGGAGACTGAGGCGGATAAGGAGCCTCAGTCTTGCTTTCCGTTGTGCAGGACATGACATAGTGCTGGATAAGACTGACCACGTCCGGGAAGGCCAGGATGCGAGGTTTGGACAGGTAGTTGGAGTCCAGCCGGAACTTGCTGTCAGTGTATTCGATGCGCACGTTGGTGGGGCCTCGGTTTGTCTTGACAGAGAGTGTGAACAGGTAGCTGGGGTGGGTGCTGTCCCGCACCAGGAAGGTGCCCTCGGGCATCTTTTGCAGATGCTGCTTGGCCTCACTGGCAGTGATCGAGCCCCAGTACCAACCTGGAAAAGCATCCGAGAAAGAATTTGTTAGGGAAAGAAAGTATTAAAGGACTGGCAGTATATTTAGGGAAGCCTTGAAGCCAACTAAATTCATGGCCTGGGAAGCAATGAGAGCCACAGTTGGCCAGACCTTCAGAAACTAAGACCAAGTCAAGTTCTAAGGGTTTCCTGCCTGTGCTTGTTGTTGCTGTGCTGGGGCTCAGGATGAGGCTGGCAGCTTTTGCAGTTGCTGCAATTTACAGAGAAAAAGCAATTTTTTTGCAATTCTTTCTCCCAATTCAGTTATAAAAGATAAAGCAATAAATTAGTTCATGATGTAAGTTTCTAGAGATTACAAATACACCTGCTGTGTGCACAGGAGTCAGCCATGGCTGTGACAGAACCACGTTCCTATCTGAAGTGGGATCGAGAGATTGTTCCTGGAGCTCCGATTGCAGAGTTGGCTCTCTGCACCCTCCTGACCCTGTGACTTTGTGATTGAGCCTTACCAGATTCTCGCAGGTAGGAGAAGGTTTTTGCAATGCAGACAAGGTCTTCTTCAGGGTCCCGTGTCTGAGGGGGGTTGCTGTCTGGAACTGGAGCTGCAAGGGCAGGCGTAGACTCCTCCTGGAAAGCCATAACTGGCAGAGGCTGCATGATGGCTTCTGACAATTCCTCAGTGCCCCTGAGTGACAGTCTCCTGATCTTTTCCTCTGCCAGCAAAGGATGAGGTCTGAAATGAAAGGCACACTCTATTTCTCCTTGCCTTGAAATGAGTTGCAGTGTCTGTTCAGTGCATGCTACATCTGCTACAACGTGTTATGTTTTACAAACAGATCCTCAGCACGATTGTTCCTAACAGAGAGAGGCAAGAGAGGAGGAAATAACACAGCTAAAGATCAGCCCTTAGAAATGGGGAGAGCGAGTTGGCTTCTTTGGCCTTATAAAAGGTAGTCTGTCTTGCCATTTAGGATGATTTGAACGTGATATTTTTAGATGTTGCTTTTTAATACATAGTTCCAGAGACAATAAGGTTTATAGCAGCATTACAGCTGCATTTACATGATTACAATGTTGGAGCATTTCTGTTTCTGCCGTGGGTTTGTCATTTATTGCAATGTAATTAGAAGCAGAATTGTGAATAGCTTGAGTTTTGTCCTACCCACTTTCTGCTCAAGGATAACATGATCCAAAATGAATCTGTAAGAACTCAGAGTAAGCTGATCACGTAGTAGAATAGTGGGAATTCTTGTTTTAGCCAAGCCTGTGCACTACAGCCACCCCACCATTGAACAGCAGGATGGAAAGTCAGTGTGATTGTAGTCCCTGCAAGATTGCAATGGGAGGAGGCTCTGCCATGGCCAGGCTGCTGGAACATGAACTGCTCTGTGGCCTAAAGAGCGCAGTGGTATAGCTATTGAGCATCTGAACGCAGTTTCACAGAGCCTGCAGCTCTCATGGGTGCTCCTTCTCTGCAGCATGGGGATTCCTAAAGGAAGGCAGAGCTCCAGGGAAAGGATGGATGTCAGAGACCAGGGAAATCTTCATTCCCAGGCAGGCTCCTGAGCAAAAATTAGTTTCTGTCCCTGTGTGTAGGCTCTTTGCTCCTGTGTCCCCTGCACTGCTGCATGTGCTGCGTTACATCCCCCCCAGGCACCCCCAGCTCCCTCGAGATGTTCCTTCAGACACTTCACAGAAAAGGTGGTGAGTTTCCAGAGAAACACATCCAGTCCTCAGTGTGACACTCACAGCACCACTGGAGCTGATGGTGTTGGCACAGGCAGCAGCCACCTCCCCCCTACTGAAGAGAGAAGCAGGAGACTGATGTCACAAGCGCTTCCCTTTGGATCTTCCTTCTTCCCTGTGCTCCATGTGAACAGGGGTACTTCAGGTACATAAATAAATGTGTTGTAAACTGATCTGCACTGGTCACAGCTGCACTCCACCACCTCAGACTGCTGAGTCTCAAGCATGGGACAGGGAACAAGAAGAAGAGATGGGGGGGAAGTAGATTAGAGAGAACCTGAAAGCTCCTTCACCCCTTGTGAGTGAGAGCCACGATCACCTCCACAGCTCTGCATTTCTCATCAAATCATGTAGATTTGGAGTAAGGTTTTTGTAAAACCACTGGTAAATTTTAATCTACAGAGATAGACTTCATGCCCTTGAGATACATGACAAAACTTAATGTCACAGTCTTCACAAATGCCTAGCTACCTGCCTTTTTGGGGAAAGGAGATTCTCAATTCTCCATTATCCCCCCTTTTTGCACAAGGAGGACGATCAACCAGTTCAGTTGGCTGGAGCATGGTGCAGAGGAAACCAAGGTCATGGATTTGATCCCCATACAGGCTGCTCACTTAAGAGTTGGACTCTATCATCCTTGTGGGTCTCTTTCAACTCAGAATATTCAGTGAGTCTGATCCTTCCCTGTGCTGAGCCTAATTAAGAATTGGTGCTGTGCAAAGAGGGTGTTCCAGGCCTGCTGGCCGAGCAGTGTCTCTTGGGGTGTTCTTACACCAACTGTTCCCTGAGCTGAAAATGCCTGTGACCAATGTTAAGGAAAATCAGTCCTGTACCATTCCCTGCCCACTTGCTCCCCAGCACTCGAATACTGCCAAATGCCAAATCTCTCTGAACTTATTTTCTCCTGGAAAATTTTTCTGGCCTACCCTTCAGAAAAGATTTGGAACACGAAGAAAACTTTTCTTGCTCGTAGCATGGAACTTTTGTTTTGTTTTCTTTTCATATACCTACTTCAGAGAGGAAATTAGGAATTGGCCAAGAGACTGGGAAGGAAGGGAGAGATAGCAGAGCTACACAGGGAAATGTCTGCCATGAATAGGGAATAGTGTTGTTACTTTCAAGGGCTGTACCAGTTCACACTTCGGTCCTCCAAGATCCACAGCAACTGTGTGAATTTGTCAATAGGTTTCTTTTACAGAGCCACCGTGGATCTTTCTGAAGCAGAACCTGCGTGCTTGAGATGAGGTTTCCCCATGTACTCGTGCTCTGCTGCCTTACTCTTTGTGCCACATGAGGCTGCAGGAGCCCAGACCCTGTGCAGTCACTGGGGAGATCCTTCCACTGCAGCCGGGGAAGGGCCGGGCTTACACATTTCCTATTTTCCTTCTGTACACCTGCCTTATGCCCCTCTCTACCCCTACAAAAACTCCTGATGTGGCTGTAGGCTCAAAGGAGCATGGTGGAAGAGAAAAGGGGGATTAGAAATTCTCACAGACTGGGAGGTGCTGGTGTCCTAAACAACTTTGTATGTAGGTTGAAGAAAGAGCTGCTGCTGGAACCAAACAGAGCAGGTCCAAGCACAGGAAAGGGAGAGCACAGGGATCAGCAAGTAATGGCAGACTACAACTTTTAATGGAAGAACATTTGCAAGAGGGTTAGGAAGAGTTTCCTGGGATAAAGACAGGTTGAAAAAGGTTTGCTGGAATGAAAAAGCCAGTCCTTTGATGCGGCAAAGAAAGGATTTGAAAACAGTGCTTGTGAGAAAGTAGAGGAGAGGTGTGGAGGATCAGGACTGAATAGAGCAAAGTGTACAACAGCTGTGAGGAGGAAGAAAACAACTGTATGAAATTTGGCATGTCTAGCTGATAGTCTGTGTGCAGTCTCAAGAGAAACAGCTAATGAACTTCCCTGTCCTTTGGCAATTAGTGTTTCAGAAAGCCTTGGAAAAGCAAGAAAGTTCAGGAGAATCAGATATGTCTGATATCATTTAGTGTTAGCTTTGTAGTTACTGTGCTGATAAGATAAACTTTGTTACACAGTATAGAAAGTACAAGAAAAAGTGCGGAGCTTCCATCAGCCACATCCCAACACTCCAGTGGGAGCTTGGTCTAAATAGGAAGGAGAGTATGGAGTCCACGATGTATGAAAACCAAGCAATAAATGGTCTTAGAAATAGACATTAAAAGACAACCTACACATCTAGCTCCATAAAGAGTTCTTAGTGGGTAAGGGAAGCAGGAGCTCTGGTCTGTTGACCCTGGAAAAAAGCTTTCAGATAAGAGTTTTCCTAAGGCCAAGCTGAAAACTGAATTCCCTTTGCCGTGGCTATAGGAACTGCAGCTGCAGACTGAAAATAAGAGTGAAAACAAACCCCCCTGAGTAGTAGGAAATTACTGGTAAGCACGAGCTTTCCTTGTCTGTGGAACAGATTTCGGGGGGAAAATGGCAGAAAAATCCCCATACTTCAGTCACTGCAAGCAGACAAGGAGGATTTTCCTCTGAGGAAAATCCACTGAACACAGAGGGATGGGAAATAGTGATGTGATGGCTCAGGCTGAAACAAATGCTGACAATTTCCAAGTATGCAGCATGTGGAAAAATGCCGGATGATTCCTGTACACCAAGTATTCCTCAGTTGATGAACTGAGCTGACCACAGGGACACTGAAGTGCCAGCACCCTGGTACCAGATGCCAATACCAGGGAAGGAACTTGTTACCTGTTCTACTGAACACAGAAGTATGCCCCATGTGCCCCTTCTCATTCTGCAGAATGCTGTGTACATGTACATACACTTAAACTTACACTTAAAACTACAGAAAAATTAAATTATGTATTTAGCATAAATATCTCTTTAGAAAAAGCATCTAAACTCCAGGGAAGTTTTTCCCTGTAAGCAGTTTGTTTCCAAGAGGACATTAAAGAACACCTATGGTGTTGGGTTTGTGTCCCTGCTGGTGCTGCATCCACCACACTGAACAACAGCCTTCATGTTTTTCCTTATTTTTACTCTCCCAAAGACTTTGAATATCGTGTAGTTTTTCAGCAATAGAAAGCACGGAAATCGGGAATACTTTATAGTTCCATTATTTTGGCCGTGGAATCTACAGCGCAGACCCATAGGCTACAGAGAACTCAGCACTCGGCCAGTCTAAGTCATTCCCATTCCCTTACAGTCACACATAGCAACACACGAGCTGAAAAACCGTCCCAGAGAACCTTCCTAATTACAGTTATCAAAGCACAGCTTTTCACAGAAGGCTGCAAGGTATCTTACCCCTGAACACAGAGGATCATGTCACTCCTGGACCAAGGGAAAAGCATTAAGTCTTCAGGAAGGTGGGAAATGCTTTCTCCTCTTCTTGCGTTCTTTGCTTTCCCGAAGCCGCACACGAGTTCAGCCTCTAGTTGGGGTTCACGGTAAGAGGAGGCTGGAGAGTCCCAGCAAACCCTTCCGCAGGTTGTTTCAGACACAGGCAAAGCCAAGCAGAAGACGAGCTGTCAGAGAAAGACTTCAGCAACTTTGGCCAAGAAAATGTGTGCACTCTCAGTGCTTTAGAAAAAATGTGTTCTTGTTCTGCTTTTCAGAAAACAGCAGCAAAAAAAAAGCTTAAAAAATAACCAAAGAAAAAGGAAATTACATATATTTAAAGAGGAACTAATCTTCCTTCAGAGCACTCTGAAATAGTAATAAATAGGTACCAATAAATAAGATCTCCCCGAGTGGTGCGGGAAGAGCCAGAGCAGCGACCTGCCTTTGCGCTGGGTCCGGAGAAATGAAGCTCCGTGGAAGAAAAAAAAAAAGCAAACCTCCTTAGTAATCTTTTGTGTGTCCCTTTTAATCTGTTCCAGGAAGTGAGGGATTCCTGGAATCGTATTGTGTTCACATCACTCTTCCTATATCAGCCACGAGGGGAAGGAGAGAAAAAAAAAGAGAGAGAAAAAAAAAAAAAGGAGGTATAAATAGCTGAGTCCAGGACGGCCGCGTCCATGCTGCCATGGCCGGGGGAGGAAGGGAAGGGGAGCGGAGCGGAGCCCTCCCGGCGAGGTGGCGGGCAGGGGAGGGGAGGGGAGCCGTGCGGGGCCGCCGCCGCGCGTGTTCGCGGAAACGCCTTTGATCCATTTCCAAGAACTTTCCAGGAACGCGGGGCCGGCGCGGCGGGCGCTGCCAATGGGCGCCGCCGCCGCATGCGCGGGGCCC